>CM022303.1:583131752-583630186 GCA_011799875.1 Thinopyrum elongatum
CTGATGGTTATGACGTTGGCCAGGCTGATGCTGACGAGGTAGATGGCCAAATGCAAAACCTGATGGAAGATGAAGATACATATGTTGATATTGTTCATGCTGATAATTCCGACGAGTCTGATGAAGATGAGAACATAGAGGTGGTGCCTAATCCTGCAGCTTGGAATCATGACTTCTCATCTGCAATGACCGTGAATGATGGCCATGATTCTGCCTGGCAATATCACCAGAACAACATTGCTACGGGTGGTATGTACCCCAACAAGGAAGCTCTGAAGGATGCAATCACTCAGTGGGCAATGTCCACGCAAAGGGTTTTGAGAGCTGCCGTGTCTAGTCAGAAATTTTTGACAATGGTATGCAAGAACGATGATTGTCCCGCTAGGGTGCATGGCTATCTCCCAAGTATGGCGTAAGTTGGGTGATCAGTGACTTCGTACAGCACACATGTGTTGTTCCGTATATCCCTCAAGATCATGGTAACCTTTCGTCCACGCTTATTGCTCGATTGCTTTACAGCGAGATAGTGGAGAGCAAAGCGATGGAAGTGAAGGCTATCCAGACAAAAGTCTTCGTCAGGTTCAATTACAGAATTTCTTATGGCAAGGCTTGGAGGGCTAAGCACATGGCGCTTGAGAAGAGATTTAGTTCGTATTTCGATGCATATGACTGTGTTGTCCGTCTCCTCCGCACACTGCAGTACCGGAATGTAGGCACCTATGTTGACATCCAAGACTTGGTCAAGCCGGAGTTCCCAACTGTGATGGTGCTGTAGGGTAACGCAGCAGAAAACAAAAATTTCCGACCTACGCACCAGCCCAGGACCACTATGGAGACTGCATACAAGGTTTGATCTTTTTCGTTACCGACTCGTAGCGCAGCGGAAGTAGAGTCGATGACGATCGGTGGTGCAGATCCCCGCAGCTAGGATTTACAACCTCCCAACCGCGAGGATGTACTCCCTCATCTACCCCTCGGACAGCCCTCCGGGAGGCGGTCGAACAGTCCCCCGGACGGTGTCGCGGACAGCCCTTCGGGAGGACCTTCGAAACTCGGACGGTCACTCGGACAGCCCTTCGGGAGGACTCACAGAACTCGGACCGTCACTTGGACATCCCTTCGGGAGGCACTCACAAACAGCCCCTCGGGCACTAAGATCGAAACTACGACCTCTCTACAGAGTTGCACACATACGGTGTCACCTATCCGGCAGGGCTTCGCCGTCCAGAACTAGTTCCCACCGGAACCCAGACAGCCTTTCGGCTCTACGAAACTATTTCGTGGGGAGGGAGAGAGAAGCCAGATCATTGCAATGGCACTTGTATGTGAGAAGGAGTGAGGATGAAGAGCTCCTCTCCACCTCCTTATATAGGCCAAGCCAAGGGGTGGAATTACCAAAATGCCCATGAGGTGAGCACACCACAAGGCATAAAAGGAAAGCCTCCAAATAGTGTTGCCTGCATCACCATGCCTGCATCACTATGGCTGCATCACTATGCCTGCATCACCATGCCTGCATCATCCCCTAATAGTATTTTCACTATTTTACAATAGTGTTTCCACTATTTTACAATAGTGTTTCCACTATATACATACAGTGTTTCCACTATTCAAAATAGTATTTTCACTATTCATGAAAACATTTTACCAGCGTCCGTTCGAACTGAAAATATTTATGTGGGCTTAGAACATTTCCAGTACCCACTAAAATAATTTTCAACGCGTTTTGGAACAATTCCAGATTAGTGATTTTCATCTGCGAAAAGCATCTGAAGTGGTTCCGGCAGCTCCGGAACATTTCCGGTTTTTCTTCCAGAAAATTCCCAAAAGTTTCCAGAACATTTCTGGCACCCTCCAAGAATTATCAGGCATGTGCCGAAACCAATTTGACTTTATGGTATCCTCTGAAACAACTTTTTAGTATCACCGGAACTCATCCGGTGACCTCTCTCTGCGGAACTTTTCCGCTGTCCGAAACTTTTTCGGTTATTTTCTCTCAGACTCCCTGTCTAGTATTCAGCAGATAGATGACCCTTAAGCGTGTGACCTTATAGGTTCGGTGAAGTATAGACATGACACGGAACCCTTTCCGATCAATGATCAACATCGGAGCCGTGGACACCCATATTGACCCCTATACCCACACGAATGAATATTCGAGTGAACCTCCAGTTGTCGTGTGCTATTCATGTTGCTTCGCGATATGTTACAAATACCCGAGGTGATACATGTTGGCATTCCCGTGGATCAACAACTTGTCCACTATGCTAGTTACCTCGTTACCGCTATTGTTCTCTTTTCTCGTTACCGTGTTCCGGCATCCCCGTGATCAAATCACAAAGTGTCTGGCCAGACGATGATGGATACCGTAACACCGAGAGGGCCCAGAGATATCTCTCCATCGTCGGAGGAGCAAATCCCAATCTTGAGCTATCAAGTTACTTAACATACTTTCCCATGAACCCGTAAGCCGCCGTAATAGCCATCCAGTTACGGATGACGTTTAACAAACCCCAAAGTTCATGAATCAAGCATGAAGAAACTCGATACTCTCATGGTCTGAGGAATCATGCAAACGTTAACCATCTCTGTGTTATTAACCATTAACTTGTGACGAATGTATCTCATAGCATAACATCAATCGGGTCGATTCAACACAAATGTTTTTCTAACATTGTGCCCTCAAAGTTGCTGGCATAGACATGCCCATGATTGGGAAAACATAATCATCATGCAACACTTGAGCTAGTCTTAGAGGCATGACTAGGAATACATTTTACCGTTTATTATTCCACACATGCACATGGGTTTTCCCCAGAGCCTTTATGGATATACGGGCTCGGGAACCACAACAGTTATAGCATGGAACATAAACATAATAATGAGCATGGAGATAAATAATAACATTTATTATTGCCTCTAGGGCATATCTCCTACAGACTCCCACTTGCACTAGAGTCAATATTCTAGTTAATGCTAATGCACTTCACACCTGTGGCACACCGGTGTAAAAATGCTTCGCTTGTGGTATAGCCTGATGTCCAACGGATCTGACGGCTTCAGCTCCGTGTGTATCTTTTCATATCCTCGCGTTTTCACGCTTTCACAAAATTCATATTTTGTGTGGACTTGGCTATGTATGTATGTGAATCACAGGTCGAACCTGGATTCCTCAGACTGAGTTATGGAGCAACTACCTGCAGTAGTGTCCCATTGACAAAAGCCATCTTGGAACCGTACTAAGTTCATGAATGAACTATATGATTCAACATCTTCTTTGTCGCTTTTAAAAGCGGCAACATACTTCGCCTCTGTTATAGAATTCGCCACAGTAACTTGTTTGGAACATTTTCCAACTAACTGTGCCACCACATTGTGTGTTACACAAAACCCTCAATTTAAATCGAAAATCGCTTGGAGCATTGATGAAGACTGCTTCGATGTAACCTTTTACAACGAACTCTTCATGATCTCTGCTTGCGAGAAAACTTGTCATCAGTGCTACTATAGTACTCAATGACCCTTTTTCACTGTTGTCCCTTGATCAATACTTTTGATCACTTTGGTATCTATACTCGCAACAACTTTGGGAGTATTGGACATATCTGGTTGTTTTACATACCATGGAATACATGATTAATCCAAACACAAAGGTGTGTGGAATCTCCATCATGTGTTTTGCTCATCAGTGTTTTGGGACACCGAGTCTTGCAAAACTCTTTCCATGTGACTTCGGCAAGAATCACTCCTTGGCGTTTTAAATGCTAAAAAGTTTTAGCATTTTGTCAATATGTATCTTTGCTCAGCCCCATTAGGTAAATCTATCTCCATAGGTCATCATGCCTAATATAAAGGCTATTTAGCCCAAGCACTTCATCGAAAAACTATTTTCAAATGAAGTCCTAATTTGTGTCAAGAAATTTATTTCCAATTAACAATGTGTCAAGCACACAACGTTTTTAGAAATATTATTATGCTCCCACTTACTTTCTTGAATCACAAGCATCTTCATTACCCATTGGTGAAGTCAAAACCCTTTTTTGACCATTTCATCAAAACACGAAGATTCCAACTCCATTTTGCTCTCCTCTGTCCATTTCTGGAACTCTGAAGTTTGCACACTCACTAGCATCCTCTGGAATGACAAAATACTTTGGACTGTAACACATGCAAGTCCTTGGTTTCATTTCCATCATATGGAAATCCTATTGTCATCCATGTTTCATATCTCATGACTGAAATATGTATTAATTGCTAGTTCAACCCAAACCGACTTTAAGCATCGCTACGGTGAAACAACCTCATCGTAGTCAACTCCTTGAACTTGTTTATTGCAACAAGTCGAGCTTTATTGATAAAACATTTTTATCCATATCAGTTTTTAGTTCCATAAATATTCGTTAGACTCTAAGTCTTCCGAAAGGTGTATCAAGATTTTAATCCTGAATCACTTATATGGAAACTATCTCGGATTGTATTGGCATTTAGCCAATTCCGGAGTCAGGGCCCATCAACGCTTCCTTGTGTATCGTAGGTATACTGTTGTCTAACAACAATATCTCTTTTGCGCACCTGAGAGGTTTGCACGAGCCTTGCCTACGTGGTTCAGCTGCAAGTTCGACCGAAGTCCATACATTTTATTGTAGAGACTTCCGTATCAGTCGCAGTAGGAAACTCCGGAATCACTTCCAAGGTTCCTTTCCTTTGACCTGATGACGAAGATACTGTTTATCTCGTCGAGTTGCACTGTCCTCCCACTCACCTTTTGCAAGAACAATTCTCTTTAAAAGCATACCGTTTTGTGGCAAAAACCTTTGCCTCAGTATAGTGGTGGGGGAATACCCAATGACTTGGGATAACCTACAAAGTAGCACTTGTCTGATTTGGAATAGGTTTGTAACCTTTTACACAAGCCCCATATTCCAAATGTTTAAGAAAAGATATAACATGGTTGGGCGTACCATACCATGGCATCATTTCAACAGACCTGATGGAGCTCTTTTCAGTGTAAAAGCCGCAGTCTCTGAAGCATCACTTTCAAAAGGGATAATGGCAAATTTATTTATGTCATCTTTGATCTTACCATGTCATAAATGGTTCGATTACATCTTCACGGACTTTTCACTCACAGTGGTGTTCCGGGAGGTGTAAGTTATGAAACTCTTTTCACAACTCATCAGACATTCGCTAAACTTGTAACTCAAATATTTCTTTCTGCAATCGAATTGTAGAAACATAATTTTCTTGTTACAATAACTTCTACTTCATATTTTAAAACCTTTCGAATGATTTCAAAAGATCCAGACTTACGTCTCATCAAGTAAATATCCATATATCTACTTGAGTCATTTCTGAAGATAGATAAATCCACTACTTGCAACAACATTTATTGAACTACACACATCAAAATGTATGATCACCAATAAGTTTGTTGCTCATTCCTTATGGCCTGTGAATGGTATTTCAATTACTTCACTTTTCGGAGGAAATTTGCAAGTGTCAGATGATTCAAAATCAAACGACTTCAAAATCCATCATAATGGAGTTTTCCATGCGGGTTTCTCCAATGTGACCAAATGCAGTGCCACACTTGTGTGGTATTCTTTTAGTCTTGCGACATTTAGCGTCAGTGTTATAGATGTATCATATTACCATCAATATTCATAACATACGTCCAATCTCGGATGGAAGCATGGCCCTTTATGTTATTCATAATACTGAACAACAATTGTTCTTTTATGAACAACTCTTTTGCAACAAACATTGTGCAATGGGCTAGAGTGTGTAAAACTCTAAAATGAATTATGAAAGTAAATCCAGAGGTAATATATTATTATCATTATTCATAACATACATCTCATTCTCAATGAAAGTATGGCCCTTATGTTATTCATAACATCGAACATAAAAAGTTCTCTTATGAACAACCTTCTTGCAAGATACCTTATGCAATGGGCTAGAGTTTGTGAAACTCTAAATGAATTATGAAAATAAATACAGACAGTAATACACCGATGGAAGGTATAGTAACATTTACTATGTTCCCTATGTATACCAAAACCTCATTCCTGGCTAGTCTTTCAGGCCATAGTAGTTCTTACATCGAGTTGCAACAGAAAGCAATCGAGCGGGTATCTTTGTGATTAACTCACAATACCCAAGAATCAGTGATTAACAATTTAATCATAATTCCCAAGAACTATATCTTTGACCAGCCTTCTATACATCAAAAACTTGTATGACATTCATACATGAGCTGGATATTCCAGTCTTCTTTCTTATTGCCTTTATACTTCTAACAGTTTAACTTTCAGTATTTCTCCTACTCTCAGAAGAAGCACCCAACTTAAGAGTGGCGTTAGCCCTGGACTTCCTAGGCGTGAAAGTTTCACTAACACCCTTCGGACACTTCCTTTCTCTTTAAGTTGTTGTTTTATTCACCTTTCATCATATGACAGGCGTTCTTCTGGATCCCTCTCTTATCAGTCTAATGCATAGTAAACTCCTTTACTAATAGTTTGCAAACAAACATTGCTTTGGATATCTCATATCTTTTAGCCTTTGTCTGTCTCTGAAAATGATTTTCAGATTCCATGAATATCACATAACTATCCAAACTTTCGAAGTTCGGGTCTCATGGAAGCAAATGTATTGCACTTGACTGAAACGGAATTCTAGCTTTTGGATCGAAGGACGAGAGTCACATGATCCATAGCATAAGCGAAAGAATACCGAAAGTATGCGATAGGACAAAGTCCTTCTCGGCACTCTTGAGGACAATCCTCACATTACGTTACCAACCGTAAAGTTTTAACCAGATATTTAACAGCTATTCAAAATTAACAGGGAAGGTGGAAAAGCGAGCCATAATTCTACAACTATTATGCAAATCACACTTAGACAGTGTTCAGAATTAATTGCACTGAGAATTAAACAAGTTAATTCTACAGTGCGCTCCCACTCAAATCAATATCTCTTATAATTGATTGTGAGTGATTCAAGATCCGCATTTCAATTCGACGCCATTGACGGGTTCATCACTGATGACGTGAATTTCAATCGGTAGGCCAACTTGCCAATCACATCTCTATGTGACTCTTGTTCATCTTTCGATGCGTGTGTTCCGAGCTCAGGACTGTCCTGCCTGAATGTCAAGACAACCAAGTGATCACGCAGTGAGGTCTAACCTTCACCCGCCTTACACCTCTCTAATCGTTCGTGCTCATGTGTACATGGCGCACCCCGAAAAGATACGTGTTGTAGACGGTGCTACACTTGGGAGAACACTAACTACTTGATATTTTTTTTGTGAGAGATCACCCTAATAAAAGCGACTACCACGCAATCAAGAAGGGTGCATCATAAGGGATAAACATCTCAGGCAATTCATAATTAGCATGATATGGTATAGCCCTTTCTGACGGAGAAGTCTTGTATTTCTTCGTCTCCGGCATTCGCGTCGGTGCTCACCTTCGCGAAGATTGCCACCACCTTGTAGATGCACCAGATAATATTGCTATCTCTATAGCTAATAAAATAATGCATTACACAAGGTCGACACGCAGGTCATTTAAAGTGCAATCATATGGCTCCAGCCATCATGCCAAATCATGACACGCAGGTCATGTTAATCAATTTACATTATATAGTCATCTCATACATAATCAAATTATTATGAGCACTGCTATACCACATCACATGCACATGCAAACCCTCCTGCAAAACCAAGTTAGACGGCTCTAATCGGTTCAGGCAAAAACTTGTTTTACGTGGCTTCTAAGGTTTCGAAACAAACCGAAGCTACCAACGTCCATCATCAAGTATGATAATTCAAGTCGCTAGATTAACTTTCCAGGGTGTATGAAAACCGAGATAATAAAATCTCGAGCCCCATACTAAACTTCGTCATACGCATAACCCCCGTACAGATCATATATGCATTGCCCTTTCGTCTGCGAAATTTCATCTTTCTTTTTAACTGCGGTGGAATTCAATGAACTGTTAGCACTTCGTTGATCAATCAGGATCGCGGATTGCCAGAATATTGAAACTCCACCATGCTGTTATCAAGATCAGAAATATGCAAATTCCAGGGAAGCAACAAGAACCTCGGGTAACAGATTTCATCTGCTATCCGCACAAATAATTTTCAGTAATAGAACTCATCTACTACCTAATTATATTGTGCAACACCCATACATCTCCATGTATTCTAGATCGCAACCTGCATCTACGCATAACCTGGCTCTGATACCACTGTAGGGTAACGCAGTAGAAAACAAAAATTTCCGACCTACGCACCAGCCCAGGACCACTATGGAGACTGCATACAAGGTTTGATCTTTTTCGTTACCGACTCGTAGCGCAGCGGAAGTAGAGTCGATGACGATCGGTGGTGCAGATCCCCGCAGCTAGGATTTACAACCTCCCAACCGCGAGGATGTACTTCCTCATCTGCCCCTCGGACAGCCCTCCGGGAGGCGGTCGAACAGTCCCCCGGACGGTGTCGCGGACAGCCCTTCGGGAGGACCTTCGAAACTCGGACGGTCACTCGGACAGCCCTTCGGGAGGACTCACAGAACTCGGACCGTCACTTGGACAGCCCTTCGGGAGGAACTCACAAACAGCCCCTCGGGCACTAAGATCGAAACTACGACCTCTCTACAGAGTTGCACACATACGGTGCCACCTATCCGGCAGGGCTTCGCCGTCCAGAACTAGTTCCCACCGGAACCCAGACAGCCTTTCGGCTCTACGAAACTATTTCGTGGGGAGGGAGAGAGAAGCCAGATCATTGCAATGGCACTTGTATGTGAGAAGGAGTGAGGATGAAGAGCTCCTCTCCACCTCCTTATATAGGCCAAGCCAAGGGGTGGAATTACCAAAATGCCCATGAGGTGAGCACACCACAAGGGCATAAAAGGAAAGCCTCCAAATAGTGTTGCCTGCATCACCATGCCTGCATCATCCCCTAATAGTATTTCCACTATTTACAATAGTGTTTCCACTATTTTACAATAGTGTTTCCACTATATACATACAGTGTTTCCACTATTCAAAAATAGTATTTTCACTATTCATGAAAACATTTTACCAGCGTCCGTTCGAACTGAAAATATTTATGTGGGCTTAGAACATTTCCAGTACCCACTAAAATAATTTTCAACGCGTTCTGGAACAATTCCAGATTAGTGATTTTCATCTGCGAAAAGCATCTGAAGTGGTTCCGGCAGCTCCGGAACATTTTCGGTTTTTCTTCCAGAAAATTCCCAAAAGTTTCCAGAACATTTCTGGCACCCTCCAAGAATTATCAGGCATGTGCCGAAACCAATTTGACTTTATGGTATCCTCTGAAACAACTTTTTAGTATCACCGGAACTCATCCGGTGACCTCTCTCTGCGGAACTTTTCCGCTGTCCGAAACTTTTTCGGTGTCCGAAACTTTTTCGGTGATTTTCTCTCAGACTCCCTGTCTAGTATTCAGCAGATAGATGACCCTTATGCGTGTGACCCTATAGGTTCGGTGAAGTATAGACATGACACGGAACCCTTTTCGATCAATGATCAACATCGGAGCCGTGGACACCCATATTGACCCCTATACCCACACGAATGAATATTCGAGTGAACCTCCAGTTGCCGTGTGCTATTCATGTTGCTTCGCGATATGTTACAAATACCCGAGGTGATACATGTTGGCATTCCCGTGGATCAACAACTTGTCCACTATGCTAGTTACCTCGTTACCGGTATTGTTCTCTTTTCTCGTTACCGTGTTCCGGCATCCCCGTGATCAAATCACAAAGTGTCTGGCCAGACGATGATGGATACCGTATCACACCGAGAGGGCCCAGAGATATCTCTCCATCGTCGGAGGAGCAAATCCCAATCTTGAGCTATCAAGTTACTTAACATACTTTCCCATGAACCCGTAAGCCGCCGTAATAGCCATCCAGTTACGGATGATGTTTAACAAACCCCAAAGTTCATGAATCAAGCATGAAGAAACTCGATACTCTCATGGTCTGAGGAATCATGCAAACGTTAACCATCTCTGTGTTATTAACCATTAACTTGTGACGAATGTATCTCATAGCATAACATCAATCGGGTCGATTCAACACAAATGTTTTTCTAACATTGTGCCCACAAAGTTGCTAGCATAGACATGCCCATGATTGGGAAAACATAATCATCATGCAACACTTGAGCTAGTCTTAGAGGCATGACTATGAATACATTTTACCGTTTATTATTCCACACATGCACATGGGTTTTCCCCAGAGCCTTTATGGATATACGGGCTCGGGAACCACAGCAGTTATAGCATGGAACATAAACATAATAATGAGCATGGAGATAAATAATAACATTTATTATTGCCTCTAGGGCATATCTCCTACAGGTGCTGCATCGATTGTTCTTCTCTTTCGGTGTATGCATCGAAGTTTTCAGTCATTGTGTAACACCCCGGTAGTTAGGCTACAGTAATCCCACGTTAATGGTGCCATGTCACCACTGTTACTATTGATAACCCCACGTTAATTCAAATCCTATTCAAATTCATATGCAAATCAAAGTCAAAATTCAAGTTTGTCAAACATGAAAACAAAAGTGTTCCAAAGTGTGGCAAATATTTTCTGGATATTTGTCATGTAGAAACCACATTTTTATAAAGTGTTTAAATGCACTAAAACAATTAAAACAGCAGCAAACATTTAATTAAATACCTTTTACAAATTAATAAAATGTTAAACTAATTTATTTGGCTGTCCAAATTAATGTGGCAGTGGCATAGTTATTAAAACTGATTTAGGAATTACTTACATATTTTATAAAACAAAATTTAAAAAAAGAAACTAAAACAAAACCGTAAAGAAATAAATAAATAAAAGAAAAACAAAATGAAACAGAAAACAAAAGAAAAGAAAACAAAGAACCCCCCCCCCCACCACCACCGGGCCACGGCCTAGTTGGCCTAGCGACCAGGCCGGCCCACCCCGCGCCCCAGCCTACTAACCCCGCTCCGCCCGACCGAAACCCTAACCACCCCCCCACTTCTCCCCCGATCCCCCGCTCTCTCCTCGCCCCCCTCCTCTCGGCCCCGATCGGGATCGAGCCGCGCCCCGCCGCCTGGACGCCGCTGCCCCCTGCCGCCGCCCTGACGACCGTGCCCCGCCACCTTGCTGCCGTTCGCCGGACGTCCCCGACTCCTCCCCGACGAGCTACCACGAGCCTCGCCGCCCGAACCCCTGCTCGTGGGTGAGTCACGGGCCGCACCCTCCCCCTCTCCCCTCTGCCCTCGCACACACGGCCGCTCCCCACGGTTGCGCCCACCGCGCCCGGTCCCCGTACTCGCCGTGCTTCTTCCGCGACCTGCCCCCGCCCCTGTTCACTAGCCCGCGCGTGGCCTTGCCACTGCAAGCACTTGCTCGCCGTGCCCGGCCACCCCATGCGTCGCCTGCACGCGCACACGCGCGCCGCGCCCGCCTTCTTGTGCGCTGCGCCTCGCACGCTCACCACGCCCCGTAAGCGTCTGGCCGCGCGCGCATCCCCGAGCCCAAGCGCCTCGCGCTCGCTGCCCTGCGCCCCTCGTCGCGCTGCCCCGCTCCGGCGGCCGCGCCCCCTGCTCCACCGCGACACCGTCTCCGACCGCCACCGCTCGCCTTGCCGCTCCCCGCGCCTGCGCGCGCCCGTAGCCACGTCGCCGCGTGCTGTGCACGCGCGCGCGCGCTTCGACGCCCGACAGTGGCCCTGTGCCACTGCCAGGTGGGGCCCAGCCCCAGAAATTAAACAAAAAAATGTAATAAAAGTAATTAAAAGAAATAAAAAATAATAAAGTTAATTAGTTAATTAGTGAATTAATTAACTTAATTAATCTGGTTTAATTAAACTAATTAAACTTAGTTAAACTAATCACCTAATTAGTACTAACCATTTCTGTCTAATTAACCCATGATGTCATGCTGAAGTCAGCAAGCACTGTTTC
Source organism: Thinopyrum elongatum (assembly GCA_011799875.1). Lineage (NCBI taxonomy): Eukaryota > Viridiplantae > Streptophyta > Magnoliopsida > Poales > Poaceae > Thinopyrum > Thinopyrum elongatum. The sequence continues at coordinate 583,143,742 of CM022303.1, forward strand.
GGATAATGTTGGATTTAATGATTTAAATAATTCTAGAATTTAGTTTAAACTTTAGAAAATCATAGTAAATAATCCGTAACTCCAATGAAAATACTTTGTATATGAAAGTTGCTCAGAATTTCGATACGAACCCGAATACGCCCTCCGTATTCCTGTCAGATGCCCCTAGCTTGATGAACATGGAACTTTTTACCTATTTTCGATAAATGAATAGTGCCTGGCTTTTATAAAATAAATCCAAACAAATTCCTAAAATAACTAAATGACTTAGACATGTCTTTAGGCAACCCTGCACTGCACGTTAGCATGTCCTGCTTTGTGTTGCTCATGTTTGCTGTGTATTTATACTGTTTCCTCCCCCTCTTCTCTCTCGTTAGACCCCGACGCATTTCCCGAGACCGACGCAGCTCAGGAGTCCGACGACACCACTGACGACCTTGCCCTTGCCGCCGAGCAACCAGGCAAGCACCCCCCCTTTGAGCATATCGCCTATTTTTTCTCTCTCATGCTTGCATTAGAATTGCTGCTGCTACTGCTTTACCTATTCTGATGCATAGCCTGTTTATTGTAACCTGCTATTGATACCTTACCTGCTTATCCTAAACTGCTTAGTATAGGCTGGGTAGAGACCTATCCGTGACCCCACTTATCCCGACTGCCCCACTGGATTATCCGAAGACCCGATCAACGGGATTGAAGACCAGGCCCCGGCACCGCACATCACCCCCCTTAGTTGTAACGACACTACAGCGTGACTATCGAGTGCCGAGGGTGAAACCTCTTGTAGCACTTCTGATGTTAACTCTGTAGAGTAGCTATTCGGTCATGGTCATCGAGGGTGATTCCTCCTTCACCGCTTCCGATAACGACGCCGTCGTACAACACCTCAAGTGTGAACCCAGCAAGGGTGATTCCTCCGAGTTCACCTTGACGGATACATCGAGCAAGAATCCAACGAGGGTGATACCTCGGATTCCCCTGATGTTATGGACACACGGATACTTGGACTTTACACTGTTACTTGGAAAGGCGGGTCGACCCTGAGGAGTACCCGCGTGAGCCTAAGTGGCGAGTGTTGTGGAGACGGGTTGACCTGGATGGTGCCCGAGTGATGAATACGAGGCGCGGCCGGGCATTCTTGGCCCTTGCCGCAAGTCCTCGAGACGGGGCGACGGGGTCACATCTTTCGTGAGTCTCTGCTCGTTACCGCAAGCCCTAGTCCACTAACGATTTGGATATTTGATCCGAGCAGGCCTCTGGCCTGATAGCACTAACCATCACGTGGGCATAGTATGGGCGTTCTGCATTGTAGCATCAGCCGAAAGCTCTGTCAGATGTCTAGTTCACCCTTGCGGCCTGGACGGACCGGCGCCCTCCTGGTGCCTGGCTTCACCCTGCTCGCAACGACCCGGAGTGCACAGGGCGATGGCCCAAGACCCCTGAGCGCTTAGGATGTAGACCGGCGGGGACCTCTCTGCTGAGCTGTAGGTAGGGCTGCGGTGTATCGTTTGGCCGAGGCCGGGCATGACCCAGGAAAGTGTGTCCGACCGGAGTTAATCGAGCGTGTTGGGTAAGTTGGTGCACCCCTGCAGGGAAGAACACATCTATCAATAGCTGGTCCTACGGTAAAGGACACTCGGAGTTGTATCCCGATCGACACAACTAGACCGTGAGATGATACCTGGATATATGGCTCTGGGATTGCTTCTCGCAGGGAGTCGAGAAGGGATCTCAGGATGAGGTTGATGACTGTATGGCTCTGGGATTGCTTTCTCGCAGGGAATCGAGAAAGGATCTCTGGGTGAGGCTGAGACTTATCGATACTACTACTTTATACGGTACTAATCTACACTCTTCTTGGCCGAAGTTGAGTCTAGTAACTGAAAACTGTTTTACTAACTTGGATGTGTGGCTTACGGGCCCACATCACCAATTGGGTGGTATTAGGATCTTTTATTCCTCGTCTATACTCTGGGATTCTGATCTCTCTTCTATTCGGGTTAAATGATTTTACTAATTATAACTCTAGGTTCTCGATACCACTTCCTGCCGGAGAGCCCCTTCATTCCAGATGATCGACTGCTTCACCAGGAGGTTCCGAAGATGCTATTCGAATTTTCCCCGAGACACCTGTGTCCATCGCCTTTGCAAATTCCATACCACTGTTATATCCTTATGGATAACTACATACCCTTGCCACTCTGACATTCAATCCCCTTTGGTCTTGTTATTACAAGATGCCCCGAACTGCTCTTCGTTGTTCCGACAATTCTTTGAGCTTACTGCCTTACAGTTCTTGCCTCATGAATACCCCCTACGGATAATTCCTCGCACTTATCGAGTATCCGTTCTTCCCCCTTTGTTCATATGATTCACAAGATACATTCAAATACTATTCGATCTTCCAAAAATCCTTAGCAGCTAATTGCTCTGCAAATACTTGTCTGCTTGCATTATGGATGCTTTCCATATGACTGGCAATATTCATTAGTATCCTTCGACACCGTCATTTTAATCTTATTGATTCAACATGAGTGCGAAGGCACGCAATCATCAGTTGATCCTTTTAAAGTTATCTTTCTGGCTCAGACGTCATTTTAAACATGGGCTGGATCTCGACCAATAAAATTGCCGCCGATTGTACCCCTAAGCCTACTCAAGTTATCCATCCTTGATCAGAGCATCTGCTTCTGATCCTTCATTTTGGAATTCATAATTCCTTTGTTATCTAAGCATCAAATTATTCAGATGTTCTATAATCCGATGCCTTTGCATCCCTTCTTCATCTGGTTGTGTGCCGATGCTCACATCAGCTCCGCTATGGACCGTCAGACCCTTTGTCAAATTATTATCCGACAATGTCCTTCATATTCAATAACTTTGTGAGTCTTTCCTCAGATACATAATGCCTTTGGTAATTTGTATCCTCTGCATTGTCACCCATGCTCTGCTTCCGAGCTTGAGTTATTTATTCCTGAAGTTTGTGCTATATGTTCCTAAGATGCCCCCATAGGTTGAACCTATGCCTTCCATATTCTGTGTGAGCCCGAAGATTATGCGGGCTATATCTACTGGCGTTTCGTCGGATAAATTTTCAACTCTACAACTTCTTTGAAGGCGAGAAGCGAATAAAAGGTTATGCATTGAAGAAGTGGGAGTCGACCTCGAACCTTTGTGTCCATGCCCATGGACCTGATGTGGTACTTATCATGCAAGCTTCTTGTAATAATAATTATACCCTTGTTATAAATTCATGTTGTATTTTGCTTTGGTCCTTTGCAATCGTGGTTCCGACCATGATTGTCCTTCTTTGATCCCATTTCGCGGACAAGTTAAAGCACTTGTCTTCTGCAAATCAATATGCCTGTCCAACCTCTATACTGAACTACCTCGAGTATTGCCCCCCTACTATCTCAAGGATATCATGCTATTGCACTACGTCCTATGAAATTTCTGATGAAGTGATACCTTTCCCTGTCATAGTCACTCCACGGGTTCTGGGTTGTGTCAACCGAGACCACCGAACAATGAATCAAATCCACCCTGTGGTTCAATACTCCTGGTAATGTATTGCTGGGAAATTTAAATTCAACTCATGTCATTCTTAGCCTAATCGGCTACATCATTATCTTAACTGTGCTACCTAGTACTGCTTCTCGGAGCATAATTTTCGACGATGAGTTAACCTTACATTGATCTTCATCGTCATATCTTTTCGCCTTGAACAACAAATTTGATTCCGAGTTTGTGTCGTAACCATGGTTCCAATAACCTTTTGCTTCATCATTCCCTTGACTTGATGTCATCGCCGATCGATTACATCTTCATGAAATCTCTCGACAAATGTGTCGTGCTCGTCATCAATATTCTGAGCTCTTCAAAGATATCCATTGAATTCATGATGAGAAATATCATCCTTGCCCCTCGATGATTTGTGTCATCATCGACAACATTATTGCATTCCTTCCAACACAAACTTGTTTTTGTTTTGTGTTGTACCTCGAGTTCCTTGCTATCCAACTTATGCTATTATCCGCGTGGAGTATTACCATCTCTGATGTCAAGATTTTTGTGAGAATTACTCCAGCTCTTAAGAATTCTTGATATAGTGATACTACTCACCATCACCGTTCTTTCTTGGTCCCCGTGTTGTTTCTAACCCGAATACCGACAAATGAACTATGGTGTGTGAATTCGAAACTTCTAGCAACCCTATTGCCTCCTGATGGATCCTTTGTGTATCCAAAGTCTGACCTTTACTGGAAGACCATGTCAATGTTATCTCGAAGCATGACTGTGGTACTCCGATCTTCAATAAGAACATTTGAAGCACAATGCTAAAATTTCTTCATCAATTATCCAAACACCGTTGAAAGGGTAATGCCATGAAATTTTTCTCTCCTCACCTAAAGGGTTTTCTACCTTTTTATCCTGTCATTGATATCATGCTCTGTTTGTCCTTGGAAGGATATACCCCTGAAATATGTGTTTGAACATATTTTCCTTTCCATTGTTTTGTTTAACCTTTCTTGTAGTCTGAATTAACTAAGCAGTAATAATTCCCTGCTTAGGTAAGCACCTTGTTGTACCACTATGTTAGTAAGACCCTGTTACTATTGTTGATGACATTCCGGTAACCACCGAAGGACGAGAACCTTGCCTATTGGTCCACCTCATTTAACAAGCAGGAAGATGGTTCTCTTTGTCCCTCGCCCTTGGTACCGACGTTGTTGCCGACATAACTGACAGGCTATTCTCTGCCATGCCTTGCTATCATAACCGTGCAAGATGTCAACGTCTTTCCTACTTTTAACCCACGTGGTGGGCCCATAACCCACAGTTCCACATGATCTAAACCTGACTCTCCTGTACACCCCCTGTTCCCGAAGTTATTCCTCGCGCGTGGCCTCGTATGTAATTCACGAGTCACCTTCCGATGAGATCATCAATTCTGGTTTCAGACACAATACTTATTCCCGATGCTATGAACCCCTTTCACGCCTGTTTCAGGCACCGAACGATTACCTGCCCGCTCGAAACTTCTCATGATACCTCCTTACTTTGCTCTCGATATTTTCTAAGGTTTCAATTCGAGAGTTACTTCCCGCCACCTTCCCTGTTGTTATCGACCAGATAGTCAACCATGCAGAGGTCCGTTCTCCCTGAATACCCACCCTTTATTCTTTCGTAAGTACGATGGCGATCCTGAAGAAAGGACGACAACTTCATCATGAGGCATTGATGCAGAGAAAATTAAGGTGTCAATGTAATGGATCGATTCCTTCGAGAAGAGCAACCAAGACCGAGAAGACTCGATAGAATTTCGTAACCAGAACTTTCCCCCTTACTCTACCTCTTAAAATCTCGGGGCGAGATTTCTTGTAGTGGAGGAGATTTGTAACACCCCAGTAGTTAGGCTACAGTAATCCCACGTTAATGGTGCCATGTCACCACTGTTACTGTTGATAACCCCACGTTAATCCAAATCCTATTCAAATTCATATGCAAATCAAAGTCAAAATTCAAGTTTGTCAAACATGAAAACAAAAGTGTTCCAAAGTGTGGCAAATATTTTCTGGATATTTGTCATGTAGAAACCACATTTTTATAAAGTGTTTAAATGCACTAAAACAATTAAAACATCAGCAAACATTTAATTAAATACCTTTTACAAATTAATAAAATGTTAAACTAATTTATTTGGCTATCCAAATTAATGTGGCAGTGGCATAGTTATTAAAACTGATTTAGGAATTACTTACATATTTTATTAAAAAAAATTAAAAAAAAAGAAACTAAAACAAAACCGTAAAGAAATAAATAAATAAAAGAAAAACAAAATGAAACAGAAAACAAAAGAAAAGAAAACAAAGAAACCCCCACCCCACCCCCGGGCCACGGCCCAGTTGGCCTAGCGACCAGGCCGGCCCACCCCGCGCCCCAGCCTACTAACCCCGGTCCTTCCGACCGAAACCCTAACCACCCCCCACTTCTCCCCCGATCCCCCGCTCTCTCCTCGCCCTTCCCTCCTCTAGGCCCCGATCGGGATCGAGCCGCGCCCCGCCGCCTGGACGCCGCTGCCCCCTGCCGCCGCCCCAACGACCGTGCCCCGCCACCTTGCCGCCGTTCGCCGGACGTCCCCGACTCCTCCCCGACGAGCTACCACGAGCCTCACCGCCCGAACCCCTGCTCGTGGGTGAGTCACGGGCCGCACTCTCCCCCTCTCCCCTCTGCCCTCGCACACACGACCGCACCCCACGGTTGCGCCCACCGCGCCCGGTCCCCGTACTCGCCGTGCTTCTTCCGCGACCTGCCCCCGCCCCTGTTTGCTAGCCCGCGCGTGGCCTCACCACCGCAAGCACTTGCTCGCCGCGCCCGGCCGCCCCATGCGTCGCCTGCACGCGCACACGCGCGCCGCGCCCGCCTTCTTGTGCGATGCGCCTCGCACGCTCACCGCGCCCCGTAAGCGTCTGGCCGCGCGCGCATCCCCGAGCCCACGCGCCTCGCGCTCGCTGCCCTGCGCCCCTCGTCACGCTGCCCCGTTCCGGCGGCCGCGCCCCCTGCTCCACCGCGACACCGTCTCCGGCCGCCACCGCTCGCCTCGCCGCTCCCCGCGCCAGCGCGCGCCCGTAGCCGCGTCGCCGCGTGTTGTGCACGCGCGCGTTGACGCCCGACAGTGGCCCTGTGCCACTGCCTGGTGGGGCCCAACCCCCCTGGGTCTATGACACGTGGGGCCCAGCCCCAGAAATTAAACAAAAAATGTAATTAAAGTAATTAAAACAAATAAAAAATAATAAAGTTAATTAGTGAATTAATTAACTTAATTAATTTGATTTAATTAAACTAATTAAACTTAGTTAAACTAATCACCTAATTAGTACTAACCATTTCTGTCTAATTAACCTGTGATGTCATGCTGATGTCATGCTGACGTCAGCAAGCACTGTTTCGGATAATGTTGGATTTAATGATTTAAATAATTCCAGAATTTAGTTTAAACTTTAGAAAACCATAGTAAATAATCCGTAACTCCGATGAAAATACTTTGTATATGAAAGTTGCTCATAATTTTGATACGAACCCGAATACGACCTCCGTATTCCTGTCAGATGCCCCTAGCTAGATGAACATGGAACTTTTTGCCTATTTTCGATAAATGAATAGTGCCTGGTTTTTATAAAATAAATCCAAACAAATTCCTAAAATAACTAAATGACTTAGACATGTCTTTAGGCAACCCTGCACTGCACGTTAGCATAGCCTGCTTTGTGTTGCTCTTGTTTGCTGTGTATTTATACTGTTTCCTCCCCCTCTTCTCTCTCGTTAGACCCCGACGCATTTCTCGAGACTGACGCAGCTCAGGAGCCCGACGACACTACTGACGACCTTGCCCTTGCCGCCGAGCAACCAGGCAAGCACCCGCCCTTTGAGCATACCGATATCGCCTATTCTTTCTCTCTCATGCTTGCATTAGAATTGCTGCTGCTACTGCTTTACCTATTCTGATGCATAGCCTGTTTATTGTAACCTGATATTGATACCTTACCTGCTTATCCTAAACTGCTTAGTATAGGCTGGGTAGAGACCTATCCGTGACCCCACTTATCCCGACTGCCCCGCTGGATTATCCGAAGACCCGATCAACGGGATTGAAGACCAGGCCCCGGCACCGCACATCACCCCCCTTAGTTGTAACGACACTACAGCGTGACTATCGAGTGCCGAGGGTGAAACCTCTTGTAGCACTTCTGATGTTAACTCTGTAGAGTAGCTATTCGGTCGTGGTCATCGAGGGTGATTCCTCCTTCACCGCTTCCGATAACGACGCCGTCGTACAACACCTCAAGTGTGAACCCAGCAAGGGTGATTCCTCTGAATTCACCTTGACGGATACATCGAGCAGGAATCCAACGAGGGTGATACCTTGGATTCCCCTGATGTTATGGACACACGGATACTTGGACTTTACACTGTTACTTGGAAAGGCGGGTCGACCCTGGGGAGTACCCGCGTGAGCCTAAGTGGCGAGTGTTGTGGAGACGGGTTGACCTGGATGGTGCCCGAGTGATGAATACGAGGCGCGGCTGGGCATTCTTGGCCCTTGCCGCAAGTCCTTGAGACGGGGCGACAGGGTCACATCTTTCATGAGTCTCTACTCGTTACCGCAAGCCCTAGTCCACTAACGATTTGGATATTTGATCCAAGCAGGCCTCTGGCCTGATAGCACTAACCATCACGTGGGCATAGTATGGGCGTTTTGCATCGTAGCATCAGCCGAAAGCTCTGTCAGACGTCTAGTTCAGCCTTGCGGCCGGGACGGACCGGCGCCCTCCTGGTGCCTGGCTTCACCCTGCTCGCAATGAGCTGGAGTGCACAGGGTGATGGCCCAAGACCCCTGAGCGCTTAGGATGTAGACCGGCGGGGACCTCTCTGCTGAGCTGTAGGTAGGGCTGCGGTGTATCGTTTGGCCGAGGCCGGGCATGACCCAGGAAAGTGTGTCCGGCCGGAGTTAATTGAGCGTGTTGGGTAAGTTGGTGCACCCCTGCAGGGAAGAACACATCTATCGATAGCCGGTCCTACGGTAAAGGACACTCGAAGTTGTATCTCGATCGACACAACTAGACCGTGAGATGATACCTGGATATATGGCTCTGGGATTGCTTCTCATAGGGAGTCGAGAAGGGATCTCAGGACGAGGTTGATGACTGTATGGCTCTGGGATTGCTTTCTCGCAGGGAGTCGAGAAAGGATCTCTGGGTGAGGTTGAGACTTATCGATACTACTACTTTATACGGTACTAATCTACACTCTTCTAATGCTGCAAGACCTCAGAAGATGCTAGTCTTCGATAGGACTAGGCCTTCTCTCTATTCTGGCATTTCTGCAGCCCGGTCCACATATACAGCCACTCTTTGAAAATGTTGCATATGTAGTGTAGATCCTTGCTTGCTGAGTACTTCGGATGAGTACTCACGGTTGCTTTGCTTTCTTTTTCCCCCATATCCGTTTGTTGCAACCAAATGACGGAGCCCCGGATACAGCTGCCCCCGCCGACGATCGCTACTACTACCCCGAGGGTGGATACTACTACGAGTTGGCTGACGACCAGGAGTAGGTTCGGAGGGTCCCAGGCAGGAGGCCTGCGCCTTTCGATCGTAGTGATTTCTTTTGCCTCGCCTTTTAAGGGCCTATCTGTCTTTCTTTTATATCTGTACTCAGATATCTGATGCTTCCGCTGACGCTTGTATGCGAGCTTATGTATTCGAGCCCTCGAGGCCCCTGGCTTGTAATATAAAGCTTGTATGACTTTATTTATGTTTTAGAGTTGTGTTGTGATATCTTCCCGTGAGTCCTTAGGCTTGATCGTGTGCATTTGCGTGTATGATTAGTGCACGATTGAGCCGGGGGCGTCACACATTGTAGACCGGTGATATGTGTAGATATCACATTTCTCACTGGCAAGTACAAGGGTCAGATCCTCACCGCCATTGGTCAAGACGGTCAAAATCAAGTAGTCCCACTAGCATTTGCTTTTGTGGAGAGCGAGAATATTGAAAGTTGGACTTGGTTCTTCAGACAACTGAAAATAGCAGTTGTGAAGGATAAGCCGAATGTGTGCATCCTTCATGACAGGCATGCAGGTATACTGAGTGCGATAAGGACACTGACAAACCCTGGGCCTGATGAGCCAACTCCATGGCAGGACCTGCAGAGCCGTTGGTGCATGCGTCACCTGGGGGCCAATTTCTTCTCGCAGTTCAGAAATAAGAACCTTATGAATCTATTCAAAAAACTCTGCAAGCAGAACCAGGAATGGAAGTACATGAAGATACGTGAGAGACTTAATGTGTGCACTCTGAGACATGTTAGGGACAGGAAAGCTGCAAGGGATGCAGCTGTGAGGGCACATGTAGAAGCTGTAGCTGCACAGTTAGCAACAGGACCAGCGGCCGAGGAGGAAGAACCTGTTGGGCTTTGTGATTTGCCAGGATTTGACCCACCTGGTACTAGGAGAAGGCTTGGCAGGACGATTAAAACATTTGAGCAGTGGATAGAGCATGAGCCTCTGGAGAGGTGGTCTTTGTTGCATGACACACATGGAGCAAGGTATGGTGTCATGACTACCAACCTAGCTGAAACTTATAACTTTGTCCGCAGAGGAAACCGTGCTTTGCCACTGACAGCAATCGTTGAGGGTATTTTCTATGGCACGATGAAGTATTTCAGAGATAGACGACAAGCAGCAGAGTTGCGTATCGCAAACAACCCGAACACACGTTATTGTGAAAGGGTTATGAAGTACATGAATGATAAGATGCGGAAAGCTAGGACTCACACTGTAGTCCCCATCGGAAATCAAGAAAGAAGGTTTGAGGTCCGATTAGCTAACAACAAATTCAGATGTGGAAATCAGGTGTTGACGCATGAGGTGAAAATTGGCAATGAAGTTAGGCCAATGTGTGAGTGCACATGCAACAAACCGAAGTTGCTTCATCTACCTTGCTCTCATGTACTTGCTGTTTGCGGGCAGCTAGGACTTGACGCAATCTCTTTCGTGTCTCCATATTTCCTGAAAGAGTCCGTGGTCAATACCTGGACAGGTGAGTTGCAGGGATTTCAATCAATGGGTAACTTCACCACTGTTAACCCTGTTGAAAGGCAGTACATTCCGGACCCACGGAATATGCATACAAGCAGAGGCAGACGTCAGTCTCAGCGCATCCGGAATGATATGGATGAATCTGAAGCCGGAGGGCCAACTATTCAATGCATTCTATGCAATGAATTTGGCCACAGGGACACTAATTGTCCCACCTTCGTGACTGGCCGTGGACGAGGAAACCGGGGACAAAGAGGAAGAAGAGGGAGAGGAGGGAGAGGAAGAAACTAAGTGTGGCACTCTGTTTAATTCTGTATTAAGTGTGGCACTTTGTTTAGTTCTGTATTAAGTGTGGCACTCTGTTTAATTCTGTATTAAGTGTGGCACTTTGTTTAATTCTATATTAAGTGTGGCACTCTGTTTAATTTGTATTAAGTGTGGCACTTTGTTTAAATTTGTATGGTGCGTGCAACTGTGTTTTCATAAGTGCAGGAATGGAGGATGAACGCCCTCCATTGATTGATCCTCTCATTGATAGTGGCCATCGTGCTACGATGTTAGATGAACGCCCTCTGTTACCCCTAGTCACTCGCACTCCTAAGCATGACTGGAGGATACACCCGGATTGGACTGAGAGGTACGGGTTTTATTAATTTTGTTCTTTGTTAGGTGTTTTTTCCGATAACAACTCATTGAACCTTTGTGCTTTGTTATACGCAGGTTGAAATGGGCTGGGCTTTTACCTTTCGCGCGTCTTGTTGAGGCCACAGATGGAGGCCGGAGACACGTCGCCATTGACCACTCTTTGCTCATGTGCTTAGTGGATCGATGGAGGCCGGAGACCCACACGTTTCACTTCCGTTGGGGAGAGATGGCTCCTACTCTGGAGGATGTGTCACTTTTGCTGGGACTACCCTTGTCGGGTCATGCCATAGGACCGTTGGAGGCACCGGCTGGTTGGGAGCAGCAACTTCATCAACATTTCCAGAATCTCTATCCCGGTGCTCCGGCATTAGCCACGGAGAAGCACGGACCTAAGTTTGATTGGTTGGGTCAATTCGAGGTTTGTTCATCAATCACAGATTTGTCGCTTGTCTTGCATCTTTCCCTTGTCTTGCATATTCTCTATTTACTAATTGTCCATCTTTACTTATTCACTACAGATCCAGAAGTTTCCGGGGTATGGACAAGTCCCCATGACTGCGATACAGATCACTAGGAGCCTGGAGGCATACCTATTGTGGCTTCTTGGGAAGGTGATGTTCACAGAGAATCATGTCACCACTTGCACCGCACGATACATCCCCATTGCATTAGAGATCGCTACAGCTACGGGCCCGGAGCAGATCACACAGAGGAGTTTGGGGTTCTGCGGTTTTAGCGGCTACATACCGAGCTCTGTGCAACGGCTGCCGGCTAGAGGGGAAGAAGGCGGCCCTTCTTGGTTGCCCTCTATTTTTACAGCTGTGGTCCTGGGAGAGATTCTCTATTGCACGACCGAACATAAATGTGGACGAGGCTTGGCCTTCGAACGAGCTTTTCGATGCTGAGGGCATCGACATGCCTACTTTCGGTATGATCTGGACACGTCGGCAGGTATGTGTCGTGTAAACCATGTCCTTATGTACACCATGATGGAAAATAACTTCTTGTTCGTGCAGAGAAGCTTCGCTCATGAACAGACTAGGCGAGCCTACACCGCATTGAACGAGCAGTTCGATGTGTATACTGGGGTGATTTGGCAGCCGTACACGCAGGCAGCCGTAGATGCTAGATATCCCGGCGGTATTTCCGAGCTATGCACAAGAGATCGGGATTACTGGATGACAAAATCGAAGATCATGTTCGATGTATTCGTCGAGGAGATGGCCCAACAAAGGGTCATGAGACAGTTTGGTCATCGACAGTTGGCCCAGCCCCCACCTACTGAGCGTCGGCTGTTAGACGATGTCCACAGGTATGTCTAGTATTTCAATGTTGGTTGGTCTTCACATTTCGAAATACCAAAGAATTACTTAATGATTGCACACACAATGCAATTTCAAGAACACGAGGAAGGGGATGAACAGGACCATGGATCAGTGGCTGGCACGTGTTCAGATGTACGTTGCAGAGTGGGAGACTGCGACGGCACGGATTTGGGACGAGGATCGCGCGTTCGATACGGCTGAGTTTAATGCCTATTGGAATCGGTACAGTGATATGACACGGTTACGCATCATTAACCACCCTCAGAGACAGGAGATACCGGCCCCTGCTACGAGGGATACGTACCCGAGCTATGATACTTCCGGCTCTAGACAGAACGTGGTAACATATACTGAACTTATCTAATGCATCTAGTTCTTACATACTTTGTCGTGCGGATGTAATAATCTTCGAGTTCATTTCAGGCTGACATGACACTCGAGCTTCACGAGGAGGTGGCCAGCTATACACGGCAACTATCGTCTACTGCTCTTCTAGAACCTCGTCCAGTGCACTCCTTCTTTACGCGCATCGAGGGGAAACTACGAGCTATATATCAGGCTATCACATGCACCCGCTCTACGGACGTTGTTCTCCAGCAGACCCAGGTACGCCCGCCTCGTCACTCAACGGGCCAGCAGCAAGAACCCACAGAGCACCGACATCAGCCGCGTCCACGTGTAGACCATCAGTGGATGAGTAGGCCACCACCTCCTGACCAGGCCGGGAGTTCAGCGTGGCAGCACCACCATGATCCCACGTCGGGCTACGGGTTTCGACCACCACCGAGCTTCGTGATGCATCAACATCCTACAGGAATGTTTGTTCATATCTATTCTTTTCAATATCAGTTGGAACTACCTGTTTCTTAATTACTTATGTGGCCTCCCTGTCGCAGGAGCCTACGGATATAGGGCGCCTATGTCCGGACATGAGGCCTCCCATTCCGAATCCACGTTTGAAAGTGCTCCGGAAGGTGGGCACAACACACAGGATCAGGTGTCGCAGCACATCGCCAACTGGATGGGCGCGTATTATTCTACTTCTCCACCAGATCCCACACAGCCCACGCAAGACACACAGTATGGCGAGGACGGGTCTTGGATTCCTCTTCATAACGTTTGGCCACCGAACAGGTATGAATGGTCGACGCCCCCTCCACCACAGCCACGCCGCGAACGAGCACGACGTGGCTGATACTTATGTATGCGAGGGACATATTTGTATGTGAGAGACATATTTCTACCTATGTATGCGAGAGACATATTTCGACCTATGTATGCGAGAGACATATTTCGACCTATGTATGCGAGAGACATATTACTATTAATTCGCATTGTTATTCGAGTTACATTTCCACACTGACTGAAATAAGATACATTAAACTGTTGAAATTAAGATGCATCGAAAATAACATGCATAAAATAAGATACATAAAAATTAACATGTTCAAATTAAGATACAACTTGCCGTGAATTTTAAGATACAACTTGCTGCAATGCGAATTTTAGGATACAATAACATAAATCTACTGAGTCCAACGTGGATATTTTCCTTTTCCATCACCAGCTTCTTCTGCTGCCTTGGCTGCACGAGCCATTTCTTTCTTTATCTGCCTCTCAGCCTCACGGGCCTCCTGTCGCTGTCGTTGAACCTCCGCCGGTCGAAGTCCCTCTTCTCGGTTTTTCTTCTTCATCTCATCAAGAAAAGCCCTCTGCTTCACACAGTACTCTTGCCACTCTCTCTCCTGCTCTGCTTTCTCCTCTGCTGCCGCCTTCGCGCGGCGCTCTTCCGCGTCCAAACTTTCCCATGCACGACGACCTCTTTCATGAATCTCGGTCACCGCCCAGTCCGGTATTTTCGTGTCAATCCAACGATAGTACATGCACAGAGGCGGAGGAGACTACAACAAAAATAGAAATATAAATATCAAATCAACAATAATATCAACAACGTGTTTATTCTTCGGGACTGAAACATACCGGAGGCCTGATGTACGGTGAAGTAGCAACGGGTGGATCTTCCTCATAATTGGCGCACATGAAAAACTTCAAGCCCAACCAATTTGAAAAATTCGTCACCTCATTCACCTTGCAGAGATTGCCACACCAACAACGAAGTACTTCCACCCCCCGAGGCAAAGTCGCACTCTTCATTTTCGTAGGCCTAATGCTTTGATCCGAGCAAGGCAAACTCATAATGACTAGCGCGTTGGTGTTTTGAAGTGCGGCTGGACGATGGAGAAGAGAGTGAGAAAGAGCAAGCAGTGTGGGCACAAGCAAACGAGAAGAGCGTGAGAGAGCAGACAACGGCATCTCGTATATAAAGATGAGGAGCACTGTGTTGTCAGTAGAAGAAAATAAAACACGCGCGTCCACCGCAGCAACAGCACAGCACCGCACCGCTGTCTCCGGCGTTTCAGACAAAGCAGACAGTAGGAATCAGCCGTTTCCCGCGCGCTCGGCCGAATCTTTGCCTAAAAATCAGTGTCGTTTGCATAAAAATCAGCGCCGTCATCAGAAGAAATCAGCGCGGTGCGATTCTGCCAATCACTACAGTCTGCCGTGGAAATCAGCGCATTTTGCTGCAGTGTGGGCATCGGAATCAGCGTCTGCGCATCGGAAAAAGCGAGATGTGCGTCCGGCCGAGGGAGCAGCTGTCGGTGGCGGCAGGCCCCGGAGGGCTAATTCAAAAGTTGGAGCCATGCAGCAGTCGGCTTAGAGTAAGCCGATTAGGTCTAATCGGCCGGCCTATCGGTCAAGCCCAAGATGACTGAAATCCAGTCGGCCATGGCTAGGCCGACTGGCAGCTAATCGGCCTATAGTAAGCCAATTAGTCTCAATCGGCCTACCACTAGCCGACGGTGTATTATTTTTGAAAATAACTCAAACTGCGTATTATTTTTCAAATTTATTAAAAAAATGTATTATTTAAAAAAAATAGCATATATTTAGGAACGGAGGGAGTACTTTTCATGTCAACGTGTTTGTAAAAAGCATAGAACTATGATCTTTTTGTCTGAAATGTAAATAATTTTCTGTTTTTTTCTTGAACAAATCACCCCCAAAGACCTCGAAGCTGGTTTTGGCCATGTGGCATGCTGAGCAGATTTGGCTTCTATTGACACGATAATAACAATGATGTAAATTCCCTCGACCATCTCTCCTCTCCCTCCGCCGAGGCGCGCTCTCCCGGCCGCCAGCACCGAGCCAAGGCGCGGTCGCCACCGGGTGGAGCAGACAAGGGAGGCAAAAGGCAACCGGAGAAGCTGCTCGCCTTCAGGCGCACCGTCTCATGCCACGTCCGTCGTTGTGGCCCTCCTAGTAGCCATCGCCGTTGAAGTATCATTCCGAGGCGGATCGGGCGCGCCCGTGCCCAGCTCGTCTCCTCCTCCGTCCCACCAATTTGAGCCGCAATTGGTTAGTTTTGTTCCTTTTTTGGGTCTGTGTTGGTCAGGTTGGGGAGAGAATGGCGGCGCCAGTGACCAGCTCGTCTCCTCCTCCACCGTGTTTCTGCATGAAGGTCTGCATTTTTTTCTCCTTCCATTTTTGGTTTTGTGTTTCTCCTTGAGCCGTTCGATCCTCCTGCTTGGTTCTCATGTTGTCATGTGCTCCTTTGGTAAAAAGGCCCCTCGCTGCGTATACTTGTGTTGTGCAAGCCAGCGTGTTCGCTGCGTATAAAGCCGACGTTCGGTGCCTTTTCTCGACCTTACAATTTAATGCCTTCAGGATTTCTCTTCCCTTGGGTCGAGTTTTTTTTTTTTTAAAGATGAGGGATCGCAGGCGACAAGCTCGGAGACGGACCAGGACGTGGAGGTGACGAGGGTGGATCCGCTTCCTTGCTAATCTATTCTGAGCTACTACGTGAGAGCTGAATTTCGTCTGACTAGTTAAGTAGTGATGCATGTGCATGCGTGGCGGTATTTTGTTTTGGGAGTGTCTAATCACCAGCCGTCTGTTTTTTATTTCAGTTTAGGTCGGATTTTTGTCCAGTACAGGTTTGACACGTGTCTTTGTTTTTTTTTAGTTCAGTCCACAGCTCTGAAAATTCAACTGATTTCGTTCGGGGTTCAGGTCGTATTCCCTCATGGACCGTCAGTTCTCCCCATCCGCCTGCTGGTTTTTCCACCCCCTCAGACCGTCCTAACGGGCCGGACTGCAACCCGCTACCCACCAAATCACAGCAAAAACCACAACCCCAACACCCCACCCAGCTCCCTGCCTCCGGTATGTGTTCCAAGGGCTGACGTATCCCACATCTGCAGCTGCAGTGCAGAGACGCAGGTGACAAGGGGTACCCCCAGATCGTCTACACTGCAAAGAAATTCAGAGGGGGTAGAGATAAAAAGAAAAGAGAGCAGCAAGCATGTGAGATGAGCGAGGGCAAGCAGCTGGGTGTGATGCTGCTTGCGATCCTGAGATATGTTCCTACGAACTGATGAATAGTGAAAACCACTCATACTAATAACTTATACTCCACTGACTACAAAGGCAAAATATACTTATTTACTAGAAGTCTAGAACTAAACTGAGCAAAAGGCAGAGCAAAAGCCAAAAAAAAAATCTGAATAAAACGTTGTTGGATTAGCAATTCTCATACAAAGGTGTAAATTAAAAGGAGGAATAGGACACCGAACATTTCATGTACACTGCATGATTCATAACTTATGAATTGGTAAAACAGACTTAGCATGGCAAAACCCAAAAAAGGAATATATGTTGTTTTACTTTGACAATTTTGAATAAAATAATACTGAAAGCTGATAGCTTAAGCATAGAGTGAAAGAGTGAAGTAAACAACTCCCTCCGTCCCAAAATAAGTGACTCGACTTTGTACTAACTTTAGTACAAAGTTAGTACAAAGTCGAGTCACTTATTTTGGGATGGAGGGAGTAGATAATTACCTTAAGTTGTGGCTTGCTAAATAAACTCTAAACTAGAATGAAACTGACAGAATGAAAGACAGCCTGGTTAGTCCCTCAAGCTTGGCGATGACAATAGAAAAAGAATGAGGATAACTTGGTTAGTATTTTCAGAACTAACCTACTGTAGGATCTGAGTATAACATGCAAACATAATCTTGAGTTGATTCCCGCGGACGTCATCTTCCTTCCAAGAAAATATGTAATGTCGTTCTCACCTACTGCCAAAAAAAAGTGATGACAAGTGAAACCAAGAACATGGCGTTAGAATGAAAATTACGTACCTTGTTCTACTTTGAAGTAGTGAGAAACAGATAAACCATGCTGAAACACTGAAGGTTGATGATCTCCTGATCAGAAATATATTCGATGAGACAATTTACAAGAATCCACTCTGAAAAAGGTTTTGTGAAGAAATGATCAATTATTAATTTATAACTAAACACTCAAGAAGAGAGAACAAACCTACCCCGGCTTTCCTAAACAATTAACACTGAAGAACAAACAACAAACCTCGCTCTAATTGATAAATAAGAGAAGAACACTGAAGGTATTGGGGAAAATAATAATAAACCAAACACTAAAAACTAAAGAAGGGAATAAAAAGTTGCTTCGTCTTTTAAATAATAAAATAAAACATACAACTGAACACTGATAATGTTAATGTTAACTGATAGACTGACATATAAAGGAAGGCAATCATCGGCAACAGGAATTAGGACCTCCAACTTGTCACCTAGCATCATCTCGTCAGACTATGGATCTCTTGGAAGTTGTGGACGACAACTATCAACTCCACCTCCTTGTCGACGATGGTCCTGAAATTAATTGCTACATTGGTGTCAACCTCGAGTCCTATTTTTAATAAGAAACTCAATGTTTAGGATATCGGTAACTTGTAGCTGCTCGGTCGGGTGAGGAGTAGGGATTAATCGGGGAATCGGCCTATTAACTGAATTTATCGGTAACCCATTTATCGGTAGGTTAATTAGGGCCATATCTATATATCTTAGCTACATAGGAACATGCAATGTACTGAATGCCTAAATATCATCCGAATTTCGCTTCAAAGATGGAGCATTTGCAGCGCTAGAAGC
The DNA here is from genome assembly GCA_011799875.1 of Thinopyrum elongatum. Taxonomy (NCBI): domain Eukaryota; kingdom Viridiplantae; phylum Streptophyta; class Magnoliopsida; order Poales; family Poaceae; genus Thinopyrum; species Thinopyrum elongatum. The sequence goes on from CM022303.1 coordinate 583,162,328, forward strand.
AGCCACAGATTGCTACATATCAACAAATAGTCAAATACACCACATTAGACAATAAGCAGCAGCAGCAGAATATAAGAAGCAGCAGCAGCAGCATATAAGCAGCAGCAGTGAGATATAGTCAGCATATAAGCAGCAGCAGCAGCAGCAGCAGCATATAAGAAGCAGCAGCAGCAGCATATAAGAAGCAGCAGCAGCAGCATATAGTCAAATACACCCAGATCTGGAAAAAGGAGGGAATGGGCCCAAATTTCTCTCTCCAGTTAATCGGGCCAGTGGGATAAATCGGCCTTTTAGAGGATAAATCGGCCTGACAACCAGTTAATCCTCAAGACCAGTTAACGCCAAGGATAAGCTGTTATCGCATCCGTGACCTACGGAATCAGGATAAACTGGCCGATTAACTTAAATATCGGCCGATATCTGTAACAGTGAAGAAACTTCTTCCATCCGTGCTTGAAGATGCGCCCGTTGGGTGTGGTGTCATAATCGGTCCTAGTGAAGCTCCCTTTTGCCCAACTATAGTCCCGCCCGCCCGTGCTTCAAGATGTCCAGAGGAGAAGCTACTTCTTTTGGTATTTTCTGAATGCCTAGAGTTTACAAAAAAAAAAAGGGAAAAAAATTAAGGATGCATTAGACACCAGCTAGGAAAAAGCTTAACTTAAGACACAAAAACTAGAGATGTGAAGTTTCTGAGAATCTAGACCCAAGAGGCCAAGACCACATGACAGCAGAATATTGGCTAAAATCAGATAATGACCAGCAGACCCACAAATATAAGAAGACGTCATGTAAAAAATGACCTAATGCTTGAGCTGAACTTTTTTTTAAAAGATATACGAAAAGGTCATTGTCATACAAGAGCCATACAAGCTAACGGAGGAACAAATAAAATGCCTTAGGAAGAAGTAAACTGAATGAATATTGAGACTATCTCTCAATGTTGGCTGAAGACACAAGAAGAATGGAACACTGAAGAATGATGTTGAGAAAATGATCAACTAAATCAAACAATACTAAAATGAGAATCAAGCTTAAGAACTGAGTACAAATGACCAGTGACTAAATGAAATACATGTGAAAAACTGATGAGAAAATAACTTAATGAGAAGACATGAAAAAGATGAAATATTAATAGAAACTGAAGACTAGTGGACCGACAGACTGAAGAATGGGATGCTGAACCGACTAACTGAAGAAAATTAAGTTGAATGATAGAAAAAACTAAATGAGAAAAATGATAGTGATTGAGTAATTCAAAAGAAGAGAAATAAAACTAACTGGAAATTGACTAAAGGAGAATACAATGAATGACAAATTCTAAACGAAACTGAACTGAAAACTGAGCAAAAATGCAGATTAAAAGCAAAAAAAACTGAATACTGCATTTATAACTGAAAACTAAATTTGGAAAGACTGATAAAACTAAACTGATGACTTTAACTGAAAACTAGACTGATAACTGAGGGAAAACTGAACAAGAATTGGGACTGAATATGATTGAACAAAGAATAAAATTGGACTCTACGGACACAAGAAGATAATGAAAGATTGAACAAGGACTGAGGCTGAATAGGATTGAAGAAAGAAGAGACTAAAGACAGAAAGAAAGATGACTGAAAGGGCAAAAATAATGAACAATGAATACTTACAAATAAGTACACTTAATTGAGTTGAAGTACACTAAAATCAATGTCTGAAGACTGATCACAACTAGCACACAAACAAAATTTGAAAAACTAATGGCTGAATGACAAGGGAACTAATGGAGACTGAAAACTGAACATTGAATATTGCTGAATAGGCTCAATGATTATGAAAAGGGGATAATGAAAGAATGAAAAACTGACAGAGCCTAATGATAATAAAAATGAGAGAATAATGATAGAGAATAACTGACACCTAACATGATTGAATGAGAAAATAAAAACTGAAGAAAATGATAAACACATAGACAAACTCCAAGAAAAACTACATGAGCGTACAACATCGCTGGATGTGCTACTCTCCTCCAGACTATCGTTGTTTGACAAATCATTGTCAAGATCGTAGTTGGCATCATAGCCAACACTGGAAGATCTATGACCTGCATAATCTGCACCCCTGCATGTATGGGGGAAATGGAAAAACTGAAGTAAAAAAATTGCCTTGAAAGAATATCAAACGACCCCCCCACCCCCCCCCCCCCCCCCCCCCCCCCCCCACATATGACGGGTTAATTTGGGCCCTATCAGTGAGGAATGTTCAAACTATTAATAAGAAACAAGAAATACACACCAAGGAAAAATGTGAACAGAACCTACTACAGCCTGATAAAGTTATCTAACCTCCCTGATTGGACAAGTCAGGAGCTATATTTACACAGCAACAAAAAATTAAAACAAAAAACATAGTTAAACTGAAGTTTTACAAAAAACAGTTAACTTCAGTTATAAAAAGATGTAGCCGTTGACGAAACACTAAACAAAGGAGGCCCTTCGTCTTCGACAGGCATTGATATTTCACAGCTAGAGCACAACCTAGCCGCCCGTCTTGTGGTACATGTCGGGTTCTTCAGGTATGTGAAGGGACAAAAACAAAAGAAGTCCAGATACAAAAAAAAAAAAATAGGAGAAACTAGAACGCGGGGCTCTAATTTTTTCCTAACCGACTGACCCTTAATGCAAAACATAGCGACACTAAAACTCTGTTTTACACCATTTCCAGAATGAAATAAGATTTACTAAGCCTGAATAATCTACCGGACATGCTTGGAAACTGAAATAATCTAGTACCAAAAACTAGATAACATCACACATGGCTCAGAAACGACTACAGAAAACATGAGTTGTTGGTTACATGTCGCTCCCTGCTTGTATAAACACATAGATTATACGCACGGTTTTCACGATACAAAACGTACTGACTAAAAAAAGATTCAAAAATAGTCCTTCCTCCATGCTACATCAAACAGAATGCGTGCGGAAAAAACACCCAATATGAACTAAATTAAATTCAGTCCAGTACTACATCCCCTTTGCGTTCACATCTGGGTATATCAGCTGATCACTCGCTTGCAGCCACAGATGCAGTCAGTTAGGCAGGCCTGTTATATACATAGCATAGCTGGTGGTATAAACCCTCAAAAAAAGGAAAGTGCAGAGTAACACAGGGTTATCTGGAACAAGTTCCATTGCATATAACTAGTTTCAGACCATCCACTGCCTTGTTAATTAGTGCATATCACTACTTTCAGATGATCCATAAACATTCTTCAGATAAGTGCTCAACTCTCAGGAATATCACATCCATTACTAATCTAAACTAAGCCAGCAAAATCAAGCTGACAAACTGATACTCAACAGTTTCGTCACGTTAGTACTCCTACAGAGAAAAAACCACAATAATTCAGTTACCTACCTCTGATCATCTCAAACATTCATTGGGCCTCTAAATTCTTACATAAGAGATCTACATCCAAGACAACTCGAGGCAGAATTGGTGAGGAAAATTTGGGCGAAACACGTGGAGTGGTGCCTGCAACAAATTCAAGAGCGTTTATGATGAACCACTCAAAAACTCGCCAGGATTGAACTAAGCTAAGACACACATTCCTGCCAAAACCAGCGAACTGAACCACCCCCTGCGATGCAGGTCTATGAGCGGCGACAATCACGACAAACTGAATCAAGCGCGAAGGAGGGCTGGCAGACATAGAACAGAAAAAAAAAGGACAGAGCGGGAACAACGGGCGGAAGAATAAATACCATGCGCCCCACCGGCGCCGGCGACGACTACCGCCCCCACCGACTGGCGCTTGCTGGTGACGAGCACGACGGGGAAGCTCCGCCGAGCTCCTCTCCAGGCGCTGCGCAATGATTCGTGCGAATCGGACGGACTGGAAAACGACCTGAGACAAATTCATTTTCAGACGTCTGAAAAATAGTAAAACTGTTTGTTTTTCATAGTTTTAGCGTGCGCAGCATTTTCAGTACACAATAGGAACGGTTGTTGAGGATAGTATATGTGCGTTTATAGAAAAACTTCTAATAGTGTTTTTTACAAGGACCTTGATAAGTACCTCACGTGTGGTACAAGCGCAGGTAACTTCAGACGTTTTTTATGTCAAGTTTAATGGCACGAGAATGGTAATTTTAGCTGTCGATTATAGCAACTTTCGTGCTTCTACTTATTTTTGACAGAAACTTGCCATGTGTAACTGGAATTTGCCATCCTTGTGATTGAAATTACCATCGAAAAACACCAGGGCCGGAGTGTCACACACCTGACGTGTGGCACTTATCATTTGGATTTTACAAAAACTTAGTTTTTGCATCTTACTTGAACTAGTTTATATATCCTCTGGTTGTTTGGATAAAGGAGATTAGCGACGAGATTACAGAAAATGCGTTTTTAGTTGATTTCTAGGAAAACCAGTTTTATCTGCTAGTACTATTTTGAATAACCAGTTTATAGAAAATCATGTTTGGTAGGCTCCGCTGGGTGAGGACGACGACAACGGCTTCCACTCAAGGACTCAGGGTGAGCGCATGGCAGCAGCTCCTTTCCCTCGATGATTCGCCGCACGCATACGACGACATCGGCCGCTTCCCCTTGATGACTTGGGCGTACGCACACGACGGTGGCTACTTCCCCTCACCAACAAAGCACGCGCACGACGGTGACCCCTTCCACTCGGCGCGCGCAGCTCGCGACATTCGCTTCCACTCGACACACGGGTCGACGGTAGAGCACTGCTGATCAAGGCCAATCTACATGCACGCCGACCGTCCAAGCTTCCAAGGGCATTTCTAACCGATTCCTTATAACCGGTTAGAGGAGTAAAAGGTCTGTTTTATTTCTCTAACTGGCACCTAGCCGATCTCCAATCCGCCGTAAAGGAGTAATTTTTTTATTCCGGCCCAAATTTTCTCCTTAAATATACCCCACCGCTTGGCGGCTGAGTAAAAGCCGCGTCTCTCCCTCGCGTCGCCTCCCGCCCCTGCATATTCGCCGGCACGCCTCCCGGCGACCGCCCGCCGTCCTCGCCGCTACCTCATTGCCTCCCTTGACCCCTTCCGCCAGACGTCGAGCTCGTTCGGCCCCAGTCGCCGTCGTCGGAATCAAGGTGAAACGTCGTCGTCGTCGCCATTGTTGATTCGTCGGATTGCTTCTTCTTTTTCTGTCGATCGCCACATCTCACCTTGCTTGCACACCGCTGCAGGTCATTCGCTCTCATCGCCACCGGTCTGTTTGGTCTAAACGACACTGGCTGACCGGTGCACCACCACCGCACCGCAAGTGTTCGACGAATTGCCTAGGTGAGTTTTTTTGTCTGTTTGTTTCTTTGTGAACCAAGCCGTTTGGATTGAACCTAGCCATTTGAATTGTAGATGAAGAGGTTGAGGGAGATGGTCTTGGAGAACTCGTCGTCATTCGAAGAGGAATAAGACGACAATGACTTTGACACCGTTTTAGGCATGATTTTCAATGATGGTGTTCGGCGACCTAGGTGAGGATCACAGTTGAAGCTTCTGCTTGCAACTACTCGGCCAACGGGCACAACTACTCGATGGGTTACCACCTTGCGGATGGCATCTATCCACCATGGGCCAACTTGGTCAAAACAATTCCGCATCCAAAAGGAAACAAAAACATTCACTTTCCCCAATGTCAAGAAGCTGCTAGGAAAGATATTGAGAGAGCCTTCAGTGTGCTTCAGAAGCGCTTTGCAATTATCCGTGGCTCTGCCGAGTACTGGAGCTCCAAGGTTCTATGACGGATCATGGCTTGTTGCATCATATTACAACATGATCATTGAAGACACAGGGATATGCCTGAGAACTTTTGGTACATCACCAACGGGACTCTGGATGAGCCAGAGTATGATACGAATAGGATCCTGGCATTCCTTGAGGAGCACCGCAAGATCGAGAACCGTCAAGTTCATGCTCAGCTCCAACAAGATCTTGTTGAGCATCACTGGCAACGTCTTAGCAAGTCCTAGTTGTTCTATCGCATGCTATTTGCTACCTTTTGAACCATTCGACGTGTTTAAATTTGAATAATTTGGTTTGTAAACTTTGAATTCGGGTTGTAAATTATATTCGTGATTTGCTTGAACATTCAAATTTATGTTTAGTTTCTATCGTGTGCTAATATGGAGTTGCAATGTATACTAGACTTGCAAAGTTTAGAAAAAATGAAAATTTACTCCGTTATATAGGGGATTGGTTAGGTCCGGCCAAAACTTAGTGGGGGTAAATATACCCCACTGAAGGTTTAGGATACTTCACTATTTTTAGGGGATTGATTAAAAATGCCTTAATAAATGTTAGGAGAAGGTAAAATCAGCGCTAATGGATTTGTTGCGGGAGAAGTGGAGGTAGAAAAATTCAGTTGCAATGGGTTTCTACAATCGTGTTTAAAAGAAAAAACTATTAGTCGTTTCTCACGAAATCGAATCCTGCTTATCCATGTTTTTCTTGGAAAGCCCAAACATGGTTTGAGTTTGTTAGGCGGTTATGTGAGTCGAGGGAAAACTGGTTCTGGTAAAACTGTGTATCCAAAACAAAGTATTAGTTTGTTACACTGCAAAACGAGATTAAGGAAAACTAATTCCCTAAATATGTGTTATCCAAACAAAGTGTAAAGGATACTCAACCCTTCCCTCCTCCAAATTATAGGGGATCAGTTAGAATTGCTCTTAGCCTAGATTCGAGTTAGGTTGGCTTCTATCCACGTAATATACATAGGTGAGTAGTAGTGGTAGGCTTCAAAGCTAGAGTCGGTCGGTGCTCGTGTATGTATATATACACATGCAAGGCCAACTTTTGATGTAACGTGGAGAATGAGAGAAAATAAATAAAGAGAACAGAAGGGTATGAAAAGTGCTACAATATTTATTGGATTTAAACACCTCACAAGATTTAAAACTGTGGTTTTTCCAGGAAATTATAGGCTAAGAAACTCAAAAGAGAAAAGGAGAAAGCATCTAAGGGCTGTCTAACCATCAGACGTTTGTTTTTTATTTTGGTTCAAGTCGTATTTTTTGTCTAATGTCTCATTGACATGTGTATCTGTTTTAATTGTTTAGTAAAAGAACCATCTAATTTCATTAGGCCTTCAGGTTGGATTCCACTTGGTCTCTGCATTCGCGCCCCGCCCTCTGCTGAGTTTTCCAACTGTGCAGCTCGCCCTATAGGGCCACTACTTCCAGCCCTCAGCTACGCAACGGACAAAAAAAGTGAACCACAAGCACCTGGGTGGCTGGGCACACGAGTCAGATCTCAGAGGAAAAACTAGTTTTTTTAGCGGTAAACTAAACTTTATTAAGGAGTTTCAAGGCTTGCAAGAATGATAAGGAGGTCATGGGGAACCCCAGCCACATGTGGCGACCAACATATAAAGAACAAGTAAATTTAGCTAAATTATGAGCTTTCCAATTCAGAGAGCGACCTTCAAAAATGAATTCACAGCTAGAATACTCTCCTGCCCGGGCTGCAATTTCCTTTATAATGATAGAGCATCTGCCTTCAGTACCCGTTCTAATATCTGAAATCACCGTCTTGTAGTCGTATGCAATAATGATTCTGTCAAACGAGAGATCGAACGCGAGCGATAGAGCTTCTCGACATGCAAGGGCTTCGAGCGTAGCTGGGTCAACAATGCCAGAGAAGACCATTGCAGAAGAACCCAAAAACACGCCATTATGATCTCTGCATGCGGCAAGAGGTGTCCCTCTCTCCATTTCTTGCTTAGCCCCCGTCAACATGAATCTTCGCGATTCCCACTCCTGGTGACCTCCAGGCTTCGCGTGGTTGTGCGTTTCTGGATCCCCCACCCGTAGCTCTTGCAGGAACTCTCTCTGGCCTCTTCAGAGATTCAAGTTCAGATAAGAACCCAGCTTTGCTAGTTTCCGGAGAAAATTGCGGATTTCCCCGGCACTCTGAAGTGCTGATTTTGTTTTTTATCATCAATACAGACACAAGCGCTCATATATATGCGCATACACTCATCCCTATGAATGTACACACGCATACTCTTTCCCTATGATCACCTTCGAGAGACTGTGCTAAAATATTATTTTGAGATTTTACGAAGTTACCATAGGCGCCTCGTAGTCGACGGAACGTCTCCTCCCACTAAACGCATATCGCCGAAAATCCTGAAATAAATTCAGAATAAATGTGAGCACCAGGACTTGAACCCTGATGGGCTGAGATACCACTATCCACCTAGCCATCCAACCATAGATTGGTTCACTGATTTTGTTTATTGTTGCCATGACTTCCAACAATGTCATTTCGTAATAAAATTTGTCAATCATACAAAATATTTGTCATAAAAAAATTGATTTTACTGTTCATGCCGAGCTCGGCAGAACTTTCGTGGAGAAAACAGTAACTAATCGGCCGGTGGTTTAGCAGAATAGAAAAAGAATCCGTCGATGGCTTTTTTTTTTGAGCAATTTTTTTTAGCAATTTCCGTCGATGCCATTTTTTTTTTAGAAAAATCCGTCGATGGCTGTATGCGTTGGGAAAACCTTTTTCTTTGGTTTCTGAGGAAGTGGGCCGGCCCACTCGCTCGGTCGTGGTTTCCCCTAACCCTAAAAAAAAGAATATCAATCTGTGTTTGCCTAAAAAAAGGGAAAATCAATCTGTATCGTTCTGATCCCCTCAACAAATAATCGCCCAAACCCTAAAAAAAAAGAATTTCCCAGGCTGGCGGCGATTTTCCTCCCGTGGCGGTTGCCCGAGAAAGAGATCGGGGAGGCTGATGAGCGGATGTTGAAGAAGCAGGAGCAGCCGGCGGAGGAGGGGAGGGGGGCCAATCCTCTCGACGCGAGCACGACCCCGTACAGATGGAATACATATACACCCGCTTCTTCTTCAACCCCAGACTCGATCTCGATAAGTTGTGTAAGTCCTCTCCGATTCTCCTGCCGGTCGTCGTTGATTCCTCGTTGTCATCCCGGGACGATGAACCAGGCTTTTTTCCTTTCGACCTTTAATTGTGATGCGATTCTCATAGATGTTGTCTTGTTCCTCTCCGCTTCGATGCTCTGAGAGATGAATTTTCTGTAACGGAAAAGAGATCGGATTGCAATTTCTCATTTGTTGAACTGAACATTACAAAAGCCTTTCATTATACCTGATGACCCGCCGTTACAGAGATATATTCAAATCAAACAGATCTGGCATGATTCATCCATTGATGAACTGACCATTAATAGTGCTATGCTTCAGCGAGCAAGTAGTTTCTGAAGAAGAGCTACTTGAATACAATTAGTTTCTGGAGCGGCCTCGCCGCATGGTCGCCGGAGGGTGGGGCGATGAACCGGAGCTGTTGCTCCTTCGTGCTCCCGTGCATGAAGAGGCAGAATATTTTATCAGGGCTTTGATAGTAGACCAAAAACTTCAGCCACAGTAGTATACCATGTATGTAAGAGAAAGGTTAAGCCAGAACCGAAGAATCAATCATTGTACAATGAGAACAGTCACACGACGCCTTCTTGTTTTGGCATCATCATTAGACATGTAAAACGTCTCATACAGCAACCACACCCTATATTTACACCCCTCTGAATCAAGTAAGCTCCCAATACAACGCAGAAGGATCATAAACCACACCGTTACCTCATCCTGTTATGCATTCCCTTGACTTATCCCAAGAATCAAATAAAGTACAGACTCTGTACAGTATAACATTCCCTTAACTTTCCCAAGAATCAGCCCGCAGCAAAAAAGGTAACAACACATCCCTCAAAGGCAACATTACTTTTCCATGCCGCCTTGGTCAGTATAACATCTAATTCTAAACTGAAGGTCTTCTTAGTGGCATTTGTACAGACTCTGTTTCCTGTGGAACCAAATATAAATATAAATACACGGGTACCAATTCAAGAATAACATGGTACACACTTAATTATTACTGTGCATAAGACGGTAGCAATAGGAAGATATTGGGAGAGCTACCAAACAACCACTACCAATCATGTTGCAACCGTCTTTAGTTCCCTTGCTTACTCTACTTTTGGCAAGGTTAGAAGGAATTTCTGTTCTCGTTTTCCAACAAAGAATTTATGTTCTTTTCAGGAGTAAACTGGATAGCAGAAGTAAATGACCCCCAGTTCAACAATTGCTATTTATGCACACAAGTAAGAAAAATGAGAAGATAAGACAAGAAATGCATACCCTTGCTCTAAGCACGCGATTTAACTATACGTGCACATACTCTGGTTATTGTTTCATTCATGCTCCTTGTCTGTTCAATTAATAATTGAAGAAAAGTCAGGATGATCTGAGGAAAAAGGAAAAGGAGAGCTAGAAACTAAACTAATAAATATGCTCACCGGCTTGATCTTAAAATTATCATGCAGCCACCGCCGGATCTCATCAATCTTGAGAGCAAATTTGAACTCATCAAACGTACAAATCCAAATTCCCATAACTAGATGGTTCTCATGGAATACAGGTGCCCCATAACATCCCAGTGACCCCGGCATATCAAACTCAAAAAACTAAGTCAGGAGCATACACTGGATCCAAATCCTTGCCAATCACGGGGCCGCCACTGCAGTAAAGAAAGACATGTTATGCATCTAGTGGATACCTTATACTAGATTTCAGTTATAATGTTTTCCCTTTATATTCTAGCAAATGCCAAAAACTCACCAGATTTTACCATTTGTGGTAGTGCCAAATAAAACCTTATCATCTTTCTGACAAGTGGGGAAGCAGAAAATTGAGAACACTTCTGTTGCCCTTTTGTAAAAAGACTGACCCATCAAGTCCTCATTGTCAATGAATTTAACAGGGACATATGACTTCTTGGGGTAAGGAACAAATACAAGACATAAGTCCTTCCACCAATCAACGCAGTATACTTCCCCCTTAGCTGAATGCCCATCAAAAAAGTCCACTCGTAGGATTATATTCTCATTTAGCATCCCAACCGAATTAAAATCAGGGCCAGGACGTGTGGTGAAAGTTCTCAAAGCTTTAGAGGAGCTGAGAATTAAAATGAACTTTTTGGATGAGTGGATGATGGAACCTGTTCCATAAGACCTCATCGGTTTCCTCCCCTCCTTAGAGCTATACTTCCACTGAACTTTTAAGGAAATGACTGACTGGAGATGCTTATCAGCGAGTTCACACATGATACGAGCTGATTTGCGGTCGTCGTCCATGGTCAGCCACTGCCATATGATTATTCAAGCACATCATTAAGATAAGTAGCACTGAAATGGAATTATATAATACATGCAGCCATTTTAAGTACAGTAAAGATGATTTCACAAGATGTAGAAATAATGTTGACATGGAATCTGGAATGCATGCCTTATATTGTCAATAAGAGATATGCAAACATATTTGGATGGCATTTCCCATATGAGCAAGAAAGAACAGGCAAAGGTTCAAGCAACTGGAAAAGCTAGTGTCTACAATCCACAAGTTTCAATGAAGAGTATAGTGCAGCAGCAAATTGCATAAAACAGCCAATATAGTTAGGCAACAAACATGCGCATAAAGAAAAAAAGGAGAAATCCACTGATGTGTTCTAACCCTAACCATTCAATTCACCATCAGGTATATGTAAAAGCATCTCCAACTGAATCCTAATCGCAACCCATGGCTGGTTTTTATCAGAAAGCAGAAAAACAGTCTCCAACTAACTCCATCAGGAGAGTATCTTCCTTATTTCTCGGTGAAATTTGGTTTGTTACTTCAGGAACAAAGATACAATACAGCTCAAAACTAATGTTTCATTTCTTATACGCGTTTTGGTTTTGGCTCGATGTTTCAAGACCAGATGACTTAAACAACAAAATATGTTGTTAGTTAACATGTGAAGATTGCCCTTCTGTGATGTTAAAATCCATAATATGCCAAGGCATGTGAATTAAATAAAATTATCTTAATGCTTTGTTATTCATGCAAATTTCTGATGTCTTGTCTATTTTACATGTCAGTGTAGTTTATTACTATGCTACCATTACTAAGCAACCCTAACACGCATAGTTCACATCTAAACGCAGAACCGTCATGGCATTGAGCATTCAACAGCTGATATTTTTTGTGTGCTAGGTATGCTGCAGCAACAAAGAGCTAGTCGTCGTTGTATGACAATGAGACAACAAATCGAGAAATTACATGAGGAAGCTACGACCACGCACTGCAAGGTGGTCCCGAGACTCTTGGAGCATGAAGAGGGAATTTTTTTAAGAGGCTCTCCATATAAAGATATGGAGAGAGTGATTTGGGGGTTCCTTTGGCGATGCTCTAGCTAAATATTATACAATATTCATGAAGGAAAAAATATGCTGCGGAATATAACAGCATATGAGATGGTAAGTTCTGTGTTTGCGGAAACAAACCATTTCCTGCATCATGGTATTGGCACAGTACTGCCATGGTAACATCTCTTAGAATTATAAGTGTGGATGTTATATGTGCAACAGAATGCATAGGTAGCATTTTTAACACTTAATGCAGAAGGATTTCTATATATGAACAACGAGAAATACTTTATTGAAAGGCAGAAACCAAAATCCAGTCTACACAAACATATACTGATGCTTGGAAACTCCGAACAGCTCCCAAGCTATTTGTCTTTTGGAATTGCAAAAAAAAATCAACTGAAAGACACATGTAAATATTGCATTAATTATTTGGAATGGCAAATTTTCATGGAAAAAATATACATCTCTGCGAGCTGTGAAAAGAACAAGCAGATCGCAGCACTAGTCTCCCATCCTCCCTTGTGTTCGTTTGCACAGTTTACAAAAGAAAATACTGCTTCACGGTCCATAGTTTTTTAAGTCACAAAACTTCTTAAACGTTGAAGAAAAAAAGAGCTCACTATAGCTCAGGAGCCAACTGTCTATTATCCTAATGTGGTGGATAAGGACTGAGTGGTGGAGCGCATAGCACGCATGGCTTGGAGTCAGGATGCTTCACAGACGACTCCTTCTGCTGGCATATGCGTGCCAGACATGTCCCTTCCAAAAGTCATAAGAAGCATATTGGTTCCCAAACAAATACTCCCTCCGTCCCAAAATAAGTACAAAGTTGAGACACTTATTTTGGGACGGAGGGAGTATCAAGCATGGCAAATAATTGCTGCAAATCTACCCCCACGCATGCTATTCTTGTTTCATCTTCATACATACATATATAAGAACAGAAAATGGAAATTTTACCTTGGGGACAAGCTTGGCAGCTTCTGGAAGCAGAGGGGCGTCTGGGCATGCTTGGGCGGTGAGCTGACTTGGACATAGGTGATCTTGATGGCGGACTGGGTAGAGACCTTGCCGGGGCAAATGCGGGGGTGGGGGAAAGTGCGACCGGCAGCTCAGATATGATTCTAGATAATCTGGCTACTGTTTTATTCATACTACTTGTCTGTTGGAATAATTAAAGAAAAGTCAGAATGATATGAGGAAAATGAGAAGCAGAAACTAAATTAACAAAAATGTTCACCATCTTGATGTCAAAACAATCATGGAGCCACCGCCGAATCTGATCAAGTATAAGAGCAAACTCCAATTTATCAAATCGACAAGTGCAAATACCCATAACTAAAAGATTATCTGTGAATACAGGTCTCCCAGGACACTCCTTTCCCCCTGGCATAGTGAACTCAAAAAACTCCAAGTCAGGATCGTAAACTGGACCCAAATCATTGCCAATTATTGGGAGGCCACTGCAGTGAAGAAAGACATGTTATGCATTTAGTGAATATGTTGTACAAGATTTCAGTTAAGCTGTTTTCACTTTAAATTTTAACAAATGTTAACAACTCACCATATTTTACCATTTGAGGTAGTGCCAAACAAAATCTTCTGACCATTTGGTATACAAAAGATTGAGAACACTTCTGTTCCCCTTTTGTAAATAGACTGATCCATCAAATTCTCATCATCAATGAACTTTACAGGTTCATAGGTCCTCTCAGGGAAAGGAATAGGTACAAGACACAAGTCTTTCCACCAACTGATGCAATAAACTATGCCCATAGCTGAATGCCCATCAAAGAAGTCCGCTTGAAGAAATATATTCTCATTTAGTATTTCACTGGTATCAAATGCGGGACCAAAGCATGTGGTGAAATTTCTGAAAATTGTAGAGCAGCTGAGAATTAGCATCGACTCCTGAGATGAGTAAATGATGGAACCTGTTGCCCGAGGCATAATCGGTCTCCTCCCCTCCGTAGACCAATCCCTCCACCAAACTTTTAGGCAAACAACTGACTGAAGATGTCTATCAGCAAGATCATTCATGATATGAGCTGACCTGCCGTTGTCATCCATGGCCAGACACTGCCATATGATTATTCAAGCACACCATCAAGATAAGTAGCATGAAAATGAAATTATATAATACATGCAGCCATTTTGAGCAAAAGTGAAGATGATTCCGTCAGATATAGAAATAATGTTGACATGGAAATATGGAATGCATGCCTTATATTGTCAATAAGTGACATGCAAACATATTTAGATGTCATTTCCCATATGAGCAAGAAAGAACAGTCGAAGGTTCAAGAAACTGGAAAATCTAGCATGCCTACAATCCAATAGATTCAATGTTAATAGTATAGAGCAGCAGCAAATCACATAAAACAGCCAAATCAAGCAAGTCAGTGGATTTGAGCTTATGAGGTGTCCATCCTCATTTACCTTTTTCTCTTCAGCAACCGCATTTTCTGTTTTACTCTCGATTCCCCATGATTTGCTGTTATCTTCGTTGGGTTCTACAACCAGCACTCTGTCCTCACCAGTTCCTAAGCCTGTGCTGTCTGCCTTGCTATCAGTCCCAATAAGTAGACAGTTTGATCCAGTTGGGACATTGGATTTCTTTTCTGCATCCAAATCTTTCATGCCTGATTCATCCTTCTGAACCTCTGCTGCCTCGTTAGAATCTGCATTCTTGTCAGCATCTTTTCGACTGCCATTGCTGCAACCATTGGCTTTGTCACCCGCTCCACTGCCCTTTACATTTGTTGCCGCGACATCAGAAGGTGGAGACTTTGAGACGGGGATACTTCCCTTAACACCAGAATCACTTGGGGTAAACCTGATTGCAGAGAAAGGATTAGAAGAAGGAGCTGGCAGTGGCTGCTGGCTTGTAACCTTAATAGTCGTTCTGGTTGTCAGCACTTCTTTACGAGCTTTCTTAAATGTCCTTGCCTCTTGCTCTGGTGAGCCATCATCAAGCTCAGGATTGTCCTTGTTGATTTGTTTATCTGCAGCCCTCTTCCTAGAGGTCCGAGGATGTTCCTCAACCACCATCTTAGGAGTTTTGAGTACCTGGATATAAAAATATTGGAACAAACTATGAAAACAGTTACAAAGTAGTTTAGACAAGTAACCATCCAGTCATCACGGAGATAGCACAGTTTAGACAAATTTGACTATGCAGACCATTTACAGAATAAACTTAAAATAAACCAGGAAAGTTGAAAAGTTATTATTGTTGTATATGGTGGAACAGGTCTACACAAAATAAAAAACCATAATGTAGCCAAACTAGGTTGCCAAAAGTGCAAAGATGGACTCATATACATCACTGCAAGCTGTGAAAAAAAGAAGCAGATCACAGCAGTAATCTTCCTTGTGTTCGTTTGCACAGGTCACAAATGAAAAAAATGCTTCGTGATCCATAATGTGTTTCCTCGTGTAAAAGGGGGGCTCAGGAGCCAACTTCTATTATCATTCCCTAAAAAAAAAAACTTCTATATTATCCTGGTACGGTGGATAAGGGAGTGACCGGTGGAGCGCATCGCACGCATGGCTTGGAGTCAGGTGGACGACTCGGTGTATGCAATGGTACATGCCATCTGCTGTTTCTTTTCTAATAAAAAGAAAAACAAGCCATCCGCTATCCGTGTATCAGACACGTCCCTTCCATCAGGCATAATAAGTCCCCAAAATAATCAAGCATCGCAATCCATACATGTGGAAAAACAAAACCACCCACGCACATACCAAATTAAGCAGCGCGCATACATCCATATGCAATAGAATGGAAGTTTTACCTCGGAACAAGTTCGTAAGCTTCTGAAAGCAGAGGGGACGAGCTGGCTCGGGCAGAGGCGGTCTTGACCGCGGGCTGGGCAGAGACCTCGTCGGGGCAGCGGCGCGAGCTAGGCCGAGCTATGGGTGGACGAAGGAGGGCGTGGAGATCTGGTACCGGAAAAGGGCGGCCGCGGCGGCAGGATGGCGCAAAACCCTAACACCCGTCTCTCCTCGCCGGAGGAAGATCCAGTGAATATGCTTCTACAAAGTCACATATGAACAGCAACTCTCTAGGCCGTCTGATTGAGATCAATGGCCAGATTGGCATGAACAGTGACTCCTGCTACTGGAATCATCTTTTTTTTTTGAGCAGTTGCTACTAGAATCATCTATGGTGCGCTCGTTGCTCTATTTGAACTATCCATTTTCCTTCTTCCTTTTTAAGAGGAACCGTCCATTTTAAGGGACATGCTACGTCTCCGCCGGCTGATCTTTTTAAAAGATCGACCCGGTCGAGAGCCGTCAGATCCATGCCATCGAGTGACCGAGCGTTGTCTTTCTCATTGCAACAAAGGTAATGTTGCAGAATTTTTCGAAACAAAGGTCGTGTTGCAGAAACTTTTGTAACAGAGTTCATGTTGTAGATTATTTTTTTGCAACAAGATACTTGTTGCATTTTTTTTTTGCAACAAGATCTATGTTTCAGAAAAGCATCTGTAGCTCACAGTCGTGTCCGTTGCGAATTTTTTTTGCAACAAAGGTCTTGTTGCGGATTTTTTTTGCAACAGCGGTTCTGTTGCGGAATTTTTTCTGCAACAAAGGTCTTGTTGCACATTTATTTTTTGCAACAGAATTGGAATTTTTTCTGCAACAAAGGTCTTGTTGCACATTTGTTTTTTGCAACAGAACTAACTTTGCAGAAGAGGATGGCAGCCTTGCCATCGTCAATGGCGAGCAACGTCTTCCTCAATACCCGGTAGCAGCAAGAGCAGGCCATGAGCTCCGCCACATGGCGGTGAGGGAGGATCGACGCCGCCCGTCCACGCCTTCGCGCAGCCACCGACGAGCATCGGACCTCTACCAGGTTGCCTCGCCGCCATTCCTTCCTTCAGTTTTCTCCGTCTGTTCGCCTCTTGCCGCGGGAGCGCCATGCGCCGCTGCCATCGTCGGTCCTCGGGATGAAGCTCGCTTCCAACCCTGTCGGACCTCGCCGAGCGGAGCCCCCGCCGCTCGCGGATGTACCCGCCTCTTGCCCGCTCGCCATCCTCGTCCGATCCGGCTGGAATCCTCGCCGTCGTTGTGCTCCCAGTCGCACGAGTCTCCATCCCCGCCGCTCTCGGACACCCCCGCGTCCTGCCCACGCGCCATACTCGCCGGATTCGGCGAGATCCGGCTGAAATCCTCGCTGGGGTTGCCCTCCCAGCTGCAGGAGTCTCCGCCCGCCACGGGATCTAACCAGACAGTTGGAAACTCTGTTTTCTGAAACAAGGCATGAGTTGCAGAAACGCGGACATGAAGGGGTTACTCTCGACCGTCAGATCAAGAGTCAATCTGACGGACACGAAGGCGACGGACGCTCGCACGCCATCGGCCGGCTGAAGGTAAGCTTTTTCCCCATTTTAAACCCAGCAGTAAAGTTTTTTTATTTAAAAGTTAGGCTATATAAGTCGTTACTACTTCGCAGCGTGAAATGTATTTTCCTCCTATCGGCGACTCCTTAGGCGACTAGGGTTTGTCGGGCCGTCGTCGACTGCCTCCGTGGCGGCGGCACGTCCGTCGACGTTTCTATCATAGGACGATACTCTGAAGTGTTGTGTCTGGTTTATATCTCTCCACCGCGGATTCCATGTCTACTGTGCACATATTTGGTTTCCGTTTCCCCGTCTTTGATCTGGTAAGCATGTCTTCACGAGTTTTGCTGCTACGTATGGTGGTTTATGATTCAGTCTCGTGTGCTGGTGTATGTGGTGAGGTCATAAGGAGTTGTGCTACTTCATATTCCTATTGGGGGTTTCTTCTCCTGGTTGACGTGTTCAAGAGGAAGGGAGCAATAAAAAATTTGGCTTGGAATTGTCATAGCATGTTCTCGGCCACGACAATTCGTGAGCTCTTGGAACCCAAGGGCGGATGTGATTTTTTGTCGAAATCTCATTTGAATAAAGATAAGGCTACCAAGTTACGTCTGCAATTAGGTTTTGATTTGTTCCATGTTGTGGTAAGTTATGGTAGATAGAGCTAGTGGTTTGGTCTTGTTTTACAATCAAACAAATGAAGTTGTCCTAAATTTTCCATCCGAGAATTATATTGATGGCATGACCATGTGTGGGTCTAATGTGGCGTGGCACCTAAGTGGATTTTATGGCGAGCTTGCTTGGGACAAGAAGCACTTGTCATGGGATTATTTGAGGAATTTTCTTGATGGTGCAACAGGCCCATTGCTAATCATTGGAGGCTTCAATGAAATCCTGAACTCTAGTAAAAAAGGAAGGAGGGGCCCAGAGGCCAAGTGCTATGATGCAAGTGTTTAGGAATTGTTTGGCTGATTGTGGGCTTGATGATGTTGATTTTATTGGAGATCCATTCACATGGACTAGAGGTATGATTAGAGAACGGCTAGACTGGCAGTTTGTAACGGAGCTTGGTCTGACAAGTTCCTAGTAGCAACTCTGATCCATGAACAACATGTACAATCGGATAATAAACCCTTTCTTGACACTGAGTACATTGATGCTTCACATCCTTGTAAATCTAATGGATATGCCACTTTGAGGCTCGTTGGCTACAAGAAGAGATGGTGTCAGGAAATTGTTCACACGACATGGGAAAAGGGCGAAGCTCGCTGACATTGCTCCATCATTGACGGCTAGAACTCGCGTTGTGCATGACGATCTTCACCAATGGGATCAACAGGGTTCGAAAGGACCGAAAAACGTATTGCAAAGCTGAAGAAGGAACTTGAAAAAAAAAATCATTGCGGACCTTTAAATGCTGAAACTCAAGGGCGACAGAAAGAAGTCCAAATTCTTATCGAAAATCTCCTTGATCAAAAGGAGATTTACTGGTTGCAGCACATTCGGGCCAACTAGCTTTTGCATGGTGATAGAAACTCTTCCTTTTTTCACAAGGCAGTGTTCGCACTCATTTTTGGCAAACCACCTGCCAAACGAGACATTCCTATAATGGCAGGCGACTAGGATGATTGCACCCGAGGAAGTACTCAGAGCGTGAAGAACAAGCAAGAGACATGCAGGAAACACTTGGGAGCAAGGTGCACACGGGGTTTGAGAGTGATCAATTCTAGCTCTCCCAAGGTGTTACAAGATGACATGTCCCAACCGACAAGCTCACCGGTTCGGCATGTTCCATGTTCCAGACGGTATGCCGCCATGTCCCAGCCGGTAGGTTATATCCGACTACCGCTCTGCTGATGTAGGGAGGAACCCTAGATTCGAGCTCTTTTCACTCTTGGAGGGGGAAATCAAGATGGACACCCAAGAACGCAAGAACAAGAGGAGTCTCTTAACAAGAACCAAGATACACAACCCACTATCTCACAAATCCATACAAGAACCAAGATCCATAATCAAGCAAAGGAAATAGCAAATATGTTAGTTCTTCCCAATCCTTAGATGAATTGTGGTCTTGTAGGGTAGTCTTCTCCAATCCCTAAGGGACGAGGCTTTGATATCCACTAGGGGATCTTCTGCTAGGAGGTCTTGAACTCCAAGGAGCGATAGATGAGCAGAGCTCTCTCAAGATCTAATACAATATACTTTGCTAACCCTAACAAATGGAAGAGGTATGAAATATATAGGTGGCTGGAGGTTGGGGACGAGCTAAGGGGTACAAGGGACATTTCCCGAATCGTTATGTGCGCAGGCATGTCGGATGTTCCGACTTAAGTCAGATGTTCTGACTTGTCGGAGGTTGGGTCGGGTATTACTTCAGAGTATCTGACCTGGGGTAAGTATCGGATGCCGTAAGTTGGATGTCCGATCGGAGGTTGGGTCTGATGTTTCGACCTGACGTTCGACTGTTGCAGTTTCAGCCGATTTTACCTCCTTGTGCTGCTTCTCGCTCTCCTCCTCGATTCCTTCCTTCTCCAAGGTAGCTTGGCCTTCGTTCCTTGGTGCTCCATGCTCGATTCCATCATACCAAATCACATTTAGCATTCTGGCTTGAGGTGCAACCATGTCTCATTGAAATGTAACGAGAATTTGAAGAGGAGCGAGTTCACCTCAAATTCAATAGCACATGCACGAGCTCTTGTCATAGGACCACTTGGAGGTGTAGGTGTTGGTGTAGGGACGATGGTGATATCCATGGGGTGCTCTGCACCATCTCCCCCCCCCCCCGCTTGGGGAAGATCCGCTCTCGAATTGGGATACTCATCACCATGGAAAGGGGTCAAGTCCTTGATGTTGAAGATGTCGCACGTGGGAGGCCGATCATGTATGCATTGTTGTTGTAGCATTCCAACACCTTGAATGGAACGTCCGCTCGAGGTAGTAGCTTTGATTGTGCTCACTGGGGAATCGGTCCTTGCAAAAGTGGATCTGTAAGAGATCACCAGGGTTGAAGACCATCGGTTTCTTGTTGATGTTTAGCTTGGCGACGAGGCGTTGCACTTAACACTCAATGGTGAGCCTTGTGTCTTCGTGCATCTTCTTTATGTAAGTAGCCCTTGCGCTTGCGTCCATGTTCATTCTCTCTTGTAGCGGTAGGGGGAGGATGTGTTCAATGGGTACAACGGGTTGAAGCCATAGACCACCATGAAGGGAGACTTGTTGGTGGTCAAGTGTCTTGCGCAGTTGTAGGCGTGCTCGACGACGGGTAGGCACTCCTCCCATTCCTTGATGTTCTTCTTGATAAGCATGCGAAGAAGCGTGGAGAGTGTTCAGTTCACCACTTCGGTTTGGCCGTAGGTTTGTGGGTGGTAGGCCGAAGAGAGCATGAGCTTGATTCTAAGCTTGGCACATAAGGTCTTCCAAAAGTAGCTCAAAAACTTGACTTGGCGGTCGGAGACAATTGTCTTGGGCACTCCATGAAAATGAATGATTTCCCTACAAAAGAGAGTTGCAATATGTGACGCATCGTCTATCTTGTTGCATGGAATGAAATGTGCCATCTTCGAAAAATGATCCATAACGACAAATATTGAGTCTTTCGAGACATGTGAATCATGCTTGCTTGATAAGATGACTAAATCTCTTTTTGCAAAGAGTTGCGAGAGGGTGTCCGAGCTGTTGGAACTGATACACAATGATGTGTGTGGTCTAATGAGCACATCGCCCAGAGATGGCTATCAGTACTTCGTGACTTTTATCGACGGCTTGAGTAGATATGGATATATCTATTTGATGAGGCACAAGTCAGAAACTTTTGACAAGTTTAAAGAGCTTCAGAACAAGGTTGAAAATCAGCTCGGCGAGACTATAAAGCTTCTACAGTTAGATCGTGGAGGTGAGTACATGAGCCAAGAGTTTGATGATCATCTGAAATTGGAGGTATAGTACCTCATCTCACACCTCTCGGTACGCCACACAGAAATGGCATGTCGGAATGGATAAATTGAACCTTGTTAGAAAATGTCCAATCGGTGATGACCTAATCAGATTTACCCTTGTCATTCTGGGGATACACTATAGAAACTGCAGCTTTCACACTTAAGAGGGTACCATGAAAATCCATAGACAAGACACCACATGAGATGTGGACTGGGAAGAGTCCCGATTTGTCTTTTCTAAAGATTTGGGGTGGTGAAGTATTTGTCAAGCGACTCATGTCAGATAAGCTTACACCCAAATCGGATAAATGCATATTCGTGGGATATCCGAGGTAAACCTTGGGAACAACTTCTACAACCGAGAAGAGAACAAAGTGTTTGTTGCTCAGAAAGGGGTTTTTCTTGAGAAATAGTTTCTCACCCCGAAAGCCAGTGGGAGGACGGTCCGACTTGAAGAAGTTCGAGAGCCACTTGGGGAAGACTCGTACCAGAGCCAGTGAGGGAACCCGTATTGGAGCCGGCACCGGAACCACAGAGGTCGGAAAGGTTGCACAGAGTGTGCGATGTGTTGTTGTTAGAAAGTGACGAGCCGGCCACGTAAGCAGAAGCGATGGTGAGCCTGGATTCCAAGGCATGGCTGGAGTCCACGATATCCGAGTTAAATTCCATGGATGACAATCAAGTCTGGGACTCGGTTGATCTGCCGCCTGGCGTAATATGATGGGGAACTTTGCATGAAAATAAAAAAATTCTACGAAACACCCAAGATCTAATCTATGAGATGCATAGCAACGAGAGGGTAGTGAGTCTACGTACCCTTGTAGACCGAAAGCGTTAGCGTATGTAACACAGTTGATGTAGTCGTACTCTTCATGATCCAATCCGATCTAGTGTCGACGGCACCTCCGAGTTTAGACACGTTCAGCTCGAAGGCGTCCTCTCCTCCTTGATCCAACAAGCGAGGGAGAAAACGTAGATGAGATCGGTACCATCCCAACGGCGAGGTGGTGGTGGTGGCAGCGGAATGCTGGCAGGGCTTCGCCAAGCGCGTACAGGAGAAACGTGGGAGGAGTTGGGAGAGACAGTGGGCAAGGGTCAAGGGGTGGCTGCCCCCATGCGCCCCCCCCTTCTTTATATAGGCTAGGGGCAGGGGAGGGCGTCCAAAACCCTTCTAGGGCCATCCGCAAGGGAGAAATCCCTTTAAAACTTGGAGATAACATCTTATCTCTAAATTTAACCCTTTAAATTTAGAGATAAGACCTTATCTCTAGAATTAAACGACATGTGCCTTGGGGAATGGTGCGGCCAGCCCATGTGGGTTGTATCCTCACCCCTCGATCCATGTGGGCCTTTCCCGGGTCGTTGGGACTCACGGTGGAACCGCTTGAACCTTCTAGAACCTTCCCGGTGCTCTACCAAAAATTCCTGAACTTTTCCGGGACCCTGAATATGACTTCCCATATATAAATCTTTGCCTCTGAACCATTCTGGAGCTCCTCGTGATGTCCCGGATCCGATCCGATACTCCGAACTACTTTTGGACTTTCCATATTAATATCTCAACATTACTCTAGCGCTACCGAACGTTAAGCGTACGACCCTACGCGTTCGGGAATCATGTAGACATGACCGAGACAACTCTTCGGTCAATAACCAATAGCGGGACCTGGATGCCCATATTGATTACTACATATTCCACGAAGATATTTATCGGTTGAACCACAATGTCGGGGATTCAGTTAATATCGTATACAATTCCCTTTGTTCGGCGATATGTTACTTGCCCGAGATTCGATCGTCGGTATCTCCATACCTAGTTCAATCTCGTTAATGGCAAGTCTCTTTACTCGTTCCGTAATACAAGATCTCATGACTAAACTCATTAGTCACATGCTTGCAAACTTCTTGTGATGTTATATTACCGAGATGGCCCACAAATATCTCTTCATCACACATAGTGACAAATCCCAGTCTCTATCCATGCAACCCAACAAATACTTTTGGAGATACCTGTAGAGTATCTTTATGATCAGCCAATTACGAAGTGACGTTTGGTAGCACACATTATTCTGCCGGTATTCTGGAGTGGCATGATCTCATGGTCCAAGGAACACATACTTGACATGAAGAGAGTTGTAGCAAATAAACTAAGTGATACGATTTGATGCTAAGCTTACGGTTGGATCTGTCCATCACATCATTTCGCTAATAATGTGATCCCGTTATCAAATGATAACTCATGTCTATGGTTAGGAAACCTTAACATTTTTTATTAAAGAACTAGTCTAGTAGAGCCTCACTAGAGATACTATGTTCTTTATATATCCACACATGTATTTAAGGTTCCGATTTAATACAATTATAGCATGAATGATAAATATTTGAGCAAGCATCCAGTGATTGCTCAAGCCAGCCGAATATTGCTCAGCGAAACAACCATTCGCTGGCTTCACATGAATGGCACAAGAACATTAAGCCCAAAGCTCCCAAAAAAGGAGTTAGGCCCAAAAGCCAGCGGGTACACGCATCTACCCGTGCACCGTCGCATCAGTGTCCTCTGGATGGGGGTTCATGACACGTTGGCTGAGGATTCCCCCGAGGCCACTACATCTGCCACCTTTTTCCTGACCCTACGTATACCACCCCATACGCTGGTGGTCAGGAGTGGAAGGTATGAACAGGCAAAAGGGAAGCAGAGGCTCTCTGCATTTTTTTCCTCGAAAAGAAGGATTATTCCCAGCCGCTGCATCAGTAGATACATACAACCATCTTTATTAAATTCAACAGAGTCTAACAAAACACATACATGGATTGACCCAAAACCATCCTGCTGGCGACCTCAATCGCTACACATACATGTCTGATTGAGTACACTAGCGCATCCACACACCCATCTAAACTGCTGGCCTCACCAGGCTGCCCCACGGCGAGCCAACAACACCAACCAGTCTCGCAGTCCCTCAGCACGCACCATGCGCACGCTCTAGAATCCGCCGCCGCCATCTTTCGTCGTCCCATCTTTAGGAGAGATCAATGTATATGCCTTGCCAGGCGAAACTGCCGTCGACACTACCACGACACCAGACAATGTCTTCCTCCTGTGCGCGCCCATCAACACGCATCCAACGTCGAGCCTCCACTGCACCACACCGCAGAGACCCGTTGTCGTCGATGTGGAAGATGCAACACCGCTGCACCTCTGGGCCCCTCCAATCAGCACCTGCTCCAAAACGATGCCCCCAGGAGGGAAGACTGCACCTAAGGCATCGTCATCGTCCGATCCGAGAGACCTAGATCTAGGGTTTCCCCCAGAACAGCACAAGTTCGATGATGCAGATTGCAATGATGGTGCCTCTACGTAACTAATTGGATGTGTTATTGTGGACGTCTACATGCCTTTATACGGGTCGACGTAACCGAGTCCGTGTGGGGCCGAGTCCATAACAAGACAACCATGATAGACCTGGCACTGGTGCACTTCAAGCCGGCAATCTAACCTATGGGCTTGCGCGTCCATGGGCACCCTACCCGAATAAGTAGGGTATGGGTTGACAACTTCGCCCATGGGCGACCCCGATTAGACGTGGGTAGGGGTATGTGTATGAGTTTATGCCCATGGGTTACCCGATGGGTCACCCGATTAATATTAATAATTCAATAATTTATTTATTCTACATTATAGTTAATCTTTGTATTCTAATGTCAACAAGCATACATTGGCTAGCAAAACATAACTAGCAACAGTCAGCACAAAAAGCCTCGTGGACAAACTAGTGCGAGCACAACAGTTGAAACGCTTTGGTATAGCCCAAATGAGAGTTTAGTTATTGGCCCATGCAAAACACTACAAAAAAAAAGACACATCCGTGACATTATGGGCGGAACGAATTTTTTTTCTGTCATGCTTATGACACTTCTATGAGGATAATTGTGACAAAAGCACGTATCATCATATATGTGATGGGCTCCTACTTCTATGACAAAAAATCATGACAGAAATGGGCTTTTCGTCCTGGGCGGGCCGGGGACGCACCTGCATGACATTCTTTGGGCCGTCCATGACGGAAAAAATCGTGGTAGAAGCGAGGGCGAGGAAAATATCGGGGAGTTCCCGATTACGGTGGGTGGTCGGGGCCGAGCGATGCACGGAGGTTTGCGCGTTTCTCTCATACACGTACGCGCGTGTGTGCGAGGCTTTGGGCTCTAACTGAACCCGAGCGAGGCGTTCGCTTACTAAACCCGAGCGATTGCACGAGCTATGCACGTTACTGAACCTGAGCGATCGATCCCTTGGCTATTAACTGAACCCGAGCGATTCCTTTGCTACTGCTGCTAACTGAAGCCGATCGAACCTGCCTCTTGATGAACAGTGACCGTTGTTGGGGGTTGGATGAACAGTTTTCGGTGGGGGTTGGATGAACAAGACCCCGTGGTAGTAGAGGCCATTGCCGCTGGATGAACAGGACCCCGATCGAGGACGTGGGGGTGGATGAACAGGACCCCGTGGAGGGCTGGTTGAACAGTAGCCGGTGGAGGCCGGATGAACAGTAGCCCGTGGATGAACAGTGGATGGTGGAGGCAGGAGGAAGACACGGTGGATGAACAGTAGCAGGTGGAGGCTGGAGGAAGTCGACGGTGGATGAACAGTAGCCCGTGGAGGCTGGAGCGAGGCACTAGAGGGTGGATGAACAGTAGCCCATGGAGTCCCGTTTTCCGGTACGCCACACCCCTCCCGATGAACAGGACCCTGTTTCGACCGTAGGCGCTCCAACACAAGTCCGTTTCCTCCGTTTTGTGGTACGTCACACCCCTCCCGATCAACAGCACCCCGTTTCGACCGTAGGAGCTCGAACACAAGTTCGTTTCCTCTGTTCTGCGGTATGCCACACCCCTCCCGATCAACAGGACCCCGTTTCGACCGTACGCACTCGAACAGAAGTCCGTTTCCTCCGTTTTGCGGTACGACAGAACTCGTTTTGGCTGTTCCGTCCAAGCCATTAGGCTTCCGATGAACACGACGCATTCCGTTGCCTCTCGATGAACACGACACCGTTTCTCTGTTTCGACACAGCCGGTTGGCTACCGATGAACAGGACGCCATTGCTGCCGTCCGTTGCCTCTCCATGTACAAGAGCCCTGGCCGTACGTATGCGCGAGTACGCGTTCGAGACCCCGCCCGTATGTACGTACGTGGCCGTATTTTTTGGCATGTGGCTGTACGTACGTGTACATGATTTAGAAGGGACTGCCTGAACTGCTACTTCGGGGGCTCTACTACTACACGTGCCGCTGCTTGCTCGGCCACATTCATCGTTGCAGAGAGACCGATCGACCAGTATGTACGTACACGTTCGCGACCAGATAAACAACGCTACGTACGCTTCGACCAGGTAGGTCCCAGCCGTCAGGGAGGATAAGGAGGCACTCCCTTGCGTGCGAAGATATATGTGGTGGGTCCCAGCTGTCAGGGGGAGGAATC
This sequence comes from Thinopyrum elongatum, assembly GCA_011799875.1. Taxonomy (NCBI): domain Eukaryota; kingdom Viridiplantae; phylum Streptophyta; class Magnoliopsida; order Poales; family Poaceae; genus Thinopyrum; species Thinopyrum elongatum. Next base: position 583,189,310 of record CM022303.1, read on the forward strand.
ATTTTTTTTGCGCGTAATAAGGAGGCACTTCCTTGCGTGCGAAGATTAGCTGGTGGGTCCAGCTATCAGCCTCACCGTGTACATTCGTCTTTCGATGGCTGTCGTTCGTTGACACCATTCACCACGCAGCGTGGAGAGCACCAAGGCGGTGGACGACGGCGAGGCCTGGTAAGGGAACGATGCAGAGCCGAGGAAGACGAGGAAGTGGATGCCCACGCGGAGGGGAGTACGAGGGTTCACTGGTTCCGCTGCGGTGTGAGGCTGCCGTCGCCGGAGAATAACACGTGGTGTGGGTGAGTAGAGGGAAGGCCTGGCCGGCAGTGGGATTAGGGTGGGGCGATGAGGCCTGCGCGGCAGCACTGCCGCCCACGGGAGGCAGGAGCAGGTGGTCCCGCTGGCGCTGGTTTGGGCGGCTGGACCAAGAAGATCAGAGGTTGGAGAAGCAGTACGGCTGTTGGATTAACATCCAACGGTCCACCTGCTAGAATCATTTGTTGACTAAGTTGACAAAGCCCTGCGTACGCGTCAGCTTAGTAGGCCCACAAGTCAGCGTAATAAGGAGGCCCTTGCTTGTGTGGGTCCCTACTGTCAGCCTCTCCACTTACATCCCTCTTCCGATGGCTGTCGTTTGTTGACCATGTTAACCATGCCGCGCCGAGAGCACCAACGCGGTGGATGACGGCGAGGCCCAGGAAGGGAATGACCCGGAGCCAACGAGGAAGTGGATGCCCACGCTGAGGGGAGGGCTGACTGGTCGGTTGCGGGGTGAGGCTGCCGTCACCGGAAAATAAAAGGAGGTGCGGGTGGGTAGAGGGATGGCCTGGCCAGCGGTGGGAGTAGGGTGGGCCGGTGAGGCCTGCGCGGCAACAAAGCCAACCACAGAAGGAGGGAGCAGGCAGTCCCGCCGGCGCTGGTTTGGGAGGCTGGAGCAGGAAGATCAGAGATTGAAGAAGCACGACGGCGGTTGGATGGACATCCAACAGTCACTGCTCTGTGTTGACTAAGTTGACAAAGCCTTGCGTACGCGTAAAAAAAAAATTAGGACAACGTCATCGTCAACCTAGTAGGCCCACAAGTCAGCCTCCAAATCTATGAAAAACAGCATACAACCCATTTGCCATTATTTTTAATAATTTACATCCCATTTGCTAATTCTTAAGGATATTTTGAAGCCCATATTCTTTTTGTTAGCATTACAGACCATATTCTGGCCAGTACTAAAAAAATCAACAAAATTTTACATATTTCGGTGGGGTCCGAACTCTTGTCATTAAAAATAATTATAAAAATAATTTTATTTCAAATTAAAATACAACGAAATTTTCCCCGCAAAAAAACAATGAAATTTAAAATCTTGAAATCCTGAAAAAATGAAATTTGAATCTAGTTGCCGGTTTTCTGTATTTTTAAAATTTACAGTCCATTTGTTACTACTTATATCCCATTTTCTGGGGAAGAATACATCCCTCCTCGTCTTTAAAGATTTGCAGCCCAGCAGGGCTGAGAAAAGCAAGTAGGCCTGGGTTGGGTATTGTCCAAAAAAAAAAAAAAGAACTGGGCTAGACATTTTCAGAAAGAAAAAAGATATCGACTAGGCTCATCATGTGCTTAAATAAAAGCCTGGGCTAGACGGGCCACAGCCCCTGCACAGCACAGTTGATACCCTGCTCCGTCTCTACAACTGGGCGAGCAGCTGGGTCCCTGTTGTCACAATATTTCTCTCTTTAATAAAGGAAATGGCAAACCATTTGCCTTATTTCAAAGAAAATATGACAGTCACAGCCGAGTTGAAAAGGGCAACAACATCCAACTCAAGCTTACAAACGGTACAAAAGGCCAAGGATTAATTGTTCATGAAATTTAGAAAAAACCCAGATTGACGAACATGGCAGTAACATCTAACCCAACCACTGTTTTTGGCAGTCACAAACAAATGGATCCGTCTGATCCATAAAATCAACATCCTGTGCAAATTTTTTTACTGGAACATGACAACAAGTTGTTTTAAATAGATGCCGAGCACGTTCAGAAGACCATTTGTCCATCTGAAACTTCTTTTTTTTTGCTGTTCAACATATTCGTCCGTGAGAAATTTCTTGTTGAAAAACTTAAGCCCCATGGACAATAGTAACCTCGCATTCAACAGGAAGAATGTGACAAAGATTCTGTTTGCCTGGTTGGATGCATATCCTTCCATCGTTATTGTCCTCAAATGAATGTCATGAGAACTGAGAAAATCCCGGTGCTTATTACGCCACCGATTGGTTATATGTTTATCTCCATGTGTTAGTGCCTAAGTAGACATGAAGATTGAAAACAGTTAAGGTCTAAAAAAAGAGTATGTCGAATGAGCGACAGCTGACGGTTAATTCTAGTATAATATATACGGGCTTTCGATGGCTGAATTCAATGTGAATGAAATCATCACCTTTATATACAAATTCTCCAGACATGGAAAGCACCGCAGCAAGCCAATAATTGTGTTTAGATCATAACTAAACATTTTGATATATAAGATCTTGACAGAATCCAGCACCATTGATAGGCTATCCATGGACGATCTCTTCATTGAGCATATAACATAATATTAGTACCCAAAGTGTACTCCAAGATGATATAAAACTTATGCGCACAAATGAAAAATGCAGCTTATGATTACAAATGTGTAGATGATAATATACGGTACCTGAATAAGTGTGGAGCCAAACACCAACTTCTGATAATTAAACGGATCATGAATTACACCCAAGGTCTCCAGTTTAGGCGCAGAGACGACAGCTATTTGCGAAGGTATATAACAATAATGAAGGAGCAACCTTTGAAGTGAAGGGGCATCTTCGATGATGAACTGCTGTCCTTCAAAACAAATTCCAATGCTTTTAAAGTGAGGCGACGTTATTTGGAGACAACTGATAGGTATTTCTATTCCCAAAACAATCAGCAAGCGCTCCAGGGCAGGGCAACTAGAGTGGATGATTGTAGCGACCCGACCCGAATGGATCGAATCTCTGTGTTCAAGTGTCATCCCTGGATCGGTAATGCTGACACACACAGTACTTGAGGGATTTATAACAGAGTAGCAATCACACACTTATTACATCGAATGTCTCAAAAGAGAACTGATTACAATAAATATGGCTTAAGGCCATCTAAATAAGATAACAGCGGAAGGCTTGGAAGATAAAGTGAGTCCATCAACTCCAACGGCATAGCTGAGTGCACGACAACGACCTAGCGCACCTTACTCTTCGTCTGAAAAGTCTGCAACATGATACGTTGCAGCCCGAAACGGGTCAGCACATGGAATATGCTGGCAATATAACACAGTAGAGCAATGAACAGAATAAATGCTAATACTACATGCATATTTGGCTGGTGGAAAAGCTCTAGGGTTATACTGTTTTGCGAAAAGCCAATTTTTCCCTACAACAAAGGAATATATTTTATTTAACTATCATGGTGGTTGTTGAACATTGAGAAGGTAAACCCCCCTCTCAATCCCAATTAAAAGTAATCATTAAACCCAACAAATTAATTTAGAGTGATGGGATTCAATATGATAATCCAAGAACCAGATACTCAAGATGTCCATAACCGGGGACACGGCTAATTATGATTAGTTTGTACACTCTGCAGAGGTTTGTGCACTTTTCCCCACAAGACTCGATCTCCTCCGTTGGATTTCTCGCACTACATGGTGTTTGAGAAACGGATGACCGAGACACAGTCTTTCAGAAACATTTACTCTTTACTCTGGGTAGACAGTTACACCTACTTTCCCCTACATCTGCTAGCCTACCACTGAAAGAGGTCATGTAACATACTCAACTATGCTAGAGCCCATAATAGCTTGTGGCTGCACACGAAAGTTTCTAGCATGAATAATCTTATGATCCCTTTGAGCCTGGGTGGCGGACCGTAGGAGGATCACACGGTATATCCCCGGGATCTCCTAGGACAACACTGGTATATCCCCAGGTGCCCAAACAAGCAATCCACCCAGATGTGTATTAAAGTTGCCACCTTAAGTTGAACCATTAATTAAAAATCTCACATCTGTCATGGATACACTCAAAACCCAATCCACGTCTACGAGCATAGCATGGCAACATAAGCATAGCGTAGAAGTAACTCCCAAGGGTTTGTTATTAAAAAGGGCAATAGGTTCTACCTCATCATCTACTTCCCAGTACCCACAAGTTAATCACATCCTAATCATGCAATATTTGAGGGTCGAAACTAATGCATAAAAACTGGGTAACGAAGAAGTATGATCAATGTGTTACTTGCCTTGCTGACGATCCGCAAAACCTAGGGACTCGTAGAAGCACGCTTCGCACTCCGGAAACTCTAATGCAAACAAACAATAGCATACATCAGTAATCAAGCGAAGATGCACGGGTAAAACCCAGATAAGAAGACCTAACCAGAAAGTTCAACTGAAGAACTCCGGTTTGCAAAAAGAATCAAATCAAACGGAGCAACGAAACTCAAACTGCGAAAGAAACACGCTTCGATTACTAATCTGGACTAAAGTCAAATTTTACAGTAGCAAAAACTTGTTTAAGTTGGTTAAACAGAAAGAGGGTTTCGAGACGAAGATCTAGGCGCTTGAATCGCCTGATTCCGATAAACGAGCGAAAAGATAAACTAAAACGAAAAATCGGATCAGAAATCGCGATCGAAAATAATCGCGGAAAATCCGAGAAAAAGAAAAACTAACGAACAGGCTAACGAACGAACGTTCGCTGTCTGCGGTTAACTCACGAAAACCGTTCGTTAAAACGAACGTACGGACGAACGTCCGCTAAATAACTAAACCGAAAAAAAACCGAACCGGATAAAAAAAATCGGATCTAGGGTTTCGAAAAAAAACCCGAAAGGTTTTCTCGCGAAAACCGAGGCGGCTACCTCGGGTCCGGCGGGTCGGCGGGTCGGCGGCGGCGTGGCTCCGGCGGGCGGCGGCAGCTCCGGCGAGGGGCGGCGCGGGCGGCGGGGCGGCGGTGCGGCGGTGGCGAGGCGGCGCGGCGGCGGCGTCCGGCGGCGGCGGCGGTTTAGGGTTTGGGTTTCGGGTGGTGGCGGTGGTAACGGGCCTCGGGGCGGCGGCTTATAAAGGCCTGGCCCGAGAAGTCCTGGCCGAGTACGGCCCTAAGTCGGTCGCGCGTTTTTTTTTAAATTCGGACGTGCAGAAAAAGTAAGAAAAGAAATACTAAACGGACTCCAAAAATCCCGAAATAAGTTTTTCCCCGTCCTCTAAAAATATGCCGGACGAGATGAACATTTATTTGGGCCTAAAATGCAATTTTGAAAAACGCGGATATTTTTTTCCTAGGCAAATAAAATAGCGATAAAATCCCAAAAAAAAAAATTATTTGTTTTTAATATTTTCCTCCAATATTTCAATTATTTAGGGAAAGTCATTTTATTCCCTCTCGTATATTTTTAATATGAAATATTTTCTTAGAGAAAAATAATTAAAACAAATAATCCTCGTTTCGATATCTGATAAAATTCAAATACAAAAACGGTGAAATACCCAACTCTCTCCGAGGGTCCTTGAGTTGCTTAGAATTTCGAGGATCGCAAAACGAAAGTGCAATAAAATATGATATGCATGAATGATCTATGTATAACATTCCAAATTGAAAATTTGGGATGTTACAATGATGCTGTGCAGTGAGGCCTCCGATAGATAAACCACCACAAGCGAAAGTTTTTTTAGCAGTGAGAGTCGAAGCATTTGTACCAGATCGTCTGGTAGATGGCACCGGGCGAAGGTGGCGGTGTGGAGAGAGGAGGAAAACCACGAGATGGACAATGGTGGTGTGGGCACAAATTCTTGGCCTTCGGTTCATGGTATGTAATTTTTATGGTAATAGTAGAACTCAAACTGCGGGATTTTTTTGAATTCAGGGGATGTCAACCAGGCGTCCACCGTGCAGGGTATGGACAACAGGCAGCGTGTCGGGATGCAGAGGCGTTGAACAGAGCCCTGGTGGGAGGATATGATGGCTCTGAGGAGTTCAAAATCATGAACGACAGATAGCTGACGACAGTCGAGATTAAGGGGCGTGGCGCGCCATAGAGGGCGCCACCGAGTTGAGAGGACTTGGGTGTGGCAGCAATCCTTGGTGGGGAGAAGCGAGATGATCTCCCCAAGGATATCGTCCGGGAGATCGCTGATGCGGTCCACCCGAGATTCTACGGGTTCCTCAGATCTGGTGGGGGGGGGGGGAGGGCTCGCCGCTTCTCCCCGCGCTGCCGGGTGCGGGATCTACCACCGGGGTCGCCGCTGGCGGGAGCCTCATCTTCTTGGAGCTGGGGCCAGCCGACTCCACTTTCCTTGCGGGCGTCGCGCCAAGCTCACGGGTTTGAGCAGAGTAGCGAGAGATGAGCCTAGTGGCAGTGCGAGTGGGGAAGAAGGAGGGCTGGGGTTTTCTGTAGGAGCGAGGAAGAAGAGGAGCAGGCGTTTTCTGTATGAGTGAGGAAGAAGGTGAGCGGGGGTTTTCTGTACGAGTGAGAAAGATGGGGAGCGGGGGGAATTGGGGGGAGACGGAAGCAGGAGAGTCCAGCGAGCTGCAGTAAGTGGAGGCGAGGAGGAAGGAGGGTTTTTCTGGGATCGCCTCTCTTCAAGAAATATGGGCTTTTCCTTGCAAAAAACAAAAACAAATGGGCTTTAAGATGGATAGACTTTTGTATCGACCTAGTGAGCTGCCCGTGTTTCGTACTAGACAGCCTTGTACTAGAGGCAGCCCATTAGAGACACTCTCCAGTGTATTGCCCATTCAAAAGAAAAAAAGAGACGCCTCCAGCTTATGGCTCCTCATCGGTAACATTTTTCAACTTGGAAAAAAGTTATAGCTCCTTCTTGGGCCAGCTTGGCATCCACCAAATTAGAGGATGCGATACTGCATGCAGACACTCACACTGGTCATTGCGCAGCAAAATGAGGGGTTAAATAACAGGCCCACAATATAGATTGTAAAGGTTGACACGCTAGTCAACATTCACACTAAACTAAGTTTCACAACATACGGTATGCATACTAGCTATCATTCACAAGCACTTAAATGCAGCATGTTTACGCATCTAAATGATTCACAAGACTATAACCAAGACAAAGCTGTGAGAAGGTGTAGAAATAAAGAAAAAACAATCGATGCTTCTCTGAGCAAAGGGCCTCCCTACACACGCACATGCTTCTTTCTGCTCAATGTTGCGTGCACTTTGAGTATGTTGGCAACTCCACAGCTAGCTTGATGGCTCATCTTGCAATTTACGCTGACACATTGCAGCAAATAAAGGAGGCAATACTCAACATCAGACCATTTTGTACAGTTCCACTGAAATCATCTTCATTGTCCTGAATGTGAAAAGATAGGAAAACAATAGCTGTACTTAAACGGTGTCGCAAAACAGTAGCACATATCAATTGCTCGGCATGACAAAACACGATCATCTGGACGAAGGGGATACTGACCTGCGTGAGGAAGATTATGCATAATTTTATAGGTGGTTAGTTGATTTCCACCTTGGGATCTCCTATGATGGCACTGATGACCCACAAGTATAGGGGATCTATCGTAGTCCTTTCGATAAGTAAGAGTGTCAAACCCATCGAGGAGCAGAAGGAAATGACAAGCGGTTTTCAGCAAGGTATTCTCTGCAAGCACTGAAATTATTGGTAACAGATAGTTTTGTGATAAGATAATTCGTAATGGGTAACAAGTAACAAGTGTAACGAAGGTGCAGAAAGGTGGCCCAATCCTTTTTGTAGCAAAGGATAAGCCTGGACGAACTCTTATATATAGCAAAGCGCTCCCGAGGACACATGGGAATTATTGTGAAGCTAGTTTTCATCGTGCTCATATGATTCACGTTCGTTACTTTGATAATTTGATATGTGGGTGGACCGGTGCTTGGGTGCTGTCCTTACTTGGACAAGTCTCCCACTTATGATTAACCCCTCTCGCAAGCATCCGCAACTATGAAAGAAGAACTAAGATAAATCTAACCATAACATGAAACATGTGGATCCAAATCAGCCCCTTACGAAGCAACGCATAAACTAGGGTTTAAGCTTCTGTCACTCTAGCAACCCATCATCTACTTATTACTTCCCAATGCCTTCCCCTAGGCCCAAATCATGGTGAAGTGTCATGTAGTCGACGTTCACATAACACCACTAGAGGAAAGACAACATACATCTCATCAAAATATCAAACGAATACCAAATTCACATGATTACTTATAACAAGACTTCTCCCATGTCCTCAGGAACAAACGTAACTACTCACAAAGCATATTCATGTTCAAGATCAGAGGGGTATTGAATATCATTAAGGTCTGAACATATGATCTTCCACCGAATAAACCAACTAGCATCAACTACAAGGAGTAATCAACACTACTAGCAACCCACAGGTACCAATCTGAGGTTTTGAGACAAAGATCGGGTATAAGAGATGAACTAGGGTTTGAGAGGAGATGGTGCTGGTGAAGATGTTGATGGAGATTGCCCCCCTCTTGATAAGAGGATCGTTGGTGATGACGATGGCTTCGATTTCCCCCTCCGGGAGGGAAGTTTCCCCAGCAGAACAGCTCCGCCGGAGCCCTAGATTGCTTCTGCCCAGGTTCCGCCTCAAGATGGCGGCGCTTCATCCTGAAAGCTTCCTTATGATTTTTTCCAGGTCAAAAGACACCATATAGCAGAAGATGGGCACCAGGGACCTGCCAGGGGCCCCACAAGCCCTAGGGGCGCGCCCAGGGGGTAGGGCGCGCCCCCAGGCTTGTGGCCACCTGGTGGGTCCCCTCTGGTATTTTCTTCGCCCAATATTTTTTATATATTCCAAAATAATTCTCCGTAAATTTTCAGGACTTTTGGAGTTGTGCAGAATAGGTCTCTCAGATTTGCTTCTTTTCGGTCCAGAATTCCAGCTGCCGGCATTCTCTCTCTTTGTGTAAACCTTGTAAAATAAGAGAGAAAAGGCATAAGTATTATACCATAATGTGTAATAACAGCCCATAATGCAATAAATACCAATATAAAAGCATGATGCAAAATGGACGTATCAACTCCCCCAAGCTTAGACCTCGCTTGTCCTCAAGCAAAAGCCGAAATCGATAAACATGTCCACATGTTTGGAGATAGAGGTGTCGATAAAATAAAATACGGACATGAAGGCATCATGATCATCTTTAGAACAATAACATATTGTCATATAATTTCTCATGCTAAAGTGATAATTCGTTCACAAGGTATAGTATGAATCAAAAACTTTATTGAAAACTAACAAACTGTGATCTCAGTCATTGAAGCAATTTCAATTTATCATAATATCAGAAAGAGTCCATGTAAGAGCTTTTCAGCAAGTTCACATACTCAACTATCATTTAGTCTTTCATAATTGCTAACACTGACGTGATACTTATGAGTTCAAAGTTTCAATCGGACACAGAGAAAGATAGGGGCTTATAGTTTCGCCTCCCAACCTTTTACCTCAAGGGTAATGTCAACAATAATACTTTATGATAACTTACATCCGAGTGGATATATATATCTACATCTTCCCCAACATATAGTGCTTGCCAAAAAGAAAAAGTGTAAAAAGAATAGGTAATGATCACCATGACTCTTGTGGGGAGAAGATAAATAAAAGATAGGCCCTTTGCAGAGGGAAGCAGAGGTTGTCATGCGCTTTTATGGTTGGATGCACAAAATCTTAATGCAAAAGAACGTCACTTTATATTGCCGCTTGTGATAGAGAACTTTATTATGCAGTCCGTCGCTTTTATTTCTTCCATATTACAAGTTCGTATAAAGCTTATTTTCCTCACACTAAAAGATCATACATATTTAGAGAGCAATTTTAATTGCTTGCACCGATGACAACTTACTTGAAGGATCTTACTCAATCCATAGGTAGGTATGGTGGACTCTCATGGCAAAACTGGGTTTAGGGATTTTGGATGCACAAGTAGTATCTCTACTTGGTGCAAAAGATTTGGCTAGCATGGGATGAGAAGCAAGCTCAACATGTTGGAGGATCCATGACAATATAGCTTCTATTCGGATATAAAGAAACATAACCCATTATGTTGTCTTCCTTGTCCAACATCAATCTTTTAGCATATAATATTTTAATGAGTGCTCACAATTACAAAAGATGTTCAAGATAGTATATTTATATGTGAGACCTCTCTTTCTTTATTACTTCCTATTAATTGCAACAATGACCAAAACTATGTTTGTCAACTCCCAACAAACTTTATTCATTATACTCTTTATATGTGAAGTCTTCACTCTCCATAAGATCATTATATAATCCTTTTATTTCTTTTATTCTTTTCTTTTTCTTTTTCTCAAGATCATAGCAAGAAAGCAAAGCCCTCAACTCAAAACTACTCTTTATTATATAACTCACGGACTCGATTACATAGAGGGAACACAAAGCAAAACTCAAAGCTAGATCATACTAAAACTTTATTCTACTAAACCGAGATATAACCAAAAGGATCGAACTAAGAAAAACGATAAAGGTAAAGATGTGATGGTGATACGATACTGGGGCACCTCCCCCAAGCTTGGCAGTTGCCAAGGGGAGTGCCCAACCCATATACTCAATGTTCCTTCTTCGGAGGTGGTGATGATGGAGTTGTTGATGATGAAAGAATCTTATCCTCCGTCTTCCAAGGCATAGGTTCTCCATCGTAAAAAGATGAACGAGTCTCCGGAATCCTCAAATCTGCAACCAAACTCATCCTCTTAAATCTGTATTCATACTCACAATTTTGGTTTTGCAGGTCATAGATCTGGGCTTGGAGATGCTCGATTTTCTCATGAAGCTTGAAGATGGCCTCTCCGACGTTCTTGGCATCCAGCTCATGGTCACGAGTGAATTCTGTGATCATGGAGTGGTTGGAGTTGAGTCTGCGTTCCACCATCCCTTGGCACCTGAAGACTTGCTGCTCCACTGCTTCGAGCCTTGTCTCCACACTTCCGGTCCTCTTTGGCCCTTGAACATCGCGGATGTGCAGCACCCCCTCACGCATCTCAATAGTTTGAGGGTGTTGCAGCACCTCCGCGAGGTAGGGGTTGATGACCTTCTCGAAGAACTTGTCCTTCGGAGCGCTTGGGGACGTCATAGCGATCTAGATCTATCAGAAAAACAGCTCGAAACAAGAATAGAGGATTTTGTCGTGGTACGGTGGTCAAAACCTTCGGGAGATTATATAATGATTTTTTACTGACCAAAAGGAGTATTCTGCAAGAAAATGGAGTCCGGAGGGCACATGACGTGGCCACAAGCCTGGGAGGCCCGCCCAGGGGGGTAGGGCACGCCCCCAGGGCTTGTTGCCTCCTCCTGCACTTTTTGGACTACTTTCAATTTTTCTAATTTTTTAAACATTCCAAAACGGAGTAAAATTTCCATTGGAAAAGTTTTGGATTCGGTTTACTTACTGTACCACATACCTATTCCTTTTCGGAGTCTGAAACGTTCTGGTAGATATCCCTTATGTACTCCTCTGGTGTTATGGTATTAATGATATTGGTTTCAACATTTATGGGAGTACCTGAAATATAATGTTTGATTCTTTGTCCGTTTACCACCTTCGGGTTATTGCCTTCGGCGTTGTTGATTTTGATGGCACCGGAACGAGAAACTTCCTCGATAATGTAAGAACCTTCCCATTTAGAGAGAAACTTTCCTGCAAAAAATCTTAAACGAGAATTGTATAGCAAGACATGGTCACCTACATTAAATTCATGCTTTTGTATCCTTTTGTCATGCCATATTTTAACTTTCTCTTTAAACAACTTGGCATTCTCATAGGCATGGGTTCTCCATTCATCAAATGAGCTAATGTTAAATAACCTCTTCTCACCGGCAAGTTTGAAATCATAGTTGAGCTCTTTAATTGCCTAATAAGCTTTATGTTCTAGTTCAAGAGGTAAGTGACATGCTTTTCCATAAACCATTTTATATGAAGACATACCCATAGGGTTTTTATAAGCAGTTCTATAAGCCCATAATGCATCATCAAGTTTTTTAGACCAATTCTTTCTAGATCTATTAACAGTCTTTTGCAGAATCAACTTTATTTCCCTATTGCTCAATTCTACTTGACCACTAGACTGAGGGTGATAAGGTGATGCAATTCTATGGTTAACATCATACTAGCAAGCAGTTTACGGAAAGCACCATGAATAAAGTGTGAACCACCATCAGTCATTAAATATCTAGGGACTCCAAACCTCGGGAAAATAACTTCTTAAGCATTTTAATGGAGGTGTTATGATCAGCACTACTAGTTGGAATATCTTCTACCCACTTAGTAACATAATCAACAGCAACCAAAATATGTGTATACCCATTAGAGGAAGGAAAAGGTCCCATATAATCAAATCCCCAAACATCAAATGGTTCAATAACAAGTGAATAGTTCATAGGCATTTCTTGACGTCTACTAATATTACCAATTCTTTGACATTCATCACAAGACAAGACAAACTTACGAGCATCTTTGAAGAGAGTAGGCTAATAAAAACTAGATTGTAATACCTTGTGTGCAGTTCTATCTCCAGCATGGTGTCCTCCGTAGGCCTCGGAGTGACACTTGCGTATGATCTGTTCCTGTTCATGCTCAGGTACACAACGTCTAATAACACCATCTACTCCTTCTTTATAAAGGTGTTGGTCATCCCAAAAGTAATGTCTCAAATCATAGAAAAACTTTTTCTTTTGTTGGTATGTGAAGCTAGGTGTTATAAATTTAGCAACAATATAATTGGCATAATCAGCATACCATGGAGTACTACGAGAAGCATTTATGACAACTAATTGTTCATCAGGAAAGCTATCATCAATAGGTAGTGGGTCATCAAGAACATTTTCTAATCTAGACAAGTTGTCTGTTACGGGGTTCTCAGCTCCCTTTCTATCAATAATATGCAAATCAAATTCTTGTAGCAAGAGAACCCATCTAATAAGTCTAGGTTTAGCATCTTTATTTTCCATAAGGTATTTAATAGCAGCATGATCAGTGTGAACAATTACTTTGGAATCAACAATATAAGATCTGAACTTATCACATGAAAATACAATCGCTAAAAATTCTTTCTCAGTAGTAGCATAATTTCTTTGAGCAATGTCTAGAGTTTTAATAGCATAGTGGATAACATTTAATTTCTTATCAACTCTTTGTCCTAGAACAGCTCCAACAGCATAATCACTAGCATCACACATAATTTCAAAGGGTAGGTTCCAATCAGGTGGTTGAACAATAGGTGCGGAAATCAAGGCTTTCTTAAGTATTTCAAATGCTTCTACACAATCATCATAAAAAACAAAAGGAACATCTTTTTGCAAAATATTTGTGAGAGGCCTAGAAATTTTAGAGAAGTCTTTAATAAACCTCCTATAGAAACCAGCATGACCAAGGAAACTTCTTATACCTTTGATATCTTTAGGACATGACATCTTTTCAATAGCATCAACTTTAGCTTTATCAACTTCAATACCTCTTTCAGAAATTTTATGCCCCAAGACAATACCTTCATTAACCATAAAGTGGCACTTCTCCCAATTCAAGACAAGATTAATTTCTTCACATCTCTGCAAAACTCGATCAAGGTTGCTTAAGCAATCATCAAAAGAAGTTCTGTAAACGGAGAAATCATCCATGAAAACCTCAATAATCTTTTCACAAAAGTCAGAGAATATAGCAGTCATACATCTTTGAAAGGTAGCAGGTGCATTGCATAAACCAAAAGGCATACGTCTATAAGCAAAGGTACCAAAAGGGCATGTAAAAGTAGTATTTTCTTGATCCTCTTGTGACACAGGTATTTGAGAAAAACCAGAATAACCATCTAGAAAGCAAAAGTGTGTGTGTTTGGATAGTCTTTCTGGCATTTGATCAATAAAAGGTAGAGGATAATGATCTTTCCTAGTAGCTTTGTTTAACTTTCTAAAATCAATAACCATTTTATAACCTGTGACAATTCTTTGCGGAATCAATTCATTTTTATCATTGGGAACAACAGTAATACCTCCCTTCTTAGGGACACAATGAACAGGACTTACCCATCTACTATCAGCAACAGGATAAATTATACCTGCTTCTAGAAGATTTAGTATTTCATTTCTTACCACTTCTTTCATTTTAGGATTCAACCGTCGTTGGTGATCAACAACTGGTTTAGCATCAGGTTCCATATTAATTTTGTGCTGACATAGAGTGGGACTAATGCCCTTAAGATCATCAAGAGTATATCCAATAGCAGCACGGTGCTTCTTCAGAGTTTTCAATAATTTCCTCTCTTCATGCTCTGAAAGGTTAGCACTAATAATAACAGGATATATCTTCTTTTCATCAAGATAAGCATATTTCAAAGTATCAGGTAATTGTTTAAGATCGAACACAGGATCACTCTTGGGTGGTAGAGGATCTCCAAGAATCTCAACATGCAAATTGTGTTTCAGGACAGGCATCTAATTAAAGAATATTTCATCTATTTCATTCCTTTCATTCATGAACATATCATTCTCATGGTCTAGCAAATATTGTTCTAAAGGAATAGTAGGAGGCACAACAATAGAAGCAAGACCAATAATTTCATCTTTACTAGGCAATTCTTTATCATGGGGTTGTCTACGAAATTTGGAGAAATTAAACTCATCAGACACACCCCCAAAACTTACATTAACAGTTTCTTTCTCGCAATCTATCTTAGCATTAACAGTGTTCAAAAAAGGTCTACCAAATATGATGGGACAAAAATCATCTTGTGGGGAACCAAGAACTAGAAAATCAGTAGGGTATTTTATTTTCCCACACAAGACTTCAACATCTCTAGCTATCCTAATTGGTGATATAGTATCTCTATTGGCAAGCTTAATAGTGACATCAATATCTTCTATTTCAGTAGGTGCAATATCATTCATAATTTCTTGATATAAAGTAAAAGGGATTGCACTAACACTAGCACCCAAATCACATAAGCCATGATAACAATGATCTCCTATTTTAACAGAAACAACAGGCACGCCAACAATAGGTCTATGTTTATCTTTATTATCGGGTCTAGCAATTCTAGCAGCTTCACCACAGAAATAAATAACATGCCCCTCAATATTATCTACCAAGAGATCTTTAACCATAGCAATACTAGATTCAACTTTAATTTGCTCAGGGGGTGTAGGTGTTCTAGTATAACTCTTACAAACCACAGCTGAAGTTTTAGCATGTTCCTTTATTCTAACAGGGAAAGGTGGTTTCTCAATATAAGCAGTAGGAATAACTGGATCAACATTGTAAGTAATAGTTTCCTCTTCAGCTTTAATAGGTTCTACTATTTTTACTTCAATGGGAGGATGATATTTAAACCACTTCTCCTTAGGGAGATCAACATGAGTAGAAAATGATTCACAGAAAGTAGCTACTATCTCAGAGTCAAGTCCATATTTAGTGCTAAATTCACGAAAAGCATCGGTATCCATAAAAGATTTAACACAATCAAACTTAAGGTTTATACCTGACTCCTTACCTTCGTCGAGTTCCCAATCTTCAGAGTTGCATTTAATTCTTTCCAATAAATCCTATTTGAATTCAATAGTCTTCTTCATAAAAGAACCAGTACAAGAAGTATCGAGCATGGATTGATCATTACGAGAAAGCCGAGCATAAAAAATTTGAATAATAATTTATCTTGAAAGCTCATGATTGGGGCATGAAAATAACATTGACTTAAGCCTCCCCCAAGCTTGAGCGATACTTTCTCCTTCATGAGGCCAAAAATTATATATATAATTCCGATCACGATGAACCAGATGCATAGGATAAAACTTCTGATGAAATTTCAATTTCAATCGGTTGTAATTCCAAGTCCCAATATCATCGCATAGCCTATACCATGTCAATGCATTCTCCTTCAAAGATAAAGGGAAGACCTTCTTCTTGACTTCATCCTCGGGCAAACCTGCAAGCTTAAATAATCCACAAACTTCATCCACATAGATTAGATGCATATCGGGATGTAATGTTCCATCTCCTGCATAAGGATTAGCTAGCAGTTTCTCTATCATACCCGAAGGAATTTCATAATAAATATTTTCAGCAGGTTCAGTAGTTTGAGGGGCAACTCTTTGCTCTTCCGGTCGGGGTGAAGATACCCAAAACAAACCCCTCAAAGGATTATTTTCCATAGCAACAAGTGACAGTAAATTTCAGCACACTATATAAATTTTTCCTTACCAAATTCCACTTACCAAGGGCGCTTCACTCCCCGGCAACGGCGCCAGAAAAGAGTCTTGATGACCCACAAGTATAGGGGATCTATCATAGTCCTTTCGATAAGTAAGAGTGTCGAACCCAACGAGGAGCAGAAGGAAATGACAAGCGGTTTTCAGCAAGGTATTCTCTGCAAGCACTGAAATTATCGGTAATAGATAGTTTTGTGATAAGATAATTCGTTACGGGTAACAAGTAACAAGTGTAACAAAGGTGCAGCAAGGTGGCCCAATCCTTTTTGTAGCAAAGGATAAGCCTGGACGAACTCTTATATAAAACAAAGCGCTACCGAGGACACATGGGAATTATTGTCAAGCTAGTTCTCATCATGCTCATATGATTCGCGTTCGTTATTTTGATAATTTGATATGTGGGTGGACCGGTGCTTGGGTGCTGTCCTTACTTGAATAAGCCTCCCACTTCTATCTATCTATACCTATACTAATTACAAACTCCCAAGAAATTACCACATTAATTAGAAATTAGGAGCCGTTTATCTGGTGTGGGACCGAATTATTACGGTGTAGATCATCTGATTTTTTTTCCAGATGAAATAAAGAAAGACGTCCACCTATGGGCCCAAGAGTTATAACGACCTACGTGCTGCCTTGGCTCTAGCCTGTATGACAAATATAGTCCAACCATCTCACGTAGGAAAATATAAGCGGTGTAGATCATCTGATTTTTTTCCAGATGAAATAAAAAAAGACGTCCACCTATGGGCCCAAGAGTTATAACGACCTACGTGCTGCCTTGGCTCTAGCCTGTATGACAAATATAGTCCAACCATCTCACGTAGGAAAATATAAGCCAATGAAAATCTGTCGTGCCTAGCTTGATTAGCTTTTGTTCTGTGTTGGATTAATTAGCTATGATGGGCGTTATTAACATCTATCTATTTATTTATACCTATACTAATTCTAGACTGCCTAAAAATTCACACGTTAATTAGATTTTACGAGTCGTTCATCTGGTGATCTATGTAATTGATCTATCTTGACCCCATGATTTTCATTACTTTTGTGATGAAAAACAGAGACAGTCTACACGTAACCAAGACCAAATGTGCCCAACCACCACGTATTGCAATTCCAACTTAAAAAAAGTTATCTTGGATGGAGTGTATTGCTCCAACTCAACAAAATTAATCTTGGATGGAGTTTTATATTTTTTAAACTACATTAGAGGTAGTACGTAGTAGTAGTCACATGTCAAAAAACAGATATGGACTCAGCTCAGCACTCTCCTTACCTCTCACGACTCTTCTCTCCCAACTAAAAAAAATTCTTGGATGGAGCCTATTGCTCTCTCAACTAACAAAAAATCTTGGATGGATTTCTATATTTTGTAGACATTAGATGTAGTACATAGTAGTAGATATGGAGTCACATGTAAAAAAAAGATATGGACTCTTTATCTCTCACGACTCTTCTCCTTCCTCTACGTCGGCAACAAAAGAAATCTACGAAAATAAAACTCTGCTCAAACGGCTGCGCCGCCGCATGTCATCAGCTTACCCTCGGCTGAACCATACAGGAACCCATCTGGCTTGCCGCATGCTCCAACCGTTCTCAATTTCAATCTTTCAACCATGGTCGAATTGAAATTATGAAAAGGTACGATCCAATCAAGGATGTGCAGCTTACACAGATCTCATTTTTTTCTCAGCAAGCGTTGAATCATGCGAAAAACAAGAATAAATTTTTGCTCTGGTAGATGAGGAGTACAAATGGCAGTTGATTAGTATCAAATAATAAGGATCCTCCATCAATTAGCTATGAAACAAACCAACTGCAGTAGATGCGGTTGTTCGCCGAGCTGCAGAGTGCAGACCATCATATCTCAATAAATGTCCTTTGATTCTTTTCTTTGTTGTTTTAGGTTGGTAGTAACATTGGGATCGTCACTCACAAGGTTTGATGCGTGTACGTTCATTGCAGGTTCATGTGAAATTAGACACAGATGTCCACATCCTTTGAAGCGATGATCAGGATCTCCTTTTGGTTAGCTTCCGTTCCCTCCCACTTCTTAGTGACTAGCTCCCTTTTGTCCAAATTTATCTATGTTTGCTAAGGTGTTAGTTAATTTACCCTTGATGTGTTTCCATCTATGATGGTTTTAAAGTCTGCACATAAGCATCCCTGTATCGGAACTTGCTATTGTGGTTGATGAGTGTTCTAATGGAAGCGCAGAAAGAAGCATCTTGAATTCTTGATGCAAGATATGAAGAATATGATGTCCATGAAAGGGAGAAAAGCAGGGAAGTAAAATGTCCTCGGTTTCCAGTAGTTAATGGTGAAAGCATATTTACTTTCAGCAATAGGTGGATCCAGAAGATAATAGCAGCGCTGCATGGCCTGTCTTTTATTATTGACTATGCTCTTTGTAGATCATGCAAATATAATGGGCCCAAATCTTACTTACAGGTAGTATATTACTTATTTAGAACTATCATAGCACTTCTGCGGATCAAGCTATGAAGAGAGAGAGAGAGAATGTTTATTCCAATGTGTCACTTTCTTTTCCAAATAAATAATTTAGAATTTTACGTGGTTTTGCATAAATTTGAAACTGTTTTTTTAATCTAATCTGCAATAGTCAAGATACAAATACACATCCATAATAATGCCGACCTAAGTTCGAGCAACCAATGTTATATATATGCTAACAATATTGTGGAAAAATATTATGGAATCTTTTTTTAGTAGAAAATTGTTGTGTCTCATTAATTTATTAGAAAATATTTTGTGTATTACTATATTTGATTTCGAACCATCCTGTGCCTCCAGACATACCGATTTTAACTCATGGAAATTTTGTTTTAAAGATAACTCAAAGCTTAAATTCGTAAGAAGTAAGATTCCTACTAAGATTAATTATAATTGTAGATAAACAAGACACAACTTAACATGCACGGACACATGTGTTCAAGGTATGAAATTTCAGCTCTCTTAATTATAACCCTCATGAAGATGTCAACACGATCGGTTTCAGCGTATCAATATATAACTAAAATGTGAGGTGTTTAACTAGAATACAATTTTGCGTACAAGTGTTCTGTTAATAGAAATAAAAGAGTTTTGTTGGTTTACCGAACTAAAATAGAGCCGCTACTATAATGTTTATAAATACCAAAATATTTATGGTAGTAATTTTCCGATTTTCACGTATTTTTATTACCTCTATCTGATGCAAGCAATAGAACAAAAAACTGTCATAGATAGACATACCATATAAAAATATATTTTATGCTAGCCCGTGCGAATGCATGGGTTGACGACTAGTATGATTAACCCCTCTCGCAAGCATCTGCAACTACGAAAAAAGAATTAAGATAAATCTAACCACAGCATGAAACATGTGGATCCAAATCAGCCCCTTACGAAGCAACGCATAAAGTAGGGTTTAAACTTCTGTCACTCTAGCAACCCATCATCTACTTATTACTTCCCAATACCTTCCGCTAGGCCCAAATCATGATGAAGTGTCATGTAGTCGACGTTCACATAACACCACTAGAGGAAAGACAACATACATCTCATCAAAATATCGAACGAATACCAAATTCACATGATTACTTATAACAAGACTTCTCCCATGTCCTCAGGAACAAACGTAACTACTTACAAAGCATATTCATGTTCAAGATCAGAGGGGTATTGAATATCATTAAGGATCTGAACATATGATCTTCCACCGAATAAACCAACTAGCATCAACTACAAGGAGTAATCAACACTACTAGCAACCCACAGGTACCAATCTGAGGTTTTGAGACAAAGATCGGATACAAGAGATGAACTAGGGTTTGAGAAGAGATGGTGCTGGTGAAGATGTTGATGGAGATTGACCCCCTCTCGATGAGAGGATCGTTGGTGATGACGATGGCTTCGATTTCCCCCTCTGGGAGGGAAGTTTCCCTGGCAGAACAGCTCCACTGGAGCCCTAGATTGCTTCTGTCCAGGTTCCGCCTCGAGACGGCGGCGCTTCATCTCGAAATCTTCCTTATGATTTTTTCCAGGTCAAAAGACACCATATAGCAGAGGATGGGCACCGGGGACCTGCCAGGGGGCCCACAAGCCCTAGGGGCACGCCCAGGAGGGTAGGGCGCGCCCCCAGGCTTGTGGCTACCTGGTGGGCCCCCTCTGGTATTTTCTTCACCCAATATTTTTTATATATTCCAAAATAATTCTCCGTAAATTTTCAGGACTTTTGGAGTTGTGCAGAATAGGTCTCTCTGATTTGCTCCTTTCCGGTCCAGAATTCCAGCTGCCGGCATTCTCTCTCTTTGTGTAAACCTTGTAAAATAAGAGAGAAAAGGCATAAGTATTGTACCATAATGTGTAATAACAACCCATAATGCAATAAACATCAATATAAAAGCATGATGCAAAATGGACGTATCAGGCACGGAGAAAATTCTATGCAATCGATGAGTGCAATTCCTTCCGTGTGGCTGTAGAAAATTTGTCCGACTAACCCCAATATCTTTTCTATGCAGTTCCACTAAAATAATGCACCGCTGTTTGCATGGCCCCTACTCGCCGGGCAGGCCATCAATGACTCGTTCTCTTTTATCTTGCGTTGACGGCGCGGCTGCAGTGCTTGTTTGCTCCTCCATATGGAGATAGACAACCCTGTTTGCACAAATATGTAACAGGGTTACTTAAGCAGTGTCATTTTTTTGTAGCGGCATATGATTAACAACAACGACTCATATGTTATCAATGGATTACACTGACAGTATGAAAAAGCATGTCTAGATTTGTGCCTTTTTTGTTCTCCTCAGTGACCTTTCCTATGTGATCACAGGAAATCTAGACGTGCTCATTCTCGGTTGCATTGTCGACCCCCCCCTTCTGTCCTTTTGGACCAAGAGACCGGTCAGGCCAACATCTTTATTTCCCTTTCCAACCAAGAGATCGGTTCGTTAGCCAGTATCTACAGTACCTTTTTTCCTCTAATAGTAAAAAATTAGGTGGTGTTCGAGTGTTCCACAAGCCGACGGAGCTAGCTACATGGGGAGCTTTGTAATACTAGAAGAATATCCACATGCAGGATGCAGCGACGTGGGGAGCAATCCTAACTTGATGGAAAAAAAGGATGCAACGACGTGGGGAGCTGGGCCATTAGAACAAGCCCGGTTCTAAAAGAAGTTATACCTTCGGTCGACGGGATGTGGCAAGGCAGGCGGCTAGATCTGCCAACACGATGGCGGGAGCAAGGGTGCGGAGGACCTCCCACGCCGGCGCCAGGTCAGAGAAGACGCGCGCGTCGGCTTCCTCCCTTGCCACCGGCGACCACCAGCGGAAGGGATTCGACCGGATCTGTGACAACTGGTGAGAAGAGAGAGAGAGAGAAAAAGAGAGTGGACACCGCCATCTTGTTTAGATCTGGAGAGGGTGAGAGAGTGAGAAGAAGAGAGCAACCCTAGCTAGCAAGTCCTGAAGTGGAGTCGTAATTGTTTTTCTCTCCGTAGCGACCGTTTTAAATTGAATACGCGCAGAGCCATCTTTTCATTTAACATACCAGTAAAAAGAAACTCGATCAATAATTGCGCCACCGCGTTCAGGTCGCACTTGGTATGGCTAACATTTGGTCCCAGACCCCACATTAAGTGGACAACTAGATGTGTCAAATTGTCACGTTACTGGCCTTTTCTTGTGCAAATGCGCTCCACCATGAGTGTACCCGCGCCTGTGCGTGAGGGGAGAGTGAAGTCTGATTTATAAACCTTGAGGTTGTAGAGCTAGTCGGAAACAAACCCTCACCTTTAAATCCCTGAAGTTTGTACCCTGTTCTCTGTAATCCCAGTCATTTTTAACATTAAGGGCCTGTGCGGTTCAAGGGATTTTAATGGGGATTAACAGGGATTGTGGGGGATTAAATCATGTACAAGCCAAATTCCCCTCCAATCCTCTCCAAACCCCGAGAGCTCGAACATGGACGCAAATTCGTGCAAACACGGCCGGATTTCATTACATTTACATTAAATAAGCTGTGCTAGTCCGGAGCTAGAGGTAGAATTAATATACATAATCTAAATGGTCGTCGACCGATCTCTTTGTCCTCCTCCAGCATCCGGCTGAAGAAGAATCGGGCAAGACACCAGCTGTTTACGTCGGCGTCGCCTTGGAGGTGGCCTTCATGGGATACAATCAGGGGGGACATGCTGGCCGTCACCTCGTCGACAACCGCGTAGAAGCGTCACCTCATCGACATCCGCGGCGGCTTCTTTCTTTGCCTGCATGGCGCGGCTACGCACGCTGCGACGGCGGATGGCGCAGTCGCAGGCATTGGAGGCACTGTACGACGCGGCGGCGTCGAGGGCAGCGATGATGCCTGTGCCGCTGTGCTCCCCGACAAGCCGGCGTGGAGCAACTCGGCACTCTTCCTCTAGCTGGATTGGAGCGGCCAGCAGCGGAACCACGCGCTCGCTTAGGGCGGTGTCTGGCTCCGTCGGGCTAGGCGAGGTAGGTGGAGCAGCGAGCTGCCTCGCTCGTAACTGCCGGGCTCGACGGGCCAGCCAGACGACTTTTATGCCAGAGAGCTGCTCTTCCTGCTCGCCGGGTGCCGCCGAAAGAGTGGAGAAAATGGTGGAAGGAGGAGTTTGGCCGGCGTCCCGCTCCTGAATGGACATGTGGCCGGAGTGGGTTTCTCGCATTCCACGCGGGTTTAAATGTAGGTGTTTGAATGTGGCGAGGATGCGGGTACAGCCGGGAGTGCAGTGGGCGGCGCCCTCGGCCGGCGCGCCGCTTCAAGTTATGCCAAGAAGAGGAAGCGCTTTGACTGACGGACCAAACGAGGCAGGCGTGCCGTGCCGTGAGTGGGTCCAGTTTCTCGTTTTGAACTTGTTTGGTGTAGTAGTAACACTTGGTTTTGCGCCTTCATAGAATATGGTGATAGCTCTAGTAATCCTCTAGCGATACGGGCTGGTGGATTACTAGAGCTAGGTGTCGCACGGAGCCCAAGAAATATGGTGATAGCGTTAGGTGGGCCATGTATGATGTAACTACACTGGGCTGCCGTGTTTCGGACTCTTCCGGTCTACTAGGCGGTCTATAAAATGCGTCCAGACGCTCCACCGCGAGGTTGGTTGCTCCTTCTCGGTCGTCAGAAAGCGTTCTTCTTCGTTTTGCCGACACGTGGGATATCCAGCATCCAGGTCCACGTGTCATGCAATAAAATGGAGTTAAGTAGTAGTAGGAGAGACTCACCGACGGTCACGAACGTAGGTGGAGTACGTGCACGAATCACCCGAAAAAAGGGATACGAGCACGAAGAGAAGAGGTGCAGGCACCGACGCAGGTACTCTTTGCCTCTTTCCCTAATACTCACGCGCGAGAACATGGTGAGCTCATTTCTGTACGAAGAGGCAGCTCACGTGATAATTTGGCGAGTGTAGTAGTTGTTCATGGGAACCACGCGTAAACGAATCAAAGTTCGACCATGACGCGGTGGCGCCTTATTTATAAATTAAGTTATTCTACTATTCGATGGCACGTACGCAACATTATTTTCTCAATGGAACGTGAATCGTGCATGCACTGAATGACGGAGCACGGGATGGTAGCCATGTACATGGTCGGCCCTTTTTGGAGACTACACTAATTTGATGTGTCCCATCAACTTGCAAACGAGGAGAAGCTTGCTTATACGACCTCTCACTCGTGCACACGCACGCGGTGGCTCGCGGGATGAGGAGAAGCTTTTGCTTTACGATAGTGCGCTTATACAGGCGGTCGACGTGTAACAGTTCATTCGGTGTCAGATTGCCAGAAGTATATATACTGTAGTACCATCATCTTTGTTCGACTTCCAGAAGAAAGAGCCAAGCGCAAGGTCGCCTCGGTGATGGCCTTCATGGGATATAACCGGCCATGTTTGCACGAATTTGTTTACGTACAATCTGAGTTAATTGCTCCAGTGGTCATCACACATGAGCTAATCGATTCGCACCCTTCCGCGCTCCATTTTTCTTGCGTTACTTCCTCCGTCCAGCACGCTGACAAGTGGGCCCCATGCTAATGTATGCCAACGTGGTAGTCAATTATTTTGTCAGAGTTAGCTATCACACCCTTTCGGTGCCACATCAACGAATCCACTAGAAATAAGTCTAGACTTGTTCTGTTCAACCGCCTCCCTAGGTGTTTGGAGAGGAATTGGCCGGTGCGAGGCGGTTCTATAGGTGGGCAGGCGGCAAAAAACAGGGGAAAACATGGGAAGCAGCTAGACGAGGGAGGGAAGCCTCTACATTCATGGGGGACGTGGCATTGGCCATTGGGCGGCAACAGGCGGTCATCTAGGTATGCCATAAAGGACGTGAAGAGGCATTCTCTATCAGCAAGGACCAGCTTCCCTACCGATAGCACATCTAACAGAACTCCCAAGTTAACTGTGCTGAGACTGGAGTAGTCATTAGATGGGTGACCGGATGGGAAGTGGACTCGATATTAACTAATTGGATGGGTCACTGTAAAGGTTTAATTGGCTTAATTAAACGTTTATAGTGCTCCGTCCTATTAGTTGAACCTCGAGGTCTTTGTTTTGTAATTTTCGATATTTTTTGTTTTTTGAACACATGTTAATCGAAGGTCTGTCGCGTTACTTTTTGATAATTATTGTTTTCTGAACACATGTTAATTGGCTTGAAAGAAGGTCTATCGCGTTACTTTACGACATGTTTTCAAAAAAAGTTACATGATTTCTGTCAACTTATAAGTCATGTCTGTCAAATTAACCTCTGTGTACTTATTCTCAAATTAACCTCTGGGCCTTGCAGGAGTGCTACAATATGTCAGCGTCAATTGCAAGATGAGCCAGTAAGCTAGCAGTGGAGTTGCCAACATGCTCAAAGTGCATGCAACATTGAGTAGAAAGAAGCATGCCTAGGAAATTAATGCGTGCTTAGGGAGGCCCTTTGCTCAAAGAGCAAGTATAATAAGGTACAATCAGCAGGCTATAAGGACGCAGAGTGAGAAGCGGTATGGGCTGCTGGATATACTATAACTAGGTGTTGCACGGAGGCCGAGGAATATGGTGAATGCGTGAGGTTGGCCATGTATGATGTGTTTCGGACTCTTTCGGTTACTAGTAAATTGCACGTGCTTTACACGTCAATTATCATACAGAAACATATACCTATTTAAAATACACATGCCAAACCTATAGATGTTTTTTTCCAATGATATATAGATGTTGTTACACCTTATTACACTTTTATTATTATTTAATTGCAGGTAACATTACAACCAACTTACGAAAATAATGGTAACCGGTTTTACGTGTTTATAATGGTATTATCATTGGACTGCCATGTAGGATAAATGATGAGGTGGATGAGAGAGACCATAAGAAAATGCATGTCTTCTCTTGATTAATAGATGATCTCTTAGCAAAAATATGTCTCACCAAATTTTTTGAAATATCGCATTATCAAAGATAAGACTAAAAATAACCCACTACAACATATTTTGATGTCTCCTCTAGATTACGTGACAGACTTAAGATAAAACTGTCTTATCAAGCATTGTGCATGCTCTAAATAGTAACAAATTAACATTTGGGTAATCGATAATAACATGTGAGATTATGAATATATCTTTTTGCAAATATATCTGAACAAAATGTTCTTTTTTTATTTTGTCGGTAGAAAAGAATGTTCAATGTAACTGATTAGCTCCATGCTGGTTTTGACTACTTTAATTTAAAAATGAACCACGTGTTTTCTTTGGTAACACAAAATTAGTAACTAAATGGAGATTGGACACCATGTCCTGCCACGTACATAAGTGCAGCAAGCAAGATTTATTCATGTACAGGGCAGGTTTGTACTCCTACTTCTTAGAGAAAGGTAAATAAAAGAAATGGGGAAGCTGACTACGACAGCATGTGAAGTTGTGAACCCACATGTTGCATGAGCACGTGCCCTGCAAGTCTCCACGGCTTCCCATGAATGTTCAGATGGTTCACCAGATAGCGCGGTAGTTTCTGCGGTGCAGCAGGATGTGCAAGGTGGCAACAATCTGAGTGCTAAAGAGTTGATCCAATGGCTGGTTTTGTTTGGATTTACCAACTATTTGACCGTTGGATAGAGTGAATCAACGGCTTACATTCAAGTTAGTCTCACACTATAGAATGGTATAGAAATGTGAAGAGATTTGGTTGATTTTATATCGCTGAATAATATAAAATATTATGAGTGCAGACGCTCCACCGTGAGGTTCCTTGCTCCTTCTCGGTCGTCGGGAATCTATGTTCTTCCACTCTTTTTTTACGTGAGCTTTGTTCATCCTTTTGCCAATATGCGGGACATCTAGAATCAAGGTGCACGTGTCATGCAAGAAAAATGGAGATAAGCAGTGCGTAAGTGAGTCGTGCACTTCGATGGCACATACTACGCAATATTTTTTCTCCTCGATGGCACGTGAATCATGGACGTACTCAATGACGGAGCACGGGATGGTAGCCATGGACATGGTCGGCCCTTTTTGGAGAGAGTACTAAATAACTTTGATGTGACCCGTCAACTCGCAGAATGACAAGAAGCTTGCTTACTACGCCCTCTCCCTCGGCCACGCGCGCGCGGTGGCTCAGAAGCTTTTGCTTACAATAGTGGGCTTTATACAAGCGGTGGACGTGCAGCAGTTCATTCGGTGTCAGAACGCCAGAAGTATATACAGTACTGTAGTACCATCATCATTGTTCGACTTCCCGAAGAGGCGAAGAGCCAAGCGCAAGGTCACCTACTAACCTTTAGTACAGTACTATAGCCAAAGCTGTGCCACCTTTTTAGAGCATGGTTAATAATATAGGCGGCTCTTGCAGCGGCACATCATTTAGAGCAAGTACTCCCACCGTTTCTTTTCTTTCATTCGTAGGAACTTAGGCTACTTATAATATAGCCCATAGTATCATAGATGATCTTATTTATTGCTATGCATGACACAAAGTAGCATAGCATTTAATATGATATGGTACCTACTACCTATGTTACTCTAACTATCTCTTTCTTCTTTAATTCGCTGCCACATCAGTATGTTTGCTATTCCCAAGTAGCTAAGATACGACCACTATGGCCAGCCTTAAAATGCAGGAATAGGAAAAATAAAGGATTGGAGTGGCATGCCCACTTGAATCCCATAGCATTAGCACAGTGTTTGACACAGGAAAAACGAAGGAAGTGAAAAAAGCGTTGGAGTGGATGCTAGATTGCCAATTAACACATGATTTCATAGGAAAAAAAATCCTATAGCATTCTATCCTATGAATCAAACGACCAATGTAGGAAAATTATGAGGGGGGTCTCTCCAACAATGTTCCTCGGCTCGCACCTAGCATCACGGGGGTCGAACTTGGAGTCATTCATCTGGTACACGTGGTATCTCAGATCTGGACACAAGGTGACGTACACCGTCAAGGTCCATTAAGGATAATGTTGTGCTCAAAGCCGGACGTACACGGTCAAGGTCCACGGTCAAGCGGGTCAGGGCGGATGCGACCTCTCACTGCGTCCGCCATTATGGGTGCTTTATCCGAGAAACTTATTGTGGCAAAGGTGGGGCTCTGTGATTTGACTGCTCACTAGTCATTATTACAGCGGCACAACGATCGGGGTGAATCTCCCATGCAGTTGTGCACTCAATATTGGTGCATGGCAGGTGGAGCCGGATGAAGGATGTCCCACATGTCGGTGAAAAAAGTTGAATGGTTTCTGGCATTGATATCAATTTTTCAGGATTTGTTTATATGTACGCATAATTTTTGAGCATAATGAAATTGTACTGTAGCTACTATGAAGGTTTCAACTTTGGTTCCCGCAAAAGAAAAAAAAAGGTTTCAACTTAGGATTCATGTGTCCTCTTTCCTCAAGATTGTCTCGTTACAACATTCCATCAAATACAAATGAAACTACCACGGTTGCTAATGCATCTCAATGATTCGCAGATCAGCGCCAATATTCACATCACAACTGAAGACAAAGTTGTGAAAAGGTGTACAAATAAAAAAATAATAATTAATCGATGTTGTTCGTAGGCATGGCTCCATTTCCTGGCCACGGTGTTCATTGGTTGGTAGCTAGTTTCACTCAGCTCTGTAGCCAAGAAAGAGGTATATGGAGGACATCACAATCCAATCATTTTGTGTAGTTCCACTAAAATCGAGCGGATCATCCCTATTTGCAAAGATGTTCAGTTAGTGTGATTACAATAATAGTGGAACTAGATGATGAAACATAACACACACAAATAGAAGCCGATCACCTCTGCAATCTCTCTTAAGACTAACTACTTGTTGGAGAAGATTAGGCTCGGATTTGTATGAGGAGGATAGCAAAACCAATCTCCCTTTCTGCAGTCCCACAGAAATGTAAAAACATTGCCCGTGTGACATTTTGGTGGAACTGCACAAAACATGCTCAAGAAAAAAGTGATTTGTGCAGTTCACCAAAAGGTCGCAATAGCAACGAGGTGAAATGGATAGCCCTGTTTGCAAAAAGAGGTAGAAAGGAAACAATTACTGTCCAATAACAGTTGAAGACACATACGCCGACAAAAAAGAAGCATATTCCATGTCATAAGGGAAAGATAGCAGCATGGTGGTTTATCAAAAACGGTGTGAGGACGAGATTGCAACATGGAAAGTACGCCGACCGAGCTACGTTTTGGGCAAAGAACTAGGGATGATCCACATGCAGCAACATGGGAGGATGGGCAGTGGAGCAAGGCCGGAGGAAGCTGTACCTGAGGGTCGTCGGGATGTAACTAGGAGGGCACCGGCGGCCGGGATCTGCCCATACTGCGGCAGCGAGCAAGTGGCGAAGGCCCTACCGCGCCGGAGCTTGGTCACAGAGAGCGGCGGGTACCGCAGATCGGGACATGCTGCCTCGACGCCATCGAACGGGGAAACGATGCACATCCCCCCTTTCCGCCGGCGGACAGGATGTGGCCAGATCAGTGACCAACGATGAGAGAGAGAGGCCACCGCCGCCTTTTGTGAGATAGTGTGACGAGACAAACCCTGGCAGGCAGGCTCCACTGTAGTATATAGTGGAGCGGATTTTTTTTCTCTCGATAACAATTGTTTTATATTCTGCACTCGCCATTGAGGAATATAACTTTATTTAAAACTACCGCATCAAGTCGAACTTTGTTCCGTGTACGCGTGGTACACGACCCTCCTTCAAGTAAACAACCGCTCCACGCGTTAAATTATCACGTGGGCTGCGTTTTTGTACAGAAATGAGCTCCATCATGTACCCGCGTGGGTGTGACGCCCCTGACTTAATCGTGCTCTAATCATACACGCAAATGCACACGATCAAGCCTAAGGACTCACTTGAAGATATCACAACACAACTCTAAAACATAAATAAAGTCATACAAGCTTTATATTACAAGCCAGGGGCCTCGAGGGCTCGAATACATAAGCTTGCATACAAGCGTCAGCGGAAGCATCAGATATCTGAGTACAGATATAAAAGAAAGACAGATAAGCCTTTAAGAAGGCGGGGCAAAACAAAAACTACGATCGAAAAGGCGTAGGCCTCCTGCCAGGGACCCTCCGATCCTACTCCTGGTCGTCAGCCAACTCGTAGTAGTAACCACCCTCGGGGTGGTAGTAGTAGTCGTCGGCGGGGGCAGCTGTCTCAGGGGCTCCGTCATCTGGTTGCATCAAACGGATATGGGAAAAAAAGAGGAAGCAAAGCAACCGTGAGTACTCATCCGAAGTACTTAGCAAGCAAGGATCTACACTACATATGCAACATTATCAAAGAAAGGCTGTATATGTGGACTGGGCTGCAGAAATGCCAGAATAGAGGGAAGGCCTAGTCCTATCGAAGACTAGCCTCTTCAGCATCTTCAAGCATTTTCAGCATTTAGAAGAGTACATAATAGCATAAAGTAAAGTAGTAGTAGTGTTATCAACCTCGCCCAGAGATCCTTCCTCGACTCCCTGCGAGAAATCGATCCCAGAGCCATACTATCCATTTCTCATCATAAGTATCCAGTTCTAGTTGTATCGATCGGGATACAACTCCGAGCGTCCGTTACCGAGGTTCCGGCTATGCATAGATTAGTTCTTCCCTGCAGGGGTGCACCAACTTACCCACCACGCTCGATTAACTCCGGCTGGACACACTTTTCTGGGTCATGCCCGGCCTCGGCCAAATGATACGCAGCAACCCGACCTAGGCTTAATAGAGAGGTCAGCACGCCGGACTAAACCTATGCCCCCAGGGGTCTTGGGCCATCGCCCCGGGAACTCCTGGACGTTACGTTCACGGCCGAGAGCAGACCTGGCAACCCACACTATCAAGGCGGTTGCTTCACGCAGTCCAACTTGGCGCGCGCCACTCAGTCGCTGACGTCTATTAAGCTTCGGCTGATGCATACGACGCAGAGTGCCCATAACTGTTCCCACGTGATGGTTAGTGCTATCGGGCAAAGGCCCACTCGAATCAAATATCCAAATCATTAGTGAATTAGGAGCGCGCGGTAATGAGCAGAGACTCACGATCGATGTGACCCCGTCGCCCCTCTCGAGGACTTGCTGCAAGGGCTAGGAATGCCCGGCCGCGCCTCGTAATTATCTCGCGGGCACCCTCCAGGTCAACCCGTCTCCACATCACTCGCAACACATGCTCGCGCGGGTACCCCTCAGGGCCGACCCGACTTTATCATGGTTCATGGTTAAAGTCATAGTAACTGTGTGTCCAAACACCAGGGGGAAACCTGAGGAATCACCCTCGATGGATTCCACCTGATGTAATCGTCAAGGTGAACTTAGGAGGAGTCACCCTCGAGGTTCACACTTGAGGTGTTGCACGACGGCGTTGTTATCGGAAGTGGTAAAGGAGAAATTACCCTCGAGGACCACGACCGAATAGCTACTCTACAGAGTTAACATCAGAAGTGCTAAACAAGGTATCACCCTCGGCACTCGATAGTAACCCAGTAGTGTTGTACAACTAAGGGGGGTGATGTGCGGTGCCGTGGCCTGGCTGTCATTCCCGTTGATCGAGTCTTCAGATAATCCAGCGGGTCAACTGGGACAAAGTGGGGGTCTCAGGTGGGTCTCTATCCAGCCTATACTAAGCAGTTTAGGATAAACAGGTAGGTATCAACAGCAGTTACAAAAACAGGCTATGCATCAGAAATAGGATAAACAGTAGCAGCAGCAATTTTTAATGCAAGCATAAGAGAGAAAGAATAGGCGATATCGGCATGTTCAAAGGGGGGGTGCTTGCCTGGAAGCTCTGCGGCAAGAGAAGGGTCATCAACAATGTAGTCGATCTCCGGAGCTGCGTCGGTCTCGGGGACTGCGTCGGTACCGGGGTCTACCGAGAGAGAAGAGGGGGAGGAAACAGATAAATACACAACAAACATATGCAACACAGAGCATGCTATGCTAACGTGCAGTGCAGGGTTGCCTAAAGATATGTCTAAGTCATTTTAGGATTTAAGTTGGAATTATTAACCGATGTATATGCACTATTCATCTACCAGAAACGGGTAAAAAGTTGCGGGTTCTCCTACATAGAGGGTCCCGACACGGAAACAGATAGCACGGTTGGATTCGTGGGATTCTTCTGAGTAACTTTCATGTATAAAGTTTTTCCATCCGAGCTACGGTTTAATTTCTACGAATTTTAAAAGATTTAAACATTTTCAAAAATTATTCAAAGTAACTAAAATTAATTATGATGTTAGCATGATGTGGGGTTGACGTCAGCAGTCAGCAGCCGCACTGACCAGGTCAATCCTTACCAGTGGGACCCACATGTCATACACAGAGAGGCTAATAGAGTTTCATTTTAACTAAACAGAGTATTTAGCTACTGGACCCCACCTGTCAGTGACTGACTAACTAATCTAATTACTTTTAATTATAAAAACATTTTAATTAGTTTATTTAGGCGGTGGGGCCCGCGTGTCAGTGATACTGTGTGCCCAGTCAGCACAGTTGACCACGGTCAACGTGGTCAACTGGGGCCAGGGGGCCCACTGGCAGTGACCCGGGGGGGCCCCAGGTGTGCGATGTCGGTGACCGGCGCCGGAGCTACGCCGGTGAGCTCTCCGCGGCGGTCGAACGCTAGAGAGGCTCGGATTTTCGCTACAGAGCGCCAAATCGCGCGTTCTTGGTCTCATTCGAACGAGCGGACCACGCCGCGTCGATCTAGGGTGGTTTCGCGGCCGGAGGTGCACCGTGGCATCGACGGCGAGCACCGTGGCGAACGGCCGGAGTCGGGCGATGGTGAAAACAGGGCAGCAGCGTGCAAACGAGCGAACGGCGAGGCTAGCGGGGCCCTACACGATGCGTTGAACTCAACGGACTCGTCCCCGTGACCATTTGGTCACCGGAGCATCGTCGGCGACGAGCTCCGCGGCGACGGGCTCGGGCTCACGCGGAGCGGCGGCTAAGGGCACGCCGGAGCAAGGGGAAGAGAGTGGGGAGGAGCTGCGACTCACCGTGCGGCCAAGAAAGGCCCGTGACAGGTTAGTAGCAGCAGCGGGCATCGCCGGAGTCGAAGGAGATCGCCGGAGCAGAGGCAGAAGGGGGCGGCTCGATCCAGGCGATGCAGAGCTCGCCTGCTCACGCGCGTGACAAGGACGGGGTAGCCAAGGACGGCGGAGACGATGGACAGGTCGGCGAAGCGAGGCGGTGGCTGTGGCCACGTGAGTTGCGGCGGCGGCGCCATGGCAGGGTACTGGAGAAAAGGGGAGGTAGCAAGCGAGCGGTGGAAAGGAGAGGGGAAGTGACGAGGGAGTCCAAGGGGAGTGGATGAGGCTCGGCCTTATCCTCTCGGCGTCGGTGGGCGTCGCCGTGTCGCGGACTGGCCGGTGCGCGCGCGCCCAGCCACGCCGCAGCTGACACAGCGAGGGAGAGAGAAGAGAGGAGGGGAAAGAGGGCCGGCTGGGCTGGGCTGAATGCACTGTGCACTTAGGCCCAGCCAGTCAGGCCTTTTTCGTTTTTATTTCTGTTTTCTTTTACAGAAACAGTTTGCAACCGTTTAAGCCACCAAATGCTTTTGGTAAAAATGTGGAACTTGGCCACATAAATACAATGGGATGTTCTGTACTGCCTCAAAAAGTTTGGGCAAGGATTGAATCCATTTGGATTTTTCATATATAGGATAGCATTTAAAAATGCTGAAATGGTGCTGTTATAATTGCTAGTGCTCATCTTTGCACAAGAAAGAGGTTGTGTTCCTTAACAAATAATTGTTATGGAATTTTTGTCAAATGATGAACATTTTAGTTTTGGAGTTTGAAGAAATAAATATTTGACTTTATTTCAAGTATGAATTTGAAGTTGGGTTTGGGACAAGTGGCATTTTGACTTAGTGAAATAGGATGACATGGCCCATTAATTAGCTTGATGACAGGGTTAACATCTGGGGATGTTACAGCGGGTGTGGCCGGGAACGAGACGTGAGTATGTGCGTTATGCGTGCACCTCTTCTCTACGTGCAGGTACCCCACGTACGTGGGTGTGTGTGAGAGAGATGGTTTTTTTATTACTAAAAAAAGATGGTTTGTGCTAAACAGAGGCAATGTGTCGATGATATCTCAAACAAAAAAATGTAACATATGCAATGTGTGTGAAACAGAGGCCTGGATATATCATATATAGAGGGAGCGATCCACGAGAAGAGAGTGGAGGGATCATCGGCGTGAGATATCGATAGAATCAAAGAGAGGGGGTGAAGTGTGTGGGTGCGCGATCAATAAAGAGTGCCATCGAATTTGTGTTTGCCCACGTCAAAGATATAGGGCGGCTGGCCTACTAGAATGTGAGAGGGGAGAGGTGCATTTTGTCTCTGTGGCGTGGATACCTACCTAAGGCGTTCGACTATCGGTGTGTGTGGGGGGGGGGGCAGAGACCTAACTATAGAGTGGTAGATCAATTGGTATATGTGTGGAGAAGGAGAGAGACCTAGCTATGTATTGAGGGAGATCGATCGGCATCCATGCATATGTGTAGCAGAGGAATAAGGTTCGAAGAGAGACAAAGCTAGAGTGTCGGAGGGTTGGTGGTGGAGTCGCTTCTCACAAATGGCGGGAGAGGCCTGCTAGACAAACGGAGGGTACGATTACAATATCAATAAGAGAGGGGATGTGTGCCTGTCTGTGCACGTGCGTGTGAGAGGCGGGTCGGGAGGCATGTAAGGATGATGAGGGGGGACGATATGGCTAGGGGGCGATATGGATGTGGTAAGCAGACGTAACTATATAGGAAGATCAATCGTCGTGTGTCGGAGAAAGGGAGAGACATAACTAGTGATCAGGTACGTCGATCGGTGCATGGGGAAAAAGAGTTATAATCGACCTAGCTATATGTAGGGAGATCGGTAGGTATATGATGCGGCTAGAGCTACGTCGGTATTTCCCCAAAGAGGAAGGGATGATGCATCACAACGACGGTAGGTATTTCCCTCAGTGATGAGACCAAGGTTATCAAACCAGTAGGAGAACCAAGCAACACTACGTAAACGGCACCTGCACACAAAGAACAAATACTTGCAACCCGACGTGTTAAAGGGGTTGTCAATCCCTTTCGAGTAACGGCGCCAGAAATTGGCACGTGGACGGGAGAAAGATATGATAGATTGGATAAATAGATCTCGAATAAAATAAAGTGCAGCAAGGTATTTTTATATTTTTGGATTAATAGATCTGAAAATAAAAGCAAATATAAATAGATCGCGAAGGCAAATATAATACAGAAGAGACCCGAGGGCCGTAGATTTCACTAGTGGCTTCTCTCGAGAAAAAGAGCATACAGTGGGTAAACAAATTACTGTTGGGCAATTGATAGAACTTCAAATAATCATGACGATATCCAGGCAATGATCATTATATAGGCATCACATCCAAGATTAGTAGACCGACTCTTGCCTGCATCTACTACTATTACTCCACACATCGACCACTATCCAGCATGCATCTAGTGTATTAAGTTCCTGGAGAAATGGAGTAATGCAATAAGAACGATGACATGATGTAGACAAGATCTACTTATGTAGAAATAGACCCCATCTTGTTATCCTTAATAGCAACGATACATACGTGTCGGTTCCCCTTCTGTCACTGGGATCAAGCACCATAGGATCGAACCCATCACAAAGCACCTATTCCCATTGCAAGATAAATAGATCAAGTTGGCCAAACAAAACCCAAATATCAGAGAAGAAATACGAGGCTATAAGCAATCATGCATATAAGATATCAAAAGACTCAAATAACTTTCATGGATAAAAACATAGATCTGATCATAAACTCAAAGTTCATCGGATCCCAACAAACACACCGCAAAAAGAGTTACATCAAATAGATCTCCAAGAGACCATTGTATTGAGAATCAAAAGAGAGAGAGGAAGCCATCTATCTACTAACTACGGACCCATAGGTCTACAATGAACTACTCACGCATCATCGGAGAGGCACCAATGAGGATGATGAACCCCTCCGTGATGGTGTCTAGATTGGATCTGGTGGTTCTGGAACTTGCGGCAGCTGGAATTGATTTTCGTAGACTCCCCTAGGGTTTCTGGAATATTGGGGTATTTATAGAGCAAAGAGGCGGTGCGGGAGGCCACCGAGGTGGGCACAACCCACCTGGGCGCGCCTGGGCCCCCAGGCACGCCCTGGTGGGTTGTGCTCCCCTCGGAGCACCCCTCACGTACTTTCTTGGACCATCTGGTGTCTTCTAGTCCAGAAAAAATCCACAAAAAGTTTCGCTATGTTTGGACTCCGTTTGGTATTGATTTCCTGCGATGTAAAAAACAAGCAGAAAACAGCAATTGGCACTGGGCACTATGTCAATAGGTTAGTACCAAAAAATGATATAAAATGATTGTAAAACATCCAAGAATGATAATATAATAGCATGGAACAATAAAAAATTGTAGATACGCTGGAGACGTATCAGTATACATGCATGCATGTGTTAGAAGCAAATAAGGCCCAGAGAGACGTATAGAGTGAGAGGGATGCGGCTAGGAGGTGATGCGAGAGGCCGACTATATCGAGGGTGGAGGAGTGTGCGAGTATGAGATCAATGAAAAGAGGGGCGGGAGTGTGCACGTGCGTGGAACTGTATTAGACAGAGGAGGGCATGGACGGTGAGAAGAGAAGAGGGAAAGCGTGTGTTTGTGGTAGGTTTGCCTGGCTAGAGAGGTATATCAATCGGTGTGTGTCGAAAAGAAGGATCTGGAGGGCCTACACACACTGTGGGTGAACGACCTAAAGAGAAATAACGAATGTGCGCGATGGAGAGAATGCCGAGGGAGGGTGAGAGGAAGGTGGGCGTGTGCATGCACGAGCGAAAGTTAGCGCTAGCTACAAAGAGAAGAGGATTGTGCGGGTGGAAAAGACAATCAGATATCATAATTCATTATAAAAGTGGATTCAGATATTTGAACAAGAGATCATAGTGTTTTAAACCGATGTGTATGCATGAATATAATGGTTATACACATGGTGTGGTCATGAACATGTTATACTACATATAATATTTTTTTTGAATTTGTGATAATGTGTGGCTTTTGCAGCTCAGGGCTAAATACTTGTCATAATGTAGGGGGCGGGGCACTATACTTTGTGTGATAAATATAGTGTACATATGAAACATGGTTTAGATTATGAAGATCTAGCTAGTACTTCAAATGTACTATTATTTGGAATCAACATCAAGTGTATTCAAAATTTTGAATTCGAGTTCATATATATAGTACACATAGTTCATATCTAACTCTATAGTAATCATGTGGTGTCTTGTTAAGATAATATACAAATGATGGTTTAACTTGGCAACAATCATGATTGTAGATTCTTATTCAAATACACAAACGAATTCAAATATAGTTCGAATTGCAGCGGTAGTATATACATTTGGAATGCACTAAAGTGTTCGTATGAGTAGGTTACATGCATTATAGAGGTAGCAAAAAAATTTAATTGGACATAACATGGATTCATAGTCTTGAATAGCATTTATACCATAAAATGGGACAAGACTCTCCCTTTGTGTGGTGCGAATAGTTTTCGTTTTTGTTTTTTCGTCGAGGGAAGTGCGAATTGATTTTTTTAGGATAGTGCAAAATAATTTGGTACGTACATTATTACACGTTAGGATTGTCCCGAAATTTCAACCCGCGCCTTGTTATCCCGGATATCGCTTTGTCTCTTTGTGCTCCGAAAACTCGCGCCTTCACAACCCGCGCCTTGCTATCCCGAAATTACAATGCGCGCGAAAACTCTCTCCAGCTGCCAAATCCCGACACGCGAAATCCCCCTTCTAATCCTGAGCCGAAACGGCCGCTAGTTCAAATCTGTGGGGGTACTTTCGTAACACACCCTACATTTTGGACAAGCGCGTCCCTAAGTCATGGTTCCCCCCTCCCATCACCTCCTTTTCTCCATTCGAAAACCCAGGCCGCCATAACCACTCTGCTCCAGCTGCGAAACCCCACCCTCCGCCATCCGCCACCCCACCCCAGCGTGGCCTAGCTGGAGCCTCTTCCCCGATGACATCGTCCACCGCAACAGCTCGACGTCCCTCATCCACCACCCCGGATGAGGATCCGTCGTCAATCTCGTTGCCCCGCCGGTTCAGCCGCCTCGTCCTCCACCTCCAAGGAGCTGCTCCGATGATCGCCTCGTCTATCTTGGTTGCTCCATCCCCACAGCGCCGCCTTAACCTGCTCCACTGGACCCACAACATCCTCACCGACTCCTCAGACGAAGCCGAGGCCTACTCGGCGCCACCAAAGAGGTTGTACACTCATCGCATCGCACCTTCTCCTTAACTTGACCTCCCGGCACCGCCGGTGCTCGATCCCGCTCCCCCATGGCGCGGCTACCTCGTAGTCGGTGCCACCGGTGACATCTCCATGATGGATCTCCCCCAGTGCGAGGCTCCCTCGGCGGCGGCGTCCATACTAGCCAGAGCTGCTGCTGCTGCTCCGGCTCTTGCTCGCTCTTGCTGCTGCTACTCCGGCTCTCGCTCGCTCACGCTGCTGCTCTGCTCTTCCCCTTGCTTGTGCTGCTGCTCTGCTCTTGCTCTCGCTTGCGCTGCTGATGCTGCTACACGGGGTGCTGCAGCTACACGAGTTGCTGCTCTGGCTCTAGTTCGTGCTGCTGCTCTAGGCGCGGCTGCTCCGGCTGCTCTCTTCTACTGTGTTCCCTGTCGGTCGCCTGCTGATTTAGATCACTGTTTCTCTACTACTAGTGCTCGAGCGGCCAAAACTACATGTGAAGATCATCTCTGCTACTAGTGCGTTCAATTTCGACAATAACATTCAGATTCCACAGTAAATTTCAGTTTCGACAGTTAAGTTCTGAGTCAACAATTTTTACCTCATATGTTGTAGTCAGGTGTTTTTTGGTGATGTACATTTTACATCTACCACTTTTTGGTAATGTATTTTACATCATCTATTGGAGATGCTATTAGAATGGCACTTGAGATTAACGATGCATGTCTTGTGCTGCTTCAGCCTCGCGTCGTACGGCTCGCCGGAGCTGCTCCAATGACGAAACCATCCATCACAACAGAGCAGTACCCTGGACGCCGTCTACAGACGCCTCAGATCTTCCACCACACCTCCGACAGCCACCTCTGTCACAACTTGTTCAGTGACCAATCCAATGATGCTGAGGTCGACACGGCTACGCCAAAGAGGTTGTACACTTGTCGCATCACTTATTACTCTACATTCATGTCGATCCATTAGGGCTATTTTGGTTCAAAGGAAAACATGAAGGAAAAACATAGCAATAGGAAATTTTCCTATGGTACTCTACTATTCAATTATTCATGCATTTGGTTGAAAGGAATGGAGCAAAACATCCACCTGGAGCTGCTTGTCCTATACATGAAAACAAGACTAAGTGCATTAGTGGCAGAATAACATTCTAACTGTACACACTTTCATATTGTTTCACTTTAATTTGGCCATGTTTCTTTGCATTCCTCTGCTCTTCCAATTCCTATGAACCAAACACCCAAGTTGACAGAAATCCTATGTTTACAAATGCTCTGTTTCCCACGTGCATTCCTGATAACCCACAAGTATAGGGGATCACAACAGTTTTCGAGGGTAGAGTATTCAACCTAAATTTATTGATTCGACACAAGGGGAGCCAAAGAATATCCTCAAGTATTAGCAGCTGAGTTGTCAATTCAACCACACCTGAAAGACTTAATATTTGCAGCAGAGTATTTAGTAGCAAAGTAGTATGGAAGTAACGGTAACAGTGGCAAAAGTAATAGTAACAGTTTTGTAGCAATTGTAACAGTGGCAACGGAAAAGTAACGTAGCAAAGATCAATATGTGAAAAGCTCGTAGGCAATGGAT
This sequence comes from Thinopyrum elongatum, assembly GCA_011799875.1. Taxonomy (NCBI): domain Eukaryota; kingdom Viridiplantae; phylum Streptophyta; class Magnoliopsida; order Poales; family Poaceae; genus Thinopyrum; species Thinopyrum elongatum. The sequence continues at coordinate 583,228,968 of CM022303.1, forward strand.
CAATGATGGATAATTATGTCGGATGGCATTCATCATGCAACAGTTATAACCAAGGGTGACACAGAACTAGCTCCAATTCATCAATATAATGTAGGCATGTATTCCGTATATAGTCATACGTGCTTATGGAAAAGAACTTGCATGACATCTTTTGTCCTACCCTCCCATGGCAGCAGGGTCCTAATGGAAACTAAGGGATATTAAGGCCTCCTTTTAATAGAGAACCGGACCAAAGCATTATCACTTAGTGAATACATGAACTCCTCAAACTACGGTAATCACCGGAAAGAATCCCAATTATTGTCACCTTGGGGTATGCGGATCATAATACGTAATAGGTGTCTACAACTTGCAAGATAGGATCAAGAATACACATATATTCATGAAAACATAATAGGTTCAGATCTGAAATCATGGCACTCGGCCCTAGTGACAAGCATTAGGCATAGCAAAGTCATAGCAACATCAATCTTAGAACATAGTGGATACTAGGGATCAAACCCTAACAAAACTAACTCGATTACATGATAAATTTCATCCAACCCATCACCGTCCAGCAAGCCTACGATGGAATTACTCACGCACGACGGTGAGCATCATGAAATTGGTGATGGAGGAAGGTTGGTGATGATGATGGCGATGATTTCCCCTCTCCGGAGCCCCGAACGGACTCTAGATCTGGCCTCCTGATGAAGAACGGGAGGTGACGGCCGCTCCGTATCGTAAAACGCGATGAATCCTTCTCTCTGATTTTTTTCACCCCGAACGTGAATATATGGAGTTGGAGTTGAGGTCGGTGGAGGTTCAGGGGACCCACAAGGTAGGGGGGCGCGCCCTGCACCCTTGTGGACAGCAGGTGGGTCCCCCTCTGTTGATTCTTTCTCCAATATTTTTTATTTATTCCAAATATATTCTCCGTGAAGTTTCAGGACATTCTGAGAACTTTTATTTCTACACAAAAATAACACCAAGGCAATTCTGCTGAAAACAACGTCAGTCTGGGTTAGTTCCATTCAAATCATGCAAATTAGAGTAAAAAATAAGGGCAAAAGAGTTTGGAAAAGTAGATACGATGGAGACGTATCAACTCCCCCAAGCTTAACCCATTGCTTGTCCTCAAGAAATTCAGTTGATAAACTGAAAGTGATAAAGAAAAACTTTTACAAACTCTGTTTGATCTTGTTGTTGCAAATATGTAAAGCCAGCATTCAAGTTTTTAGCAAAGATTATAAACTAACCATATTCACAATAACATTTAGGTCTCACATTTACTCATACCAATGGTATAATCAACTAACGAGCGATAATAATAAATCTTGGATGACAACACTTTTTCAAAACAATCATGATATGATATAGCAGAATGGTATCTCGCTAGCCCTTTCTGAGACCGCAAAACATAAATGCAGAGCACCCCTGAAGATCAAGGACTGACTAGACATTGTAATTCATGGCAAAATAGATCCAGTCACAGTCATACTCAATATCAATTAATAACAACGCGTACAAATGATAGTGGTGCTCTCTAACTGGTGCTTTTTATAAGAGGATGATGATTCAGCATAAAAGTAAATAGATAGGCCTTTTGCAGAGGGAAGCAGGGATTTACCGAGGTGCCAGAGCTCGAGCTTTTTGAAACAGAGATGAATATAATTTTGAGTGGTATGCTTTCATTGTCAACATAACGACTAAGAGATCTCGGTATCTTCCATGCTACATACATTATAGGCGGTTCCCAAACAGAATGGTAAAGTTTATACTCCCCCACCACCAACAAGCACATTCCACGGCTGGTCCGAAACAACGGGTACCGTCCAACTAACAACAATCCTAGGGGAGTTTTGTTTGCAATTATAATTTGATTTGATTTGAGCATGGGACTGGGCATCCCGATTACCAGCCATTTTCTCGTGAATGATGAGCGGAGTCCACTCATCGTGAGAATAACCCACCTAGCATGGAAGATACTGACAGCCCCCAGTTGCTACATGAGCGATTCGGGCATACAAAATAGATTATTATTTGAAGGTTTAGAGTTTGGCACATGCAAATTTACTTGGAACGGCAGGTAAATACCGCATATAGGTAGGTATGGTGGACTCATATGAAACAACTTTGGGTTTATGGAAGTGGATGCACAAGCAGTATTCCCGCTTAGTACAGGTGAAGGATAGCAAGAGATTAAGGAGCGACCAACTAGAGAGCGACAGCAGCCATAAATATGCATTGAGATTAACCAACATTGAGTGCAAGCATGAGTAGGATATAAATCACCATGAACATAAATATCGTGGAGGCTATGTTGATTTTGTTTCAACTACATGCGTGAACATGTGCCAAGTCAAGCCACTCGAATCATTCAAAGGAGGATACCATCCTATCATACTACATCACAACCATTTTAAAAGCATGTTGGCACGCAAGGTAAACCATTATAAACTCCTAGCTAATTATGCATGGCATGAGTAACTATAATCTCTAATTGTCATTGCAAACATGTTTCTTTCATAGTAGGCTGAATCAAGAACGATGAATTAATCATATTTACAAAAATAACATAGGTCGAGTTCATACCAGCTTTTTATCATCTCAATCATTTCATCATATATCATCATTATTGCCTTTCACTTGCACGACCGAACAGTGCGGATAATAATAATAGTGCACGTGCATTGGACTAAGCTGGAATCTGCAAACATTTATTCAAAGGAGAAGACAAGGTAATATGGGCTCTTTGTTAGATCAACAATAATGCATATGAGAGCCACTCAACATTTTCATTGTGGTCTTCTCCTCTCGACCCCCAAAGAAAAGAAAAGAATTTCAAAGAAACAAACTGAAATGTTTTTGGAGTTTTTGTTTTTCTGAAGAAGATAAAACAAGAACGAGAAAAACTATTTACACGGGAAAGCTCCCAACAAGCAAAAGAAGAACGAGAAATCTTTTTGGGTTTTCTTTAATACTATTGCTAAATAAACATGGAAAGGAAATAGGCTACAACTAATTTTTTTGGTTTTTCTTAAGGTTTTTCAAACACACAAGAAGAAAGCGGAAAAAAGAAAATAAACTAACATGGATAATACAATGAAAAAGTATGAACACCGACAACTGGAATGATTGTGTGAACATGAATGTAATGTCGGTGAAAAATACATACTCCCCCAAGCTTAGGCTTTTGGCCTAAGTTGGTCTAGGGCCACGGCTGGCCTAGCGGATATCCAAAGTTGTAGTCGGGGTTGTACTGTGATGCGGCAGCTACTGCCTGAAGGGTTGCAGCATGGAGGCGAGTGGCCTCAACCTCTCTCTCATACTCGTTTGCCTCCTCTCTAGTGATAAAATATCTCCCTCTGACCTGAAAGTTAAAGAAGGCAGGAGTAGGAAGAGTAATATGGACATCGCGCTGTCGGTCAAAGATTAGTCGGTACAGGAGGGACTGTTCATTCCTCACAAGAAACTGGTAGCGAACCAAAGCATTATAATCAAGAAAAGCAGGTGGTAACTCAATGTCATTCCCCCTTATGGGTACTCCAAGATAATTAGCTAAACGGGTTGCATAAATCCCACCAAATAAATCTCCATCTTTAGCATTAAGATGTAACCTCCTCGCGATAATGGCCCCCAAGTTATATCGTTTATCACCCAACACCGCACACTTGAGGACACTAAGATCTGATGCACAAAGGTGGCTATGATCATGTTTACCATTAATGCATCTACCTATGAAAATCGCAAAATAATGTATGGCAGGAAAATGAATGCTCCCCATGGAGGCTTGTGTAATATTTCTAGTTTCTCCAACAGTAATGCTAGCAAGGAAATCATTGCACTCAGTTTTACGAGGCTCGCTATGAATGCCCCATTGTGGGATTTTGCAAGCAGTATTAAAATCTTCAAGGTCCATGGTATATGATTCATCATAAAGATCAAATAGGATAGTATGAGTATTGCACTGGGATGTAAATTTAAACCTTCTCATAAATGAATCAGTGAGTTGATAGTATTGGGGACACTTATCTGACAAGAAGTCCCCTAGTTCAGCATTTTGCACGTATGCATCAAACTCATCCTTGAAACCTGCACGAACCATGAATTCATCCGACGGCCATTCACAAGGCCGCACTTGAGCTTCCCTTGGTGGTTCAAGGTCCGGTTCACGTATCGCGAGCCTCGGTGCTTGCTTCCTTGAGGAACCACCTTGGTACATTTTCCTTAACATTTTTCTTCCTCTGAAAAATTTCTGAAATTTTTAGTGACTTAAAAATAAAAGTGAACCAAACTCAACAAAACTAATAGCAACTACTCCTACAAGTGTGTAGAGGCTATATCATGCATCAAAACTACTTTGGACCATATAAATCTGACATGCAAGCTTAAGAACAAGGTCACCACAGCAGCAAAAATTTGCAATAAATAAAGCACTAGAACAAAAACTAATTGGACCATTGGAGGAGTCACATACCGAAGAACAATCTCCCAAAACAGTTTTGCAAATGGATCTTTACACAAGGAGATAAAAAATGGCAGCAAGATGAGCTAGAACACGGGTTTGAGCACTAGGATGATTTTTTCTGGAGGAAGACGAAGTGGATGGGTGCTGGAATAAGTGAGGGGGGCCTACGTGGGACCCACAAGGCAGGGGGCGCGCCCAGGGGGGTAGGGCGTGCCCTCCACCCTTGTGGTCCATTGGTGCCGCCCCCTGGTGCAATCTCAGTGCCAGAAATTGTAAAATATTCTATAAAAAATCATACTAAATTTTCAGGGCATTTGGAGAACTTTTATTTTCCGGACATTTTTTTATTACACGGATAATTCAGAAAACAGATAGATAATACTATTTTTGCTTTATTTATTCTAAATAACAGAAAGTAAAAAGTAGGTATAGAAAGTTATGCTTTCTAAATTCATCCATCTCATGCTCATTAAAAGGAATCCGTTAACAAGGTTGATCAAGTCTTATTAACAAACCTCTTTCGAATAACATGAAACCGGAGAATTTTTGAATAACACTAGGTTACCTCAATGGGGATATGCATATCCTCAACAATAAGAATATCATATTTCTTTTTGACAGTAGGGAGAGGAAATTCAAAACCTCCGATAGAAATAGTTGAAAATTTTCCAATAGAATTGATACTATGAACTTGAGGTTGTTTCTTCGAAAAGTGTACCGTATGCTCATTACCATTAACATGAAAACTGACATTGCCTTTGTTGCAATCAATAACAGCCCCTGCAGTATTCAAAAAGGTTCTACCTAGGATGGTCGACATACTGTCGTCCTCGGGAATATCAAGAATAACAAAGTCCGTTAAGATAGTAATGTTTGCAACCACAATAGGCACATCCTCACAAATACCGATGGGTATAGCAGTTGATTTATCAGCCATTTGCAAAGAGATTTCAGTAGGTGTCAACTTATTCAATTCAAGTCTATGATATAAAGAGAAAGGCATACCAATAACACTGGCTCCCAAATCACATAAAGCTGTTTTAACATAGTTTGTTTTAATGGAGCATGGTATAGTTGGTACTCCTGGATCTCCAAGTTTCTTTGGTATTCCACCCTTAAAAGTATAATTAGCAAGCATGGTGGAAATTTCAGCTTCAGGTATCTTTCTTTTATTTGTGACAATATCTTTCATATACTTAGCATAAGGAGACATTTTTAGCATATCAGTCAAACGCATACGCAAAAAGATAGGTTTAATCATTTCAGCAAAGCGCTCAAAATCCTCATCATCCTTTTTCTTGGATGGTTTAGGAGGAAAGGGCATGGGTTTCTGAACCCATGGTTCTCTTTCTTTACCATGTTTTCTAGCAACGAAGTCTCTCTTATCATAACGTTTATTCTTTGATTGTGGGTTATCAAGATCAACAGCAGGTTCTACCTCCACATCGTTATCATTACTAGGTTGAGCATCAACATGAACATCATCATTAACATTATCACTAGGTTCATGTTCATCACCAGATTGTGTCTCAGCATCAGAAATAGAAATATCATTTGGATTCTCAGGTGTGTCTATAACAGGTTCACTAGAAGCATGCAAAGTCCTATCAGTTTTATTTTTATTTTTATTACTAGGACTAGGTGCATCAGTATTAATTCTCTGAGAATCTTGCTCAATTCTCTTAGGATGGCCCTCAGGATACAAAGGTTCCTGAGTCATTTTGCCACCTCTAGTCATAACCCTAACAACATTATCATTGTTCTTACTATTCAACTCATTAAGCAAATCATCTTGTGCCTTAAGTACTTGTTCTACTTGAGTTTTAACCATGGAAGCATGCTTACTAATAAGCTTAAGATCCTTAACAGTTCTACTCATATAATCACCCAAGTAGTCAAGCATGTGAGCATTACGTTTCAATTGTCTACTAACATAAGCATTGAAATTTTCTTGTTTAACAATAAAATTTTCAAACTCATCCAAGCATTGACTAGCAGACTTATTATGAGGAATATCACCTTCATCAAACCTATAGAGAATTTACCTCTACTACCTGTGTTGGGTTATCAAGACCATGTATTTCTTCAATAGGTGGTAGATTCTTAACATCTTCAGTTTTAATACCTTTTTCTTTCATAGATTTCTTTGCCTCTTGCATATCTTCAGGACTGAGGACTAGAATACCTCTTTTCTTCAGAGTTGGCTTAGGAGTTGGTTCAGGAAGTGTCCAATCATTATCATTACTCAATATATTATTCAATAGCATTTCAGCTTGCTCAATAGTTTGTTCCCTGAAAACACAGCCAACACAACTATCTAGGTGGTCCCTAGAAGCATTGGTTAGTCCATTATAAAAGATATCAAGTATTTCATTTTTCTTGAGAGGATGATCAGGCAAAGCATTAAGTAATTGGAGAAGCCTCCCCCAAGCTTGTGGGAGACTCTCTTCTTCAATTTGCACAAAGTTAAATATTTCCTTTAAAGCAGCTTGTTTCTTATGAGCAGGGAAATATTTTTCAGAGAAGTAGTAAATCATATCCTGGGGACTACGCACACAACCAGGAGCAAGAGAATTAAACCATAACTTAGCATCACCCTTTAACGAGAAAGGAAACAACTTAAGAATATAGTAATAGTGAATTTTTTCCTCATGAGTAAATAGGGTGGCTATAACCATAGAAAGGATCAGATTCAACCAAAGTAATTAACTCAGGATCGACAGAGAATTCATAATCCTTATCAGTAACAAAGATAGGTGAAGTAGCAAACTTAGGATCATATTGCATTCTAGCATTCAAAGACTTTTCTTTCAGCTTAGCTAATAGTTTCTTAAGATCATCTATATCATTACAAGCAAAAAAGTCTCTAGCAGTTTCTTCATCCATAATATAACTCTCAGGTACAACAGGAAGTTCATACCTAGGAGTGCTAGTCTTATCAGGTGTTTCAAAGTGTTCAGTTTCAATAATTTCATCAGTTTCAGAAATATCATCATCTTCAGCATAGTCAATAGTTCTAACTCTAGCAAGATGTTCATTAAGTAATTCACCCAGTGGCACAGTTTTATCAAGCAAAGTAGTAGCATCATAAGCTTCGTTCATAGTAGAAGTAGCATCATCAATAACATGCGACATATCAGAATCAATAGCAGGTGTAGGTGTCGCAAGCTTACTCAAAACAGAAGGTGAATCAAGTGCAGAGCTAGATGGCAATTCCTTACCTCCCCTCGTAGTAGAGGGAAAAATCTTGGTTCTAGTATCTTTCATATTCCTCATAGTGATCAACAGATATAAATCCCAAGTGACTCAGAGAATAGAGCTATGCTCCCCAGCAACGGCGCCAGAAAAAGGTCTTGATAACCCACAATTAAAGGGGATCGCAACAGTTTTCGAGGGTAGAGTATTCAACCCAAATTTATTGATTCGACACAATGGGAGCCAAAGAATATTCTCAAGTATTAGCAGCTGAGTTGTCAATTCAACCACACCTAAAAGACTTAATATCTGCAGCAGAGTATTTAGTAGCAAAGTAGTATGGAAGTAACGGTAACAGTGGCAAAAGTAACAGTAACAGTTTTGTAGCAATTGTAATAGTGGCAACGTAAAAGTAACGTAGCAAAGATCAATATGTGAAAAGCTCATAGGCAATGGATCAATGATGGATAATTATGTCAGATGGCATTCATCATGCAACAGTTATAACCTAGGGTGACACAGAACTAGCTCCAATTCATCAATATAATGTAGGCATGTATTCCGTATATAGTCATACGTGCTTATGGAAAAGAACTTGCATGACATCTTTTGTCCTACCCTCCCATGGCAGCGGGGTCCTAATGGAAACTAAGGGATATTAAGGCCTCCTTTTGATAGAGAACCGGACCAAAGCATTAGCACTTAGTGAATACATGAACTCCTCAAACTATGGTAATCACCGAAAAGAGTCCCAATTATTGTCACCTTGGGGTATGCGGATCATAACACGTAATAGGTGTCGATAACTTGCAAGATAGGATCAAGAACACATATATATTCATTAAAACATAATAGGTTCAGATCTGAAATCATGGCACTCGGGCCCTAGTGACAAGCATTAGGCATAGCAAAGTCATAGCAACATCAATCTTAGAACATAGTGGATACTAGGGATCAAACCCTAACAAAACTAACTCGATTACATGATAAATCTCATCCAACCCATCACCGTCCAGCAAGCCTATGATGGAATTACTCACGCATGGCGGTGAGCATCATGAAATTGGTGATGGAGGAAGGTTGGTGATGATGATGGCGACGATTTCCCCTCTCCGGAGCCCCGAACGGACTCCAGATCTGGCCTCCCGATGAAGAACAGGAGGTGACGGCGGCTCCGTATCGTTAAACATGATGAATCCTTCTCTCTGATTTTTTTTCTCCCCGAACATGAATATATGGAGTTGGAGTTGAGGTCGGTGGAGGTCCAGGGGACCCACAAGGCAAGGGGGCGTGCCCTGCACCCTTGTGGACAGCACGTGGGTCCCCCTCTGTTGATTCTTTCACCAATATTTTTTATTTATTCCAAAATTATTATCCATGAAGTTTCAGGTCATTCCGAGAACTTTTATTTCTGCACAAAAATTACACCAAGGCAATTCTGCTGAAAACAGCGTCAGTCCGGGTTAGTTCCATTCAAATCATGCAAATTAGAGTCCAAAACAAGGGCAAAAGAGTTTGGAAAAGTAGAAACGATGGAGATGTATCAATTCCTATCCTATTCCGGTGTTTTTCCTATCCCTGCATTTTTAGAATCCTGCAAGCTAAAGGAGCCCTTACGGAATTACTTCAGTTACAGATAGGTGTCGAAGAAAACTTTGTGTGGTTTGTCCTGCTCCTGCCGCGACGTCGTCCACCTCACCTGAGCTGCTCCATCGACAGAAGCATCCACCATACCAGACATCACGACTCCCGACCATCTTTCACCGCCTTAGATCTCCTTCCCTTCCGCTGGCACCCTCCGCAACTGCATCACCATCATCGACTCAGTTGATGAACCTGAGGAGTACATGGGTCCACAAGAGAGGTCGCACTCTTTTGTTTCTTCTTATGTTATGCATTGCTTAATATTACCTGCTACTTTATCGTCATGTTCACCTCTTCGACTCCAAGTCAGGTCCGAATTAATGTTCAAACTTGAGTTTTAAAATGCTTGTGGGGCACATATCGAGGCAGCAATGAATAGTATCTCTGTCTATTATCTGGTTCACCTAGGGTATGTCTATGTTGTTCATCTTGGGTGGGAAAAAAACAGTAAAGCAATCATCATCTATCTTTTTATTAAAGTAAAGCTATCATCAGCCTGCTATCATTATTTTTGGATCTATCCACTGGTTGTTACCAACACTCTAGATTTCTGCATGCTCACCTTACATAATCTCACTATATTTTTTTTGTATGCTTGTTAGATATTGTACACAGTCATGCTGAACATGTAGAGAAAAAGAGAAGAGTTTTGCGAGGAAATACAATGTCATGCAGACATCGCTCCATGGTGGGTGCAATGGCAAACCCTCCCCCCTCTAGATTGTAATCCAGAGGAAGATATCTGTTCTGAGGCGGATTCAGATGGAGCTGACCACTCCTGTTTACCCCCCGAGGTGTTTGCTCTAACTTGGCATGATGATGTTGGTCATATCATGCATATGTTGCCTTGCAGTGCCTACTTTCGATATCATATATGTCATCTGCTTAGTTTAGACATGTTCTGTAATGCCACCTATTTAGTTTCTATATCATATATGTGAATTATGCAATCTCATCTCTTTTAGCCAGCCATAATATATGTGAAATATGCAATGCCATCCTGTTTAACCAGGCATCATATATTTGAAATATATCTTGACAATCCTTTTCTTCAGTACATTTCCATTTGTCGACAATGTTTGTACATTCAACTACTCTTCTTGTGAATCAGCCATTTGAGTGGGTGATGGAACAATCTGGAGTGAAAACAAGGTCTTCAGAGCAGACAGTGCTACCTGTCGAAGCAGATCTCTTGCTGGGTCCCGATAGCTCCTCAAAGATGGATTCAGAGACAGATGACCAGTCCTATTCCCCCACCGAGGTGTATGCTCTAACTTGGCACGGTTATACTGCTCATATCATGCATATGGTGTGTTGCATTGCATAGTTTAGACATCATATACACAATATTCAACACCATGTTCTTAGTTCAGACATCATATATGCGAATGCCCTCTGCTTAGTATATAAATCACACCTGTGAATTATATCATGCTATCCTGATTACTTAGATAACATGTATGTGAATTATGTCATGCCAACCTGTTTACTAAAGACATCATATAATTATCTCATGCCATCTTGTTTAGTTAGTCATCATATCTTTGAATTATGTCATGCTATGCTATCCAGTTTAGATAGACATCATATATGTGAAATTATGTCATGCTATCCTTTTTAGTTAAACAATATACATGTGAACTATTTCATGCCCTCTTTTTTCCACACTATCTATTGCATCTGTCTCTCATACAAGGTCTGTACATTCAACTACTTTTCTTGTTTATCAACCATTTGAATTGGAGGGGGTGATGGCAGTATCTAGCGGAGTAAAAACACGGTCTTCAAATAAAACAGTGCTACCTCTTGGTGGAGATAGCACCCCTATTGTACATGCACTAGAACCAATCCTACCACACATAACCCAGACTCTCACAGATTATACCCCTACTCCGATGGACAAAGAACCAGCTTCACCCAATCCAACCCCAACCACAGCAGATAGTAACCCAGTTCCAATTGACACAGTACCATCTCCAGCACAAAGCTTCCAAACAAGAGCAATTAGTATGGCAGCTCCAGTGCCCAAAGCGCTAGTACTACCACGGCGAACCCCAACTCCACCAGTTAGTACTCCTATTCCTGTGGACGAAGCACAACCAACCATTCGTAGTTTAGCATTTATCGCATTTGATGTTGTTAAATCCTATGTGCGTATCTTCGCATCATGGAAATATTATACTGAAGATGAAGGAAAAAGCCAGTTGCAGGTGTTCATCCAGGAGTTATGTGTAAGTAATGTTATTCATGGCAAATACTTTGCTTTGTCCCATACATTCTACCTCCATGCTGGTTATAATACAACAAATGTTCCCATTTTTCTCTATAGAGAAGGACCGATTTGGAAACTCAGGATGAGATAACCTGTGCTAATACCTCTGCTATCTTCAAGAATGCTTGGTGGCAGTATCGGAATTACCTGAAGAAAACGTACTTCACTGGCAAAGAAACTCATCAAATTCCCTTACTTTCTCCTGAGACACATTTACGGCACGATGACTGGGAATGCCTTGTTCTGTACTGGTCTCGAACCAAGAATGTGGTAAGGTCTATGAGCTCATTTTTTATTTTGAAGTACTATATGCCTGCGTATTACTGTACTCTGTTCGTGTAGAACAAGTGCTTAAACCTGAAGAAGAACTGTTCTCATTTAAGATTCCATTGCTATGGTGCATACTGCTTCGCTCTTGTATCACTGTATTTACTCATACAAACTTATTTTTAAATTGAAGGATCCAATCGAAACTCCAATGGCACAATAGGTATGTTTAAACATGTTTCTTTAACAGGTTTGCTCTTCTAAATTGCTCTGTTGATTTCAATTTCAATTGTGTATACCGTTGACTTCTCATATCATGCACATTACTAGCATCACAACAGATCCAATAGTGTTGTTGTACATGTATAACCGTGTTACCCATCTGAAATCTTGTTGTGCCGTGTAGTTTCCCAGACTTGTATTCTTTCAATGCTGCTTTGTCTTGAACTGATATGATTTGAACCGTGTCTCTATTTTGATTTGGCAAGACAATACAGTGATCATAGGACATAGATATATGTTTGTTTGATGCTTTTATTATGTACTTACTACTTGGCAATATAAGACTTGGTAGTTTAATCCTGTCCACCTTACTACTGAACTGGTTTACTGAAATGAGTTTCATATACTACATGCTAAATCTGTTATGTGTCTGCTTGTTTCTTCTTTTAGAATGCTGACAAAATATTTGGGAAGAGCACCTTATTAAGCAATGGTAAAGGAAGTAATGCAGATAAGGTTCAGGATAGTGAGACATCCTTGTTGGTCTCCAGCAAAGCTGATAAAATAGCTAAGGAAAACTATCTTGAAGACAGTGAGACAACCCCAAAGTCCTGTCTTGATGTAGTGTTTGAGTTACTAGCCACTACCGCTGGCACAAGCTCTTCGAACTCACTGTCTGAATCAGTTTGGTTTCTTGAGTCTCAACTACAAGCTGAAATACATCGATCAGTTGTGCTGCGACAAGAAGCCAAAGGACTGAGGAAGTCCCTGGAGAATTCAGATGCATACTTTCTGGTGTAACAACAAGCATTGGAGGATTTTAGCGCCAAACAGGAGAAAGCTAATAAGCTTGCTAAGCTTATTGCTAGCATGGTGGATACCCAGGATAACGTTTCTTGAGATCTTGTGAAGTTGTTTCGGTTATGGACTTGTTTTGCTGCCGCTCATTTATTTGCACTGGTGGCCAATTAAGATGCCCAGTGTATGTAATATGTTGCTTTGTTCCTATATTTGCACTGGTGGCAAACTTTGATGCCCAGTGGATGTAATATGTCTAATAGCCGTAATAGCCTAGCGTAAGTTGCTTGCTTATTTATTTCCTTATTGTCTTATTTATTTGTTTGGTTGTAGTTGAAGGAAATATGCCCTAGAGGCAATAATAAAGTTATTATTTATTTCCTTATTTCATGATAAATGTTTATTATTCATGCTAGAATTGTATTAACCGGAAACTTAGTACATGTGTGAATACATAGACAAACAGTGTCTCCCTAGTATGCCTCTACTAGACTAGCTCGTTAATCAAAGATGGTTAAGTTTCCTAACCATGGACATGTGTTGTCATTTGATGAATGGGAGCACATCATTAGGAGAATGATGTGATGGACAAGACCCATCCGTTAGCTTAGCATCATGATCGTTTAGTTTGTTGCTATTGCTTTCTTCATGACTTATACATGTTCCTATGACTATGAGATTATGCAACTCCCGAATACTGGAGGAACACTTAGTGTGCTATCAAACATCACAACGTAACTGGGTGATTATAAAGATGCTCTATAGGTGTCTCCGATGGTGTTTTGTTGAGTTGGCATAGATCGAGATTAGGATTTGTCACTCCGATTGTCGGAGAGGTATCTCTGGGCCCTCTCGGTAATGCACATCATATGAAGCCTTGCAAGCAATGTGACTAATGAGTTAGTTACGGGGTGATGCATTATGGAACGAGTAAAGAGACTTGCCAGTAACGAGATTGAACTAGGTATGATGATACCGACGATCGAATCTCGGGCAAGTAACATACCGATGACAAAGGGAACAACGTATGTTGTTATGCGGTTTGACCGATAAAGATCTACGTAGAATATGTAGGAGCCAATATGAGCATCCAGGTTCCGCTATTGGTTATTGACCGGAGATGTGTCTCGGTCATGTCTACATAGTTCTCGAACCCGTAGTGTCCGCACGCTTAATGTTCGATGACGATTTGTATTATGAGTTATGTGATTTGATGACCGAAGTTTGTTCGGAGTCCCGGATGAGATCGGGGACATGATGAGGAGTCTCGAAATGGTCGAGAGGTAAAGATTCATATATTGGAAGGCTATATTCGGACATCGGAAAGGTTCCGAGTGATTCGGGTATTTTTCGGAATACCGGGGAGTTACAGGAATTCACCGGGAGAAGTAATGGGCCTTATTGGGCCATACGGGAAAAGAGGACGCAGTCCAAGGGGTGGCTACGCGCCCCCCCCCCCCCCAATGGCAAGTCCGAATTGGACTAGGGAGGGGGCGGCGCCCCCCTCTTTCCTTCTCCCTCTCTCTCCTTCCCTCTCTCCCCCTCTTGGAAAAGGAAGGGGAGTCCTACTAGGATTGGGAATCCTAATAGGACTCCCCCTTGGTGCGCCTCCCCCTTAGGCCGGCCACCTCCTCCCTCCCTCCTTTATATACGGGGGCGGGGGGCACCCCAAAGACACACCAAGATTTGTCTTAGCCGTGTGCGGTGCCCCCCTCCACAGATTTCCACCTCGGTCATATTTTCGGAGAGCTTAGGCGAAGCCCTGCCGGAATTACTTCATCATCACCGTCACCACGCCATCGTGCTGACGAAACTCTCCTTCGGCCTCAACTGGATCAAGAGTTCGAGGGACATCACCGAGCTGAACGTGTGCAGATCGCGGAGGTGCCGTACGTTCGGTACTTGGATCGGTTGGATCGTGAAGACGTTCGACTACATCAACCGCGTTACTAAACGCTTCCGCTTTCGGTCTACGAGGGTACGTGGACACACTCTCCTCGCTCGTTGCTATGCTTCTCCTAGATAGATCTTGCGTGATCGTAGGAAAATTTTGAAATACTACATTCCCCAACAGTAGTCACTGCAGTTCTCTTTCCGTGGTTTGCTAGTGGCAACAATAAAATATTTTTTTAAACTAGGCCGTAATAACCATGGACCGTTATCTAGTGACCATGGGCCTCCTACGGGCCGTAGGATCTATGGGCCTCCTACGAGTCATAGGATCAATGGGCCTTGTGCGGGCGTTAGAATCAATGGGCCTTCTATGGGTCGTACTATTCATGGTCCAACAAAGGACCGCAATATGGGCCGTAAACAGGCTAGAGTGGAAATTATCTGTTTATGGCCCGATCATAATGGGCCGTTAATAGCCGATATGTATAACGGGCTTAAACGGGCCGTATTTGATGACGCTAAGAAAATAGCCCAACAGATTAACGGGCCACAAACGGGCTGACTGTAACCACGGGCTGAATTTGGCCTGCAAGCGGAACAGGCCAGTAACGGACCGGAAGTAATCGAATGCTGGAAATGAGCCCAAGAATAAATGGGCCCTTAGAAGGCCGAAAGATCACACGGGCTGGAAAGGGCCCAATGGAATAATGGGCCATTAATGGGTATAAAGTGATACACTATTCATTATGGGCCAGTGTCAGCACATGACGTTAATGGGCCAAGAGTTACATAGGGCCTCATATGGGCCGAAAGGCATCATGGGCCATACATGGGCCAAAAGTTACAATAGGCTGGAATCATATTGGACGGCCCAGATGCCGGTACTAGGCCTAATTCGGATAGGCCATAACGGGTCGTGAGTTAGCGGGCTGTAAATGGGCTATATGCGAACAGGCCATTAACAGGCTTTCCGTGGGCCGGTCCGCTACCTTTTGACCAAGTCAAACGGGCTGGTCTTTTCACCTGAATGGGCCACTGTTGGGCCGTGCCACGTGTCGACGTATCATAGGCGCCTCCCGTCCAATGAGTGGATGACATCTGTCCCAACGCTGGGCTGACACGTGGATACTCCGGCGAATCAGAATTTTACACGTGGAAAATTCCCATTGGTCTGGGCTGTTAACGGGTTATCGGATCCAAACCGGAACCCGATAGCTTAACGGCGACCCGTTACGGTGGATGCCACGTGTCGGTTACCTTGACGAAAGCACTTCCATGATGCGCCATTTATCGTCATGGAAGTGGACACTTCCGTGATGATAATTTTGGTATTGTCATGGAACACTTCTACGACAGCACAGGTATGACTATCTTGATTCTGTCATAAAATTTTCATGGATGTACATGCATGACAGAAAACGTGACCTACTGTGATAAACACGTATCATCACGGAAGTGGGTTTTTTTTGTAGTGAAAGTAGCTAGCTTCAGAGACTGCACTACCCATCTCTCGCAAATTCAATAAAAATGAGTAATTCAAAGGAGAAAGTTTGGCATGCAGTCGCCAGGTTCTACGATCAAGAAAAGCGGCGAGAGCTTTTTTTTGAGGGGGTAAAACCAATTTATTCATCAAAGACCACAGAGTGTGGGATACAACGAAGGTTATGGGGTTGGCCCAACCAAATGTGGTGCCCCGATCCTCTACCCAGAGAAAACTTGGCTAAGCTATGTGCTTCCATGTTGGAGGCTGATACGTCTCCATCGTATCTACTTTTCCAAACTCTTTGGCCCTTGTTTTGTACTCTAATTTGCATGATTTGAATGAAACTAACCCAGACTGACGCTGTTTTCAGCAGCATTGCCATGGTGTTATTTTTGTGCAGAAATCAAAGTTCTCGGATTGACCTGAAAATTTACAGAGAATAATTTTGGAATATATAAAAAATACTGGCGGAAAAAGATACCAGAGGGGGGCCACCAAGAGGCCACAAGCCCTGGGGCGTGCCTACCCCCCCAGGGCACGCCCTACCGGCTTGTGGGCTCCCTGGACCATCTCCGACCCTAATTCCAACTCTATATATACCTATTCGCGGAAAAAAAAAAATTAGAGAGAAGGATTCATCGTGTTTTACGATACGGAGCCGCCGCCACCTCCTGTTCTTCATCGGGATGGCTGATCTGGAGTCCGTTCGGGGCTCCGGAGGGTGGAATCTGTCGCCGTCATCATCATCAACCTTCCTCCATCACCAATTTCAGGATGCTCACCGCCGGGAGTGAGTAATTCCAACATAGGCTTGCTGGACGGTGATGGGTTGGATAGGATTTATCATGTAATCGAGTTAGTTTTGTTAGGGTTTGATCCCTAGTATCCACTATGTTCTGAGATTGATGTTGCTATGACTTTGCTATGCTTAATGCTTGTCACTAGGGCCCGAGTGCCATGATTTCAGATCTGAACCTATTATTTTTTCATGAATATATATGTGTTCTTGATCCTATCTTGCAAGTTGTAGACACCTATTACGTGTTATGATCTACATACCCCAAGGTGACAATAATTGGGATTCTTTCCGGTGATTACCGTAGTTTGAAGAGTTCATGTATTCACTAAGTGCTAATGCTTTGGTCTGGTTCTCTATTAAAAGGAGGCCTTAATATCCCTTAGTTTCCTTATGGACCCCACTGCCACGGGAGGGTAGGACAAAAGATGTCATGCAAGTTCTTTTCCATAAGCACGTATGACTATATACGGAATACATGCCTACATTACATTGATGAATTGGAGCTAGTTCTGTGTCACCCTAGGTTATGATTGCTACATGATGGATATTATCCAACACAATTATCATTGCCGATCCAATGCCTACGAGCTTTTCACATATTGATCTTTGCTAAGTTACTTTCGTTGCTATTGCTGTTACAATCACTACAAAACTGCTACTGTTACTTTTGCCACTGTTACCGTTACTATCATACTACTTTGCTACTAAATACTTTGCTGCAGATATTAAGTCTTTCAGGTGTGGTTGAATCGACAACTCAACTGCTAATACTCGTGAATATTCTTTGGCTCCCCTTGTGTCGAATCAATAAATTTGGGTTGAATACTCTACCCTCGAAAATGGTTGCGATCCCCTATACTTGTGGGTTATCATGACCTTTTTCTGCCGCCGTTGCCGAGGAGCATAGCTATATTTGCGGAGTCACTTGGGATTTATATCTGTTGATCACTATGAAGAATCTGAAAGATCCAAGAACCAAGATTTTTCCCTCTACTACGAGGGGAGGTAAGGAACTCCCATCTAGCTCTGCACTTGATTCACCTTCTGTTTTGAGTAAGCTTGCGATACCTACACCTGCTATTAATTCTGATATGTCGCAAGTAATTGATAATGCTACTTCTGCTATACATGATGCTTATGATGATACTACTACTTTGCTTGATAATAATGTGCCACTTGGTGAATTTCTTGATGAACAACTTGCTAGAGCTAAAGATATTGAGAATGCTGAAACCGATGATATTTCTGAAACTGATGAAATTATTGAAACTGAAAACTTTGAAGAACCCATTAGACCTAGCAATCCTAGATATGAATTGCCTATTATACCTGAAGGTTATGTTATGGATGGAGAGGTAGCTAGGGACTTTCTTGCTTGTAAGGATAGAGAGGATCTTAAGAAGTTACTAGTCAAGTTGAAAGAAAAATCTCTGAATGCTAGAATGCAATATGATCCTAAGTTTTCTACTTCAACTATCTTTGTTAGTGATAAAGATTATGAATTCTCTGTCGATCCTGAGTTAATTACTTTGTTTGAATCTGATCCTTTCCATGGTTATGAATCTAAAGCTGCTGCGGCACATCTTACTAAATTGAATGACATAGCCACCCTATTTGCTCATGAGGAAAACATTCGCTATTACTATATTCTTAAGTTGTTTCCTTTCTGATTAAAGGGTGATGCTAATACATGGTTTAATTCTCTTGCTCCTGGTTGTGTGCGTAGTCCCCAGGATATGATATATTACTTCTCTGAAAAATATTTTCCTGCTCATAAGAAACAAGCTGCTTTACAGGAAATATTTAGCTTTGTGCAATTTGAAGAAGAGAGTCTCCCATAAGCTTGGGTGAGGCTTCTCCAATTACTTAATGCTTTGCCTGATCATCCTCTCAAGAAAAATGAAATATTTGATATCTTATATAATGGACTAACCAATGCTTGTAGGGACCACCTAGATAGTTGTGCTAGTTGTGTTTTCAGGGAACAAACTGTTGAACAAGCTGAAGTACTATTGAATAATATATTGAGTAATGATAATGATTGGACTCTTCCTGAACCACCACCTAAACCAACTCCTAAGAAGAGGGGTATTCTATTTCTCAGTCCTGAAGATATGCAAGAGGCAAAGAAATCTATGAAAGAAAAAGGTATTAAAGCTGAAGATGTTAAGAATTTACTACCTATTGAAGAAATACATGGTCTTGATAACCCGACACACGTAGTAGAGGTAAATTCTCTCTATAGATTTGATGAAGGTGATATTCCTTATAATAAATCTGGTGGTCAATTCTTGGATGAATTTTATAACTTTATTGTTAAACAAGAAAACTTCAATGCATATGTTAGTAGAAAATTAAAAAGAAATGCTTATATGATTGAACGCTTGGGTGACTATATGTTTAGAACTGTTAATGATCTCAAGGTTGTTAGTAAACATGCTTCTATGGTAAAAACTCAAGTAGAGCAAGTTCTCAAGGCACAAAATGATTTGCTTAATGAAATGAACAATAAGATGAATGATCATGATGTTAGAGTTATCACTAGAGGTGGTAAAATGACTCGGGAACCTTTGTATCCCGAGGGCCATCCTAAGAGAGTTGAACAAGACTCTCAAAGAATTAATACTAATGCACCTAGGCCATCTAGAAAGAAAAAGAAAGATGATAGGACTTTGCATGCTTCTAGTGAACCTGTTATAGACACACCTGAGAACCCAAATGATATTTCTATTTCTGATGCTGAGACACAATCCGGTAATGAACATGAACCTAGTAATAATGATAATGATGATGTTCATGTTGATGCTCAACCTAGTAATGATAATGATGTGGTGATAGAACCTGCTGTTGATCTTGATAACCCACAACCTAAGAATAAAAGATATGATAAGAGAGACTTCATTGCTAGGAAACATGGTAAAGAAAGAGAACCATGGGTTCAGAAACCCATGCCCTTTCCTCCTAAATCTTCAAAGAATAAGGATGATGAAGAATTTGAGCGCTTTGTTGAAATGCTTAGACCTGTCTTTTTGCGTATGTGTTTGACTGACATTCTGAAAATGTCTCCTTATGCTAAGTATATGAAAGATATTGTTACAAATAAGAGAAAAATACCGAAAGCTGAAGTTTCCACTATGCTTGCTAATTATACATTTAAGGGTGGAATACCAAAGAAACTAGGAGATCCAGGAATACCAACTATACCTTGCTCCATTAAAAGAAACTATGTTAAAACTACTTTTTGTGATCTAGGAGCCGGTGTTAGAGTTATGCCTCTCTCTTTATATCATAGACTTGATTTGAATAAGTTGACACCCACTGAAATCTCTTTGCAAATGGCTGATAAATCAACTGCTATACCCATCGGTATTTGTGAGGATGTGCCTGTTATAGTTGCAAATGTCACTATCTTAATAGACTTTGTTATTCTTGATATTCCTGAGGACAACAGTATGTCCATCATCCTTGGTAGACCCTTTTTGAATACTGCAGGGGCTGTTATTGATTGCAATAAAGGCAATGCCACTTTTCATGTTAATGGTAAAGAGCATACGATACACTTTCCGAAGAAACAACCTCAAGTGAATATTATCAATTCTATTGGAAAATTTTCAACAATTACTATTGGAGGTTTGGAATTTCCTATTCCTACTGTCAAAAAGAAATATGATATTCTTATTGTTGGGGATATGCATATCCCTGTTGAGGTAACCTAGTGTTATACGAAGATTCTCCGGTTTCATGTCATTCGGAAGAAGTTTATTAATAAGACTTGATCAACCTTGTTAATGGATTCCTTTTGACGAGCATGAGATGGATGAATTTAGTAAACACAACTTTCTGTACCCACTTTTTACTTTATGTTACTTAGAACGAATAAAGTAGAGATGCCATTATTTTACTATTTTCTGAATTATCCGTGCAATAAAAAAATGACCAGAAAATAAAAGTTCTTCAAATGTCCTAAAAATTTAGTTTGATTTTTTATGCAATATTTAAGAATTTTTGGCACTAAACCCACCCCAGGGGGGGTGCACCTGTGAGCCACAAGCCCACAGGGCGCGCCCACCCCCTGGGCGCACCTAGGTGGCTTGTGGGGCCCATGTAGGTCCCCTCACTTATTCCAGCCACCCATCCACTCCGTCTTCCTCCAGAAAAAATCACACCATTGCTCAAACCCGTGTTCTTGCTCATCTTGCCACCATTTTTGATCTCTTTGCTCGGAGCTCCGTTTCTGAAACTGTTTTAGGGGATTGTTCTTCGGTATGTGACTCCTCCAATGGTCCAATTAGTTTTTGTTCTAGTGCTTTATATATTGCAAATTTTTGCTGCTGTGGTGACCATGTTCTTGAGCTTGCATGTCAAATTTATATGGTCCAAATTAGTTTTGTTGCATGATATAGCCTCTAGACACTTGTAGGAGTAGTTGCTATTAGTTTTGTTGAGTTTGGTTCACTTTTATTTTGAGTCACTAAAAATTTCAGAAATTTTTCAGAGGGAGAAAATGTTTTGGAAAATGTTCCAAGGTTGTTCCTCGAAGAAGAAATCCCCAAGGCTCGCGATACATGAGCCGGACCTCGAACCACCGCGGGAAGCTATAGTGCGACCTTGCGAATGGCCATCGGATCACTTCATGACTCGTGCAGGTTTCAAAGAAGAATTTGATATGTTGGTGCACAACGCCGACCTGACGGACTTCTTGTCAGATAAGTGCTTGCAGTACTACAATCTTACTGATTCCTTTGTGCGAAGATTTAATTCGGTCCATCACAATACGCATTCTATTTATTTGACCTCTATGATAAATCATTTAGCATGGACCTAGAAGAATTTAATGATGCATGCAAAATCCCGCAATGGGGTAGATACACTGAACCTCGCAAATCTAATTGCACTGAGTTCCTTGCCAACATTACTGTTGGTGAAACCAGGACAATAACACAAGCTACTATAGGGGGCATTCACTTTCCTGCATTACATTATTTTGCTCTCTTTATAGGTAGATGCATTAACGGTAAACATGACCGTAGCCACCTTTGTGGTTCTGATCTTAGTATCCTAAAGAGCGCGGTAATGAATGATAAGCAATTTAACTTGGGGGCTATCATTGCAAGGTGGTTGCATAATAATGCTTTAGCTGGGGACTTCTTTGGTGGAATTTATGCTAGACGTTTAGCTCATCACCTTGGGGTTCCAATAAAAGAAAATGATATTCAGTTGCCACCTGCTTTCCTTGATTATGATGCTATGGAATGTTTCCAGTTTCTTGAGAGAAGCGAGTTGCCTTTTCAGTACAGACTAATCTTTGACAGGCAGCGCGTTGTCTTTATTATGCTTCCTACTCCTGCCTTCTGTGACTTTCAGGCAAAACGAAGATATTTCATACTTAGAGAGGAGGCAGACGATTATGAGAGAGCTAGGGAGACCGCTCGCCTCAACGAGGCGGCCCTTCAGGCAGTAGCGGCTGCAATTGAGTACGACCCCAACTATGACTTTGGATATCATCCCGGCCAACCGTAGACTTAGACCAACTTAGGCCAAAAGCCTAAGCTTGGGGGAGTACATATTTCTCACCGACATTACATTCATGTTCACACAATTCATTCTAGTTGTCGGTGTTCATCCTTTTTCATTGTATTATCCATGATAGTTTATTTTTCTTCCTTTTTTCTTGTGTGTTTGAAAAACTTTGATAAAATCCAAAAATATTTCTTGCTTCTTTTTCGGTTTTCTTTCTAGTTTAATTAGCTGTAGTATTAAAAGAAAGCCCCAAAAGTTTCTCGTTCTTCTTTTGCTTGTTGGGAGCTTTCCCGTGTAAATAGTTTTTCTTGTTTCCATTTTTCTTTTGTTATTTTACTTTCTTTAGAAAAACAAAAACTCCAAAAATATTTCAGTGTGTTTCTTTGAAATTCTTTTCTTTTCTTTGGGTCGTGAGGAGAAGACCACGATGAAAATGTTGAGTGGCTCTCATATGCATTATTGTTGATCTAACACATAGCCCATATTACTTTGACTTCTCCTCTGAATAAATGTGTGCAGATTCCAGCTTAGTCCAATGCACGTGCACTATTATTATTATTCACACCGTTCGGTCGTGCAAGTGTGACGATATTTGTTGAAATGATTGAGATGAAGAAAAGCTGGTATGAACTCAACCTATTTTGTTTTTGTAAATATGATTAGCTCATCGTTCCTGATTCAGCCCATTATGACTGAAACATGTTTGCAATGACAATTAGAGATTATAGTTAGTCATGCCATGCTTAATTAGCTAGGAGTGGATAATGGTTTGTCTTGTGTGCCAACATGCATTTAAAATGGTTATGATGTAGTATGGTAGGATGGTATCCTCCTTTGAATGATTCAAGTGGCTTGACTTGGCACATGTTCACGCATGTAGTTGAATCAAAATGAACATAGCCTCCACGATATTTACGTTCATGTTGATTTATATCCGAATCATGCTTGCATTCAATGTTGATTAATCTCATTGCATGTTTATGACCGTTGTCGCTCTCTAGTTGGTCGCTCCTCAATCTTTTTGCTAGCCTTCACTTGTACAAAGCGGGAATACTGCTTGTGCGTCCATTTCCTTAAACCCAAAGTTGTTCCATATAAGTCCACCATACCTACCTATATGCGGTATTTACCTGCCGTTCCAAGTAAATTTGCATGTGCCAAACTCTAAACCTTCAAATTATACTCTGTTTTGTATGCCCGAATCGCTCATGTAGCGACTAGGGGCTGTCCGTATCTTCCATGCTAGGTGGGTTATTCTCACGATGAGTGTTTATTCACATGTCATTCACGGGAAAGTGGCTGGTAATTGGGATGCCCAGTTCCATGATAAAAAATCAAATCAAAATATAATAATGAAACAAAACTCCCACAGGACTGTTGTTGGTATGGACGGTACCCGTGGATGCGGCTAGCCGTGGAGTGTGCTTGTTGGTTGAGGGGGAGTAAAACTTTACCATTCTATTGGGGAACCGCCTATAATGTGTCTAGCATGGAAGATAGTGAGATCTCTTGGTAGTTATGTTGACGATGAAAGCATACCACTCAAAATTATATTCATCTCTGTTTTAAAAGCTTCGAGCTCTGGCACCTCTGCAAATCCCTGCTTCCCTCTGCGAAGGCGCCTATCCTTTTACTTTTATTGTTGAGTCACCATCTTCTTATAAAAAGCGCCAGCTGGAGAGCACCACTGTCATTTATATGCTTTGTTTTTATTCAGTATTGAGTATGACTGTGACTGGATCTCTTTTGCCATGAATTACAATGTCCAGTCAGTCCTTGATCTTCAGGGGTGCTCTGCATTTATGTTTTGCGGTCTCAGAAAGGGCTAGCGAGATACCATTTTGTCATATTATATCAAGATTGTTTTGAAAAAAGTGTTGTCATCCAAGATATCTTATTATTGCTCGCTAGTTTGTTATGCTATTGATATGAGTAAATGTGAGACCTAAATGTTATTGTGAATATGGTTAGTTCATAATCTTTGCTGAAAACCTGAATATTGGCTAGACATATTTGCAACAACAAGATCAAACAGAGTTTGTAAAAGTTTTTCTTTCTCACTTTCAGTTTGTCAACTAAATTGCTTGAGGACAGGCAATGGGTTAAGCTTGGGGGAGTTGATACGTCTCCATCGTTTCTACTTTTCCAAACTCTTTTGCCCTTGTTTTGGACGCTAATTTGCATGATTTGAATGAAACTAACCCGGACTGACGATGTTTTCAGCAGCATTGCCATGGTGTTATTTTTGTGCAGAAATAAAAAGTTCTCGGATTGACCTAAAAATTTACGGAGAATATTTCTATAATCTATAAAAAATACTGGTGGAAAAAGATACCAGAGGGAGGCCACCCAGAGTCCACAAGCCCTGGGGGCGCGCCCTACCGGCTTGTGGGCCCCATGGACCGTCTCCGAACCTAATTCCAACTCTATATATACCTATTCGCGAAGAAAAAAAATCAGAGAGAAGGATTCATCGTGTTTTACGATACGGAGCCGCCACCACCTCCTATTCTTCATCGGGAGGGCTGATCTGGAGTCCGTTCGTGGCTCCGGAGGGTGGAATCTGTCGTCATCATCAGCAGCCTTCCTCCATCACCAATTTCATGATGCTCACCGCCGGGAGTGAGTAATTCCATCGTAGGCTTGCTGGACGTTAATGGGTTGGATAGGATTTAGCATGTAATCGAGTTAGTTTTGTTAGGGTTTGATCCCTAGTATCCACTATGTTCTGAGATTGATGTTGCTATGACTTTGCTATGCTTAATGCTTGCCACTAGGGCATGAGTGCCATGAATTCAGATCTGAACCTATTATGTTTTCATGAATATATTTGTGTTCTTGATCCTATCTTGCAAGTTGTAGACACCTATTACGTGTTATGATCTGCATACCCCAAGGTGACAATAATTGGGATTCTTTCTGGTGATTACCGTAGTTTGAGGAGTTCATGTATTCACTAAGTGCTAATGCTTTGATCCGGTTCTCTATTAAAAGGAGGCCTTAATATCCCTTAGTTTCCTTATGGACCCCGCTGCCATGGGAGGGTAGCACAAAAGATGTCATGCAAGTTCTTTTCCATAAGCACGTATGGCTATATACGGAATACATGCCTACATTACATTGATGAATTGGAGCTAGTTCTGTGTCACCCTAGGTTATGACTGCTACATGATGAATATTATCCAACACAACTATCATTTCCGATCCAATGCCTACGAGCTTTTCACATATTGATCTTTGCTAAGTTACTTTCATTGCTACTGCTGTTACAATCACTACAAAACGGCCACTGTTACTTTTGCCACTGTTACCGTTACTATCATACTACTTTGCTACTAAATACTTTGCTGCAGATATTAAGTCTTTCAGGTGTGGTTGAATTGACAACTCAACTGCTAATACTCGTGAATATTCTTTGGCTCCCCTTGTGTCGAATCAATAAATTTGGGTTGAATACTCTACCCTCGAAAACTATTGCGATCCCCTATACTTGTGGGTTATCAGAGGCACGACATTCAAAAGTAAAAATACAATTAAAATGAACTGATCTACGGTTTATCTCGTGAACAACCGCTCCATTCTTCCCCATGCTTCCTCTACCAATATCAGAGATAGTCTGTT
This sequence comes from Thinopyrum elongatum, assembly GCA_011799875.1. Lineage (NCBI taxonomy): Eukaryota > Viridiplantae > Streptophyta > Magnoliopsida > Poales > Poaceae > Thinopyrum > Thinopyrum elongatum. The sequence continues at coordinate 583,255,132 of CM022303.1, forward strand.
TTGAATCAGAGGCAATCATCAAGTTCTGTAGGTTGAGGTCTTCCGCAAGAGCAAGAGCTTCTCTGCACGCAATCGTCTCCAGGATCAATGGATCCTCCAAACCTGCAATTACTAGTGATGAGCTCCCCAGATAGTTACCAAGATGATCGCAGCATACTGCCGCTGCCGAGCCTCCTCTGCCAACCCGAACTCCAGCATCAACGTGAATCTTGGCAAAGCCGGTTGGAGGGGCCTTCGGACGTGCGTTCGATGCCTGCCTTGCACCTCCTGGCGCACTAGTGGCTCGGTGTTCTGACAGTACACTAAGCTCTGAGATGAAATTCTGTACAAAGGAGTTGGTGGCTTGCGGCGTTTGGAAGATCTGCTCATGAATTGATTTGCGCCTGGCTGTCCATATGGCCCATAGTGTGACTGCAATTAAGACGAACTGATCATGTGATAACTCTTCAATGAGCATGAACATCCACTGCTTGGCTTTGGGTTCGGTCGTGGCCACCAGTCTTTGAGCAAGATCGTCATGTACCATCGCCCAGGTACATCTTGATGTTGTGCAATTAATCAAGGAGTGTCTCCACAAGTCCGGGGCTCCGCACATCCCACAGAAGGGATTGTCCGCCATGTGTTGATGTGCTCGCACATCTTCAGTGGGAAGTGATTGCTTGATAGTCTCCATAGGAACATTTTCACCTTTTCCCGAAACCTTGGTGTTCCACAGATCTTTCCAGTGTCTTTCTTCTACTACCCCTGATGATGGACCGGCCGTCCCTTCCAGCCATGCCTCACGTCGCTGCCTTGTGGCAACTAGCATGTGGTAGGCCGACTTTACTTGAAAAACTCTGCTCCTTTCCAAGTTCCAACTCCAGAAGTCACTCGTGTTGCAGGTGCAGAGGGGGATCCCCAAGATAGTTCGCACATCCATAGCCAGAAACACTTGTTTGATCCGCTGTTCATTCCATCTGGCGCTCGTATGATCAATAAGTTCAAACACAAGAGTTGGTGGGTTAGGTACTAAGCATCCATAGGGCCGAAGCATTTCATCTCTGGGTAACCATGTGTCCTCCCAAATGTGTGTACTTTCTCCATTTCCTATCCGACGAATGAGCCCTTGCTTGAGTGTATCTCTACCTTCGACAACAGCTCTCCAAACTTGGCTTGGATGCCCTCCCAAGGTGGCCTGCAGTATGGTGGTAGTTGGGTAATAAACACTTTTGAGGATTCGTGCACTCAATGTCTCTGGGTTCTGAAGTAACCGCCAAGCCTGTCGAGCTAACATTGCAAGATTGAAAAGCTCAAAGTCCTTAAACCCTAAACCTCCCATTCCTTTCGGCTGAGTCATGGCCTTCCAAGAAACCCAATGTGGTTTTTGCTTGCCATCTTTGTAGCCCCACCAGAACTTCCGGATGAGCATATTTAGGTGTTCACATAAACCCCTAGGGAGCTTGAAGCATGACATTGAAAAAACCGGGACAACCAGCGCTACCGATTTTACCAACACCTCTCTTCCTGTCGTTGACATTGTGCTCTCAATCCACCCTTGCACTTTGCTCCATAAGCGGTCCTTCAAGTATTTGAAGGCACCATTTTTTGAACTTCCAATATCTGAAGGCATACCTAAGTATTTTTTGTTAAGTGTTTCATTTGGGACATGCAACAATTCTTGATGTCAAGTCTTGTCCTTTCCGAAACCCCTTTGCTGAAGAATATGGACAATTTTGTAAAGTTGATGCATTGGCCTGAAGCTTGACAATAACTGTTCAAGACAAGGTTCACCTCATTAGCTCCATTACTATTTGCCTTACAGAATAACAGGCTGTCATCAGCAAATAAACGGTGGCTCACCGGTGGCACCGACGGTGCCACTTGTAGCCCACTCAAGTTGGATGACTCACTTTTGGATTTTAACAAGCACGACAGGCCCTCTGCTACTAACAAGAACAAGTACGGAGGTATGGGGTCCCCTTGTCTGATTCCACGGGACGGCTCAAACTCCTCCAGTTTCTTCCCATTGAACATAACTGAAAATTTGACAGTGGTGACCAATGACATAACTATATTCACCCATCTTTCAGTAAAGCCCAGTTTGATCATGATTGCTCTGAGGTAAGGCCATTCAATTCTATCATAGGCCTTAATCATATCAAGTTTCAATGCAAACGACTGATGCTTCTTTGCCCTATTTCTTTTCATAAAGTGGAGGCACTCATAAGCTGTGATTATATTATCAGTGATTAATCTACCCAGGACAAAGGCGGATTGCTCTTCAGAGGTTATGTCAGGGAGGACCAGCTTCAAACGGTTAGAGATCACCTTGGATGCAATCTTGTAAAGCACATTACACAAACTGAAGGGTCGGAACTGAGACAACAAAGTTGTTTTTTTACCTTTGGTATTAAAACCAACACTGTATTATTAATGCATGCAGCCGATTCTCTGCCCTCCATGATTTTGATCACCACCTTTGTAACCTCATCTCCACACACTTCCCAATGGCGTTGAAAAAAGTGGGCTGGGAAGCCATCAGGCCCCGGTGCCTTTGTCGGGAACATCTGGAATAATGCCTTTTTTACCTCCTCACCATTGTATGGGGCATTCAAGGCTTCATTCATCTCCTGTGTGACTTTGCGTGGAATAGTATCAAGGAATTGTTCCATCTTTGTCACCCCCTCGGAGGTGTATAAGTCTTTGTAAAAAGTTGTTGTCATTGTCTCCATCTCATCCACCTCGTCTGTCATCTGTCCGTCCGATCGCTGCAATGCCTTTATCTGGTTTTTCCTACGCCTCCGGCTGGCACGTAGATGAAATAAATAAGTGTTTTTGTTAGCGTGTATTAGCCAATCAACTCTAGCTCACTGTCTCTAGAGAATTTCCTCTCGATGAAAAAACTCCACCAGCTGGTCGTTTATTTTAATCTCCCGCCTTGACGGACCAGATCTACCTGGGACACCACGCAGCACCTGGAGCTCTTTCTTTAATGCACATATTTCCTGACGAACATTACCGAACTGCACACGATCCCATGTTGCCAGGTTATCCGACAGCGACCCTAGTTTTGTGTGTATCTGTTCGACAGAATCAGCAAATGACCGTGTCCACTCGGCGCTCACCACCTCCATGAGCGATGGGTCCCGCTCCCATGCAACCTCATACTTAAAAGGCTTTGGGCCCCTCCTACATGATGGCGAACATGCAGCCATAACACCAGCGGGACATGGTCTGAGCTAGCTGCTGTTAAATGCTCAAGTGTGGCCGACGGGAAGGCTAGCGACCACTTCGGGTTTGCCACTCCACGATCCAGCCTCACCCTAGTGTACGTTCCTCCCACCACTTTCTTCTCAAAGGTCCAATCTAGCCCCTTGAAGCCAATATTAGAGAGGCCGCATGTATTCAAAGCATCACGAAAAGCGTCCATCTGTGCTTGGCTCCTTGTTCCAATTCCATCGTGTTCATGTGCATGGAGGACCTCATTGAAATTTCCTATCGCTACCCATGGTTGATTGCTTGTGCCAGCGATGCCACGTAGTGTGTCCCATGTTTTGTACCTCTCCTGTGTCTGGGCTTCACCATAGAAAAACATGATTCTCGTCTTGGTTTTAGCCATCTCATGAGCACAAACATCAATATGATATTCAGAGTAACCAATAACTTCAAGTTTTATTTCTTCCTTCCAAAAGATACCTAATCCACCGCTCCTTCCGGAGCTGCTTACAGCAAATTTTTTATCATACCCTAAGGTTCCTACTAGATTCTCAACTCACGAGCCCTCAATCTGAGTTTCAAGAATACACAAAATAGAGGGGGCATATTGCTTCGAGAGGTCTCGAATTTCATGAACTGTCGCGGGTTTGCCAGCTCCACGACAGTTCCATACTAAGCAACTCATTACGCTAGGCGCGACCCACCATTGGGGCCCACCAAAGGTGCATCATTTTGTGTGTTCGCCACTTTAGTTTTTCCATTGCTCTTGTCAGATGGATTGGTGGTCATCCTTGTTCTCCTCGGATCCTGCTTGGACGAAGGGCTCGCTGGTACAGGAGCAGCCGGCAAGGCGAGTTGATCCCCCTGGTTATGTTTCGGCTCTGGGCTCATGACTAGTGGGGCATTGGTGGATCCCCTCTTCCTGATTGAGTTCACATCCTCCATATCGGCATCTGGAAGTGTTTCTGGATCATCAAGATCTTCCTCTTCTTTGTTCTGACTGCGTTGGCCCTGACCATGGCCACCATGTCCTCCTCTTCCATTACCTCTCCCAACAGATCCTCTGCCTCCACTTCCACCGTTTCCTTCGCCCGGTCCTCGTCCCGGACCACGGAACCAAGTAGCTCTCAGGACTTTAAATACTAGGGACTTTGGCGAGTGAACACCATCGCCACACTCTTTGTGCAGATGACCTAGATGGCCACACACGGCGCACCAATCTAGCAATTTCTCATATTTGACTCTGAATGTTTCTCTTTTCTTATTCTTCACAATTGAGACTGCATTTTTGAGCGGCGTGATACATCTCCATCGTATCTACTTTTCCAAACTCTTTTGCCCTTGTTTTGTACTCTAATTTGCATAATTTGAATGGAACTAACCCGGACTGACGCTGTTTTCAGTCGAATTGCCTTGATGTTATTTTTGTGCAAAAATAAAGGTTCTCGGAATGACCTGAAACTTCACGGAGAATATTTTTGAAATAAATAAAAAATATTGGCGAAAGAATCAACAGAGGGGGACCCACCTGCTGTCCACAAGGGTGTAGGGCGCGCCCACCCCCTAGGGTGCGCCTCCTGCCTTGTGGGTCCCCTGGACCTCCACCGACCTCAACTCCAACTCCATATATTCACGTTCGGGGAGAAAAAAAATCAGAGAGAAGGATTCATCGCGTTTTATGATACGGAGCCGCCGTCACGTCCTGTTCTTCATCGGGAGGCCAGATCTGGAGTTCGTTCGGGGCTCCGGAGAGGGGAAATCATCGCCATCATCATCACCAACCTTCCTCCATCACCAATTTCATGATGCTCACCGCCGTGCATGAGTAATTCCATCGTAGGCTTGCTGGAAGGTGATGGGTTGGATGAGATTTATCATGTAATCGAGTTAGTTTTGTTAGGGTTTGATCCCTAGTATCCACTATGTTCTAAGATTGATGTTGCTATGACTTTGCTATGCCTAATGCTTGTCACTAGGGCCCGAGTGCCATGATTTCAGATCTGAACCTATTATGTTTTCATGAATATATATGTGTTCTTGATCCTATCTTGCAAGTTGTAGACACCTATTACGTGTTATGATCCGCATACCCCGAGGTGACAATAATTGGGATTCTTTTCGGTGATTACCGTAGTTTGAGGAGTTCATGTATTCACTAAGTGCTAATGCTTTGGTCCGGTTCTCTATTAAAAGGAGGCCTTAATATCCCTTAGTTTCCATTAGGACCCCGCTGCCATGGGAGGGTAGGACAAAAGATGTCATGCAAGTTCTTTTCCATAAGCACGTATGACTATATACGGAATACATGCCTACATTATATTGATGAATTGGAGCTAGTTCTATGTCACCCTAGGTTATAACTGTTGCATGATGAATGCCATCCGACATAATTATCCATCATTGATCCATTGCCTACGAGCTTTTCACATATTGATCTTTGCTACGTTACTTTTACGTTGCCACTGTTACAATTGCTACAAAACTGTTACTGTTACTTTTGCCACTGTTACCGTTACTTCCATACTACTTTGCTACTAAATACTCTACTGCAGATATTAAGTCTTTCAGGTGTGGTAGAATTGACAACTCAGCTGCTAATACTTGAGAATATTCTTTGGCTCCCCTTGTGTCGAATCAATAAATTTGGGTTGAATACTCTACCCTCGAAAACTGTTGCGATCCCCTATACTTGTGTGTTATCAAGACCTTTTTCTGGCGCCGTTGCCGAGGGGCATAGCTCTATTCTCTGAGTCACTTGGGATTTATATCTGTTGATCACTATGAGGAATTTGAAAGATACTAGAACCAAGATTTTTCCCTCTACTACGAGGGAAGGTAAGGAACTGCCATCTAGCTCTGCACTTGATTCACCTTCTGTTTTGAGTAAGCTTGCGACACCTACACCTGCTATTGATTCTGATATGTCGCATGTTATTGATGATGCTACTACTTTGCTTGATAAAACTGTGCCACTGGGTGAATTACTTGATGAACATCTTGCTAGAGTTAGAACTATTGACTATGCTGAAGATGATGATATTTCTGAAACTGATGAAATTATTGAAACTAAACACTTTGAAACACCTGATAAGACTAGCTCTCCTAGGTATGAACTTCCTGTTGTACCTGAGGGTTATACTATGGATGAAGAAACTACTAGAGACTTTTTTGCTTGTAATGATAGAGATGATCTTAAGAAACTGTTAGCTAAGCTGAAAGAAAAGTCTTTGAATGCTAGAATGCAATATGATCCTAAGTTTGCTACTTCACCTATCTTTGTTACTGATAAGGATTATGAATTCTCTGTCGATCCTGAGTTAATTACTTTGGTTGAATCTGATCCTTTCTATGGTTATGAACCTGAAACTGTTGTGGCACATCTTACTAAATTGAATGATATAGCCACCCTATTTACTCATCAGGAAAAAATTCACTATTACTATATTCTTAAGTTGTTTCCTTTCTCGTTAAAGGGTGATGCTAAGTTATGGTTTAATTCTCTTGCTCCTGGTTGTGTGCGTAGTCCCCAGGATATGATTTACTACTTCTCTGAAAAATATTTCCCTGCTCATAAGAAACAAGCTGATTTAAAGGAAATATTTAACTTTGTGCAAATTGAAGAAGAGAGTCTCCCACAAGCTTGGGGGAGGCTTCTCCAATTACTTAATGCTTTGTCTAATCATCCTCTCAAGAAAAATGAAATACTTGATATCTTTTATAATGGACTAACCGATGCTTCTAGGGACCACCTAGATAGGTTTGCTCGTTGTGTTTTCAGGGCACAAACTTTTGAGCAAGCTGAAATGCTATTGAATAATATATTGAGTAATGATAATGATAGGACACTTCCTGAACCAACTCCTAAGCCAATTCCAAAGAAAAGAGGTGTTCTATTCCTCAGTCCTGAAGATACGCAGGAGGCAAAGAAATCTATGAAAGAAAAAGGTATTAAAACTGAAGATTTTAAGAATCTACCACCTATTGAAGAAATACATGGTCTTGATAACCCGACACAGGTAGTAGAGGTAAATTCTCTCTATAGATTTGATGAAGGTGATATTCCTCATAATAAGTCTGCTAGTCAATGCTTGGATGAGTTTGATAATTTTATTGTTAAACAAGAAAATTTCAATGCTTATGTTAGTAGACAATTGAAACGTAATGCTCACATGCTTGACTGCTTGGGTGATTATATGAGTAGAACTGTTAAGGATCTTAAGCTTATTAGTAAGCATGCTTCCATGGTTAAAACTCAAGTAGAACAAGTACTTAAGGCACAAGATGATTGGCTTAATGAGTTGAATAGTAAGAACAATGATAATGTTGTTAGGGTTATGACTAGAGGTGGCAAAATGACTCAGGAACCTTTGTATCCTGAGGGCCATCCTAAGAGAATTGAGCAAGATTCTCAGAGAATTAATACTGATGCACCTAGTCCTAGTAATAAAAATAAAAAGGAAACTGATAGGACTTTGCATGCTTCTAGTGAACCTGTTACAGACACACCTGAGAATCCAAATGATATTTCTATTTCTGATGTTGAGACACAATCTGGTGATGAACATGAACCTAGTGGTAATGTTAATGATGATGTTCATGTTGATGCTCAACCTAGTAATGATAACGATGTGGAGGTAGAACCTGCTGTTGATCTTGATAACCCACAATCAAAGAATAAACGTTATGATAAGAGAGACTTCGTTGCTAGGAAACATGGTAAAGAAAAAGAACCATGGGTTCAGAAACCCATGCCCTTTACTCCTAAACCATCCAAGAAAAAGGATGATGAGGATTTTGAGCGCTTTGCTGAAATGATTAGACCTATCTTTTTGCGTATGCGTTTGACTGATATGCTGAAAATGTCTCCTTATGCTAAGTATATGAAAGATATTGTCACAAATAAAAGAAAGATACCTGAAGCTGAAATTTCCACCATGCTTGCTAATTATACTTTTAAGGGTGGAATACCAAAGAAACTTGGAGATCCAGGAGTACCAACTATACCATGCTCCATTAAAAGAAACTATGTTAAAACTGCTTTATGTGATTTGGGAGCCGGTGTTAGTGTTATGCCTTTCTCTTTATATCGTAGACTTGAATTGAATAAGTTGACACCTACTGAAATCTCTTTGCAAATGGCTGATAAATCAACTGCTATACCCATCGGTATTTGTGAGGATGTGCCTGTTGTGGTTGCAAACATTACTATCTTAACGGACTTTGTTATTCTTGATATTCCCGAGGACGACAGTATGTCGATCATCCTTGGTAGACCCTTTTTGAATACTGTAGGGGCTGTTATTGATTGTAACAAGCGCAATGTCACTTTTCATGTTAATGGTAATGAGCATACGGTACACTTTCCGAAGAAACAACCTCAAGTTCATAGTATCAATTCTATTGGAAAATTTTCAACTATTACTATCGAAGGTTTTGAATTTCTTCTCCCTACTGTCAAAAAGAAATATGATATTCTTATTGTTGGGGATATGCATATCCCTGTTGAGGTAACCTAGTGTTATTCAAAAATTCACCGGTTTCATGTTATTCGAAAGAGGTTTGTTAATAAGACTTGATCAACCTTGTTAACGGATTCCTTTTGATGAGCATGAGATGGATGAATTTAGAAAGCACAACTTTCTATACCTACTTTTTACTTTCTGATATTTAGAATAAATAAAGCAAAAATAGTATTATCTATCTGTTTTCTGAATTATCCATGCAATAAAAAAATGTCCCAAAAATAAAAGTTCTCCAAATGCCCTGAAAATTTAGTATGATTTTTTATAGAATATTTTAGAATTTCTGGCACTGAGATTGCACCAGGGGGCTGCACCAGCGGACCACAAGGGTGGAGGGCGCGCCCCCTACCTTGTGGGTCCCACGTAGGCCCCCCTCACTTATTCCAGCACCCATCCACTTCGTGTTTCTCCAAAAAAAAATCACCCCAGTGCTCAAACCCGTGTTCTAGCTCATCTTGCTGCCATTTTCGATCTCCTTGTGTAAAGCTCCATTTGCAAAACTGTTTTGGGGGATTGTTCTTCGGTATGTGACTCCTCCAATGGTCCAATTAGTTTTTGTTCTAGTGCTTTATTTATTGCAAATTTTTGCTGCTGTGGTGACCTTGTTCTTGAGCTTGCATGTCAGATTTATATGGTCCAAAGTAGTTTTGATGCATGATATAGCCTCTAGACACTTGTAGGAGTAGTTGCTATTAGTTGTGTTGAGTTTGGTTCACTTTTATTTTTAAGTCACTAAAAATTTTAGAAATTTTTCAGAGGAAGAAAAATGTTGAGGAAAATGTACCAAGGTGGTTCCTCGAGGAAGCAAGCACCGAGGCTCGCGATACGTGAACCGGACCTTGAACCACCACGGGAAGCTCAAGTGCGGCCTTGTGAATGGCCGTCGGATGAATTAATGTTTCATGCAGGTTTCAAGGATGAGTTTGATGCGTACGTGCAAAATGCTGAACTAGGGGACTTCTTGTCAGATAAGTGTCCCCAATACTATCAACTCACTGATTCATTTGTGAGAAGGTTTAAATTTACATCCCAGCGCAAAACTCATACTGTCCTATTTGATCTTTATGATGAATCATATACCATGGACCTTGAAGATTTTAATACTGCTTGCAAAATCCCACAATGGGGCATTCATAGCGAGCCTCGTAAAAGTAAGTGCAATGATTTCATTGCTAGCATTACTGTGGGAGAAACTAGAAATATTACACAAGCCTCCATGGGGAGCATCCATTTTCCTGCCATACATTATTTTGCACTTTTCATAAGTAGATGCATTAATGGTAAACATGATCATAGCCACCTTTGTGCATCAGATCTTAGTGTCCTCAAGTGTGCGGTGTTGGGTGATAAACGATATAACTTGGGGGCCATTATTGCGAGGAGGTTACATCTTAATGCTAAAGATGGAGATTTATTTGGTGGGATTTGTGCAACCCGTTTAGCTAATTATCTTGGAGTACCCATAAGGGGGAATGACATTGAGTTACCACCTGCTTTTCTTGATTATAATGCTTTGGTTCGCTACCAGTTTCTTGTGAGGAATGAACAGTCCCTCCTGTACCGACTAATCTTTGACCGACAGCCCACTATCCATATTACTCTTCCTGCTCCTGCCTTCTTTAACTTTCAGGTCAGAGGGAGATATTTTATAACTAGAGAGGAGGCAAACGAGTAAGAGAGAGAGGTTGAGGCCACTCGCCTCCATGCTGCAACCCTTCAGGCAGTAGCTGCCGCATCACAGTACAACCCCGACTACAACTTTGGATATCCGCCAGGCCAGCCGTGGCCCTAGACCAACTTAGGCCAAAAGCCTAAGCTTGGGGGAGTACGTATTTTTCACCGACATTACATTCATGTTCACACACTCATTCCAGTTGTCGGTGTTCATACTTTTTCATTGTATTATCCATGTTAGTTTATTTTCTTTTTTTCTGCTTTCTTCTTGTGTGTTTGAAAAACCTTAAGAAAAACCAAAAAAAATAGTTGTAGCCTACTTCCTTTCCATGTTTCTTTAGCAGTAGTATTAAAGAAAACCCAAAAAGATTTCCCGTTCTTCTTTTGCTTGTTGGGAGCTTTCCCATGTAAATAGTTTTTCTCGTTCTTGTTTTACCTTCTTCAGAAAAACAAAAACTCCAAAAACATTTCAGTGTGTTTCTTTGAAATTCTTTTCTTTTCTTTGGGGGTCGAATGGAGAAGACCACGATGAAAATGTTGAGTGGCTCTCATATGCATTATTGTTGATCTAACAAAGAGCCCATATTACCTTGTCTTCTCCTTTGAATAAATGTTTGCAGATTCCAGCTTAGTCCAATGCACGTGCACTATTATTATTATCCACATCGTTCGGTCGTGCAAGTGAAAGGCAATAATGACGATATATGATGAAATGATTGAAATGAGGAAAAGCTGGTATGAACTCGACCTATCTTGTTTTTGTAAATATGATTAGTTCATCGTTCCTGATTCAGCCTACTATGAATGAAACATGTTTGCAATGACAATTAGAGATTATAGTTACTCATGCCATGCTTAATTAGCTAGGAGTTTATAATGGTTTACCTTGCGTGCCAACATGCTTTTAAAATGGTTGTGATGTAGTATGATAGGATGGTATCCTCCTTTGAATGATTCGAGTGGCTTGACTTGGCACATGTTCACGCATGGAGTTGAAACAAAATCAACGTAACCTCCACGATATTTATGTTCATGGTGATTTATATCCTACTCATGGTTGCACTCAATGTTGGTTAATCTCAATGCATGTTTATGACTATTGTCGCTCTCTTGTTGGTCGCTCCTCAATCTCTTGCTAGCCTTCACCGGTACTAAACGGGAATACTGCTTATGCATCCACTTCCGTAAACCCAAAGTTGTTCCATATGAGTCCACCATACCTACCTATATGCGGTATTTACCTGCCGTTCCAAGTAAATTTGCATGTGCCAAACTCTAAACCTTCAAATAATAATCTGTTTTCTATGCCCGAATCGCTCATGTAGCGACTAGGGGCTGTCAGTATCTTCCATGCTAGGTGGGTTATTCTCACGATGAGTGGACTCCGCTCATCATTCACGAGAAAATGGCTGGTAATCGGGATGCCCAGTCCCATGCTCAAATCAAATCAAATTATAATTGCAAACAAAACTCCCCCAGGATTGTTGTTAGTTGGACGGTACCCGTTGTTTCGGACCAGCCGTGGAATGTGCTTGTTGGTGGTGGGGGAGTATAAACTTTACCATTATGTTTGGGAACCGCCTATAATGTATGTAGCATGGAAGATACCGAGATCTCTTGGTCGTTATGTTGACAATGAAAGCATACCGCTCAAAATTATATTCATCTCTGTTTCAAAAAGCTCGAGCTCTGGCACCTCTGCAAATCCCTGCTTCCCTCTACGAAGGGCCTATCTATTTACTTTTATGCTGAGTCATCATCCTCTTATAAAAAGCACCAGTTAGAGAGCACCACTGTCATTTGTATGCGTCGTTATTAATTGATATTGAGTATGACTGTGACTGGATCTATTTTGCCATGAATTACAATGTCTAGTCAGTCCTTGATCTTCAGGGGTGCTCTGCATTTATGTTTTGTGGTCTCAGAAAGGGCTAGCGAGATACCATTCTGTTATATCATATCATGATTGTTTTGAAAAAGTGTTGTCATCCGAGATTTTTTATTATCGCTCGTTAGTTGATTATGCCATTGGTATGAGTAAATGTGAGACCTAAATGTTATTGTGAATATGGTTAGTTTATAATCTTTGCTGAAAACTTGAATGTTGGCTTTACATATTTGCAACAACAAGATCAAACAGGGTTTGTAAAAGTTTTTCTTTATCACTTTCAGTTTATCAACTGAATTGCTTGAGGACAAGCAATGGGTTAAGCTTGGGGGAGTTGATACGTCTCCATCGTATCTACTTTTCCAAACTCTTTTGCCCTTGTTTTGGAATCTAATTTGCATAATTTGAATGGAACTAACCCGGACTGATGCTGTTTTCAGCAGAATTGCCTTGGTGTTATTTTTGTGCAGAAATAAAAGTTCTCGGAATGACCTGAAACTTCACAGAGAATATTTTTGGAATAAATAAAAAATATTGGCGAAAGAATCAACAGAGGGGGACCCACCTGCTATCCACAAGGGTGCAGGGCGCGCCCCCTGCCTTGTGGGTCCCCTGGACCTCCATCGACCTCAACTCCAACTCCATATATTCACGTCCGGGGAGAAAAAATTCGGAGGGAAGGATTCATCGCATTTTACGATACGGAGCCGCCATCACCTCCTGTTCTTCATCGGGAGGCCAGATCTGGAGTCCGTTCGGGGCTCCAGAGAGGGGAAATCGTCGCCATCATCATCACCAACCTTCCTCCATCACCAATTTCATGATGCTCACCACCGTGCGTGAGTAATTCCATCGTAGGCTTGCTGGACGGTGATGGGTTGGATGAGATTTATCATGTAATCGAGTTAGTTTTGTTAGGGTTTGATCCCTAGTATCCACTATGTTTTAAGATTGATGTTGCTATGACTTTGCTATGCCTAATGCTTGTCACTAGGGCCCGAGTGCCATGATTTCAGATCTGAACCTATTATTTTTTCATGAATATATATGTGTTCTTGATCCTATCTTGCAAGTTGTAGACACCTATTACGTGTTATGATCTACATACCCCAAGGTGACAATAATTGGGATTCTTTCCGGTGATTACCGTAGTTTGAAGAGTTCATGTATTCACTAAGTGCTAATGCTTTGGTCTGGTTCTCTATTAAAAGGAGGCCTTAATATCCCTTAGTTTCCATTAGGACCCCGCTGCCACGGGAGGGTAGGACAAAAGGTGTCATGCAAGTTCTTTTCCATAAGCACGTATGACTATATACGGAATACATGCCTACATTATATTGATGAATTGGAGCTAGTTCTGTGTCACCCTAGGTTATAACTGTTGCACGATGAATCCCATCCGACATAATTATCCATCATTGATCCATTGCCTACGAGCTTTTCACATATTGATCTTTGCTACATTACTTTTCCGTTCCCACTATTACAATTGCTACAAAACTGTTACTGTTACTTTTGCCACTGTCACTGTTACTTCCATACTACTTTGCTACTAAATACTCTACTGCAGATATTAAGTCTCTTAGGTGTGGTTGAATTGACAACTCAGCTGCTAATACTTGAGAATATTCTTTGGCTCCCCTTGTGTCAAATCAATAAATTTGGGTTGAATACTCTACCCTCGAAAACTGTTGCGATCCCCTATACTTGTGGGTTATCACGGCGCATTGACGTCTATTTTAACACGGACTCGCACAAAATTGTCCTTGAAGTCTTGGGACTTTGGTTCATGGTAGATATGCTCACCAATGGTTGCTGACAAAAACTTAATCAGTGGAAAGTAGCCATTAGGGAAGTCATGGATTTGAGCCCATATTTCCATCTTGTCCAATGCGATCGCCGATGGCCGGGTGAATCCATCATAGGGCGCTATCACTACGGCCTTCCCCTTGAAGTTCCACGGGCCGTCCTCCATTACTCTCTCCCAATCACCGAGGCACATAAACTGCATGGTGTAAAAGTTGTCCTCCAGAGGACGGATCTTGACTTGCTGCGCGAGATCCCATGCTGCCCTCATAGTCCGATAAAACCAGTACTAGCTATAGGTCTTATCCGTATGAACACGAACGATCGCCATCCACCTAGTGGTTTCCTCTGGTAGATCATCATCTTCTACCACCATTAGATCTCCATCATAGTGGAGATTATCCTCGTTCAAGCCCAACTCTTCCATCATAGCCTCCAGCTCGGTAACAGATCCCGAGCCCGAAGCTTTTGACGCCATTAGATCTCTTGCCCATGAAGTTCTGTCCGCGGGCGGTGGTTCCCCAGTGCCTGCTAGCCCCTCCTTGTTCCAGATCACATAAAGTGTCGGTCGACAATGGTGGGGAGAGGCGCAGGGGGATCGGATCTCTACAAGGCTGTGAGCACCATCGCCGCCCGAGAGGAAACGAAGACCCTAACGAGAGGGGAAACTTCTGAAAATCCAAAAAGCCGCGAGAGCTATTTCTGGCTTTACGCGAGTGTCTAGCTCCGTCTCGCTGAAGCGAATCTCGCGCGCTGTAGCTAGTGGGCCGACCCATTCATGTACGTTTAAAAGAAAGGGAAGAGGAAAAATTGGAGAAATCTCGATTTGATCCGTTTTGTATAATTCTAGGGCGCGTCCAACATTTTTTACTATTTAATCAACATTTTTGAGCCATTTCATGCCAGCCATGCCCTTGTGTATAATTCTAGGGCGCGTCCTACTTGAGGCTATTCGAGCAGTTTCTTTTGTGTCTTTTATTTTTTTCTCCAATTTTTCCATTCTTGCTTGCATTTTGTTTCTTCGTTTTTTATTTTCTTGCATTTTTGTTTCTTCTTCATGTTTTGTTTGGTTTTCTTTTTTTTCTCCATTTGTTGTTTTTCTTTTGTTTTTTCTTATGTTTGTTTTCGTTTTCACTCTACATTTTTGTATGTGCCAAAAAACATTTTTTTAATAAGTGATCAGCATTTTTTGTATACACGTTCAACATTGTCCGAACGCTTATTCAACATTTTTTAAATACTTGTTCAACATTTTTTTAAATACTTGTTCAACATTTTAAATTTCTAATCGACATTTTTTAAATACTTGTTCAGCATTTTAATACTTATTCAACATTTTCAAATACTTGTTCAACATTTTTCAAGTACTCGTCCAACATTTTTAATATTTATTCAACATTTCAAATACTTGTTCAACATTTTAAATACTTATTCAACATTTTAAAATACTTGTTCAACATTTTTCAAATACTTGTTCAACAATTTTTAATATTTATTCAACATTTTTCAAATACTTATTCAATATTTTTAATACTTATTTAAAATTTTCAAATACTTGTTCAACATTTTTCAAATACTTTTTCAACATTTTTTGAGAACGGAAAATAGGAAAAAAAACAAAAAAATGCCTTTACCTCGCGCACGGTTGGGCCGGCCCATCTGCCCCCTCTGATAACCCACAAGTATAGTGGATCGCAACAGTTCTCGATGGTAGAGTATTCAACCCAAATTTATTAATTCGACACAAGGGAAGAGCCAAAGAATATTTGTAAGTATTAGCAGCTGAGTTGTTAATTCAACCACACCTGGAGATTAAATATCTGCAGCAAAGTGATCAGTAGCCCAGTAGTATGGTAGTTTGATAGCAGTAACAGTGATAGTAACAGTAACGATAACAGCAGTAGCTACAGTAGTAACTCAGCAAGAACAATTTGTGAAATGTTCATAGGCATTGGATCGGTGATTTTGTTGGATAATATTCATCATATAACAGTCATAACCTAGGGCGACACAGAACTAGCTCCAGTTCATAAATATAATGTAGGCATGTATTCCATAAATAGTCATATGTGCTTATGGAAAAGAACTTGCATGACATCTTTTGTGCTACCCTCCCGTGGCAGCGGGGTCCATAAGGAAACTAAGGGATATTAAGGCCTCCTTTTAATAGAGAACCGGAATAAAGCATTAGCACATAGTGAATACATGAACTCCTCAAACTATGATAATCACTGGAAAGAATCTCAATTATTGTCACCTTGGTGTATGCGGATCATAACACGTAGCAGGTGCATATAACTTGCAAGATCGGATCACGAACATAGATATAATGATGAAAACATAAACGGTTCAGATCTGAAATCATGGCACTCGGGCCCTAGTGACAAGCATTAAGTGTAGCAAAGTCATAGCAGCATCAATCTCAGAACATAGTGGATACTAGGGATCAAGCCCTAACAAAACTAACTCGATTACATGATGAATCTCATCCAACTCCTCACCGACCAGCGAGCCTACGAAGGAATTACTCACTCCCGGCAGTGAGCATCATGAAATTGGTGATGGAGGATGGTTGATGATGACGAAGAACGAAGATCCCGCTCTTTGGAGCCCCAGACGGGCTCTAGATCTGGCCTCCCGATGAAGAACAGGAGGTGGCGGCGGCTCCATATCGTAAAACGCGATGAAACTTCCTCTCCTATTTTTCTGGAAAAATAGTATTTTATAGCGTCGGAATTAGGGTCAGCTGAGCCTCGTGGGCCCCACTACCCACCAGGGAGGGGGTGGCGCGCCCTGGTGCCTAGTGGGCAGCTTCCCCC
Organism: Thinopyrum elongatum; assembly: GCA_011799875.1. Classification (NCBI taxonomy): domain Eukaryota; kingdom Viridiplantae; phylum Streptophyta; class Magnoliopsida; order Poales; family Poaceae; genus Thinopyrum; species Thinopyrum elongatum. The sequence goes on from CM022303.1 coordinate 583,272,036, forward strand.
CTCCACTGGGTCTTGGTTCCAGTATTTTTTATGTATTCCAGAATAATTCTCCAAAAAGTTTCGTCTGATTCTGAGAACTTTTATTTCCGCACAAAAACAACACCATGGTAGTTCTGCTGAAAAAAACATCACTCCGGGTTAGTTTCATTCAAATCATGCAAATTAGAGTCCAAAACAAGAGCAAAAGCGTTAGGAAAAGTAGATACGCTGGAGACGTATCAACTCCCCCAAGCTTAACCCATTGCTTGTCCTCAAGCAATTCAGTTGATAAACTGAAAGTGATAAAGAAAAACTTTTACGAACTCTTTTGTTCTTGTGTCCATATATATGCTTAAATAGCACCCAGGTTTTCAGCAAAGATCATAACTAACCATGCAGACGATAACTCTTAGAAATTATATGTTGGGAAACGTAGCATGCAATTTCAAAAAAAATCCTACGCTCACTCAAGATCTATCTAGGAGATGATAGCAACGAGAGGGGGAAAGTGTGTCTACGTACCCTAGTAGACCGAAAGCGGAAGCGTTTGACAACGCGATTGATGTAGTCGAACTTCTTCTCGTTCCGACCGATCAAGCACCGAACGTACGGTACCTCCGAGTTCTGCACACGTTCAGCTCGATGACGTCCCTCGAACTCTTGATCTAGAAAAGTGTCGAGGGAGAGTTCCGTCAGCACGACGGCGTGGTGACGGTGATGGTGAAGTGATCCGCGCAGGGCTTCGCCTAAGCACTACGAAGATATGACCGGAGGCGTAAACTGTGGAGGGGGGCGCCGCACACGGCTAGGAATCAATGTTGTGTGTTCTAGCGGTGCCCCCCCCCCCACATATATATAGGTGGGAGAGGGAGGGGAGCAGCAAGGGGCGCCCCAAGTAGGAGTAATCCTACTTGGGAGCCTCCTCCAAGTCGGCCTCCCCCCCTTCCATAAGTATCGGAGGGGAAAGGAAAGAGAGGGGGGAGGGAAGGAAAGGGGGAGGTCGAATCATCCCCTTTCCTTCTCCCTTCCCTCCTTTCCTTCTCCTCCTATTTCGGCCTATAGGGGGGCGCACCAGCACCTTAGGGGCTAGTCTATCCCTCTCTTGGCCCATTAGGCCCATATAGTTGCGGGGGGTGCCCGGAACCCCTTCCGGTGACCCGATATGTACCCGGTACCCCCGGAACACTTCTGGTGTCCGAATATCATCGTCCTATATATGAATCTTTACCTCTCGACCATTTCGAGACTCCTCGTCATGTCTGTGATCTCATCCGGGACTCCGAACAACATTCGGTCACCAAATCACATAACTCATATAATACAAAATCGTCATCAAACGTTAAGCGTGCGGACCCTACGGGTTCTAGAACTATGTAGACATGACCGAGACACCTCTCCGGTCAATAACCAATAGAGGAACCTGGATGCTCATATTGGCTCCTACATATTCTACGAAGATCTTTATTGGTCGAACCGTTATGACAATATACGTTATTCCCTTTGTCATCGGTATGTTACTTGCCCGAGATTCGATCGTCGGTATCTTCATACCTAGTTCAATCTTGTTACCGGCAAGTCTCTTTACTCGTTCCATAATACATCATCCCGCAACTAACTCATTAGTCACTTTGCTTGTAAGGCTTCTTATGATGTGTATTACCGAGAGGGCCCAGAGATACCTCTCCGATACTCGGAGTGACAAATCCTAATCTCGATCTATGCCAACCCAACAAACACCTTCGGAGATACCTGTAGAGCATCTTTATGATCACCTAGTTACGTTGTGACGTTTGATAGCACACAAGGCATTCCTCCGGTATCCGGGAGTTGCATAATCTCATAGTCGAAGGAATATGTATTTGACATGAAGAAAGCAATAGCAATAAAACTGAACGATCAATATGCTAAGCTAAGGGATGGGTCTTGTCCATCACATCATTCTCCTAATGATGTGATCCCATTCATCAAATGACAACACATGTCTATGGTTAGGAAACTTAACCATCTTTGATTAACGAGCTAGTCTAATAGAGGCTTACTAGGGACACGGTGTTTTGTCTATGTATCCACACATGTATCAAGTTTCCGGTTAATACAATTCTAGCATGAATAATAAACATTTATCATGATATAAGGAAATATAAAATAACAACTTTATTATTGCCTCTAGGGCATATTTCCTTCATTATATTCACTCATATCAATGGCATAATCAACTAGCGAGCAATAATAAGATATCTCAAATACCAACACTTTATTAAAACAATCATGATATAATATGACAATAGTGGTATCTCGCTAGCCCTTTCTGAGACCGCAAAACATAAATGCAGAGCACCTCCAAAGTTCAAGCAACGACTAAACATTGTAATTCATGGTAGAAGAGATCCAATCATGATGCATTCAACCTTAACTATACACAATGCATGAGGATGACAATAGTGCTCTCAGGACTGACGCTTGTTTGAGAAGGTGATGACTCAACATAAAAGTAAAATAACATAAAAGTAAATGGATAGTCCCTTCGCAGAGGGAAGCAAGGATTTGCAGAAGTGCCAGAGCTCGAAGTTTAAATCAGAGATAAATATAATTTTGGTAGGCATACCCTTCCTGTCAATGTTACGACCAAGAGTTTTTCCATGCTAAACACATTAGCGGCGGTTCCCAAGCGATAAAAGTAAAGTTTACTCCCCTCCACCAACAAACACAAGCCATGGCTAGCCGAATCCTCGGGTGCCCTCCATACCAACAACAGTCCAGGGGAGTTTTGTATAATTATTTATTTCGAGACTGGGCATCCCTATTACCAGCCCCTCTCGTGCAAGGACGAGTGAATAAACACTCATCATGAGAATAATCCGCTTAGCATGGAAGATACTGACCACCCCCTGTCGCTCCATGAGCGGTCCGGGCACACAAAACAGATGTTCATTTGAATTTTTAGAGGTGGCACATGAAAATTTACTTGGAACGGCGGGGTAATACCACATATAGGTAGATATAGTGGACTCATCTGGAATAACTTTGGTTTAAGGGTTTTGATGCACAAGTATTATCCCGCTTAGTACAGGCGAAGGCTAGCAATTAGGTTGAGAAGCGACCAACTAGAGAGCGAAAACGGTCATGATCATGCATTATGAATAATCAACATTGAGTACTAACATGAGTAGGATATAAACACCATGAACATAAATATCATGGAGGCTTTGTTGGTTTTGATTCAACTACATGCGTGAACATGTGCCAAGTCAAGCCACTTGAAACATTCAGAGGAGGATACCATATCATCATACTACATCACAATCATTTTAATGCATGTTGATACTCAAGATAAATCATTATCCACTCCTAGCTACTTAAGCATGGCATGAGAAACTATAATCTCTAATTGTCATTGCAAGCATGTTTAATCATAATATACTAAATCATGGAAACTTAGTTAAACATATTTACAAAAACAAAAACAAGTTGAGCTCATACCCGCTTTTCCTGCCACAATCACTTCATCATATATCGTCATTATTGCCTTTCACTTGCACGACCGAATGATATGAAAATAATAATAGTGCAAGAGTGTCGTGGACTAAGCTGGAATCTGCAACATTTTATTCAAAGGAGAAGACAAAATAATATGGGCTCTTTGTTAGATCAACAATAATGCAAATAAAAGTCAATCAACATTTTCATCGTGGTCTTCTCCTTGGTACGACTCAAGAAAACGAAAGAAAAGAATTTCAGAGAAACACACTGAAATATTTTTGGAGTTTTTAGTTTTTCTTGAAAGAAGCAAATTAAAGAAAGGAAAACAAAAACGAGAAAAAACTATTTACACGGGAAAGCTCCTGATGACCCACAAGTATAGGGGATCAATCGTAGTCCTTTCGATAAGTAAGAGTGTCGAACCCAACGAGGAGCAGAAGGAAATGAAAAGTGGTTCCCAGCAAGGTATTTTCTGCAAGCACTGAAACAGTCGGTAACAGATAGTTTGATAGCAAGATAATTTGTAACGAGCAAGTAACGGTGACAGTAAATAAAGTGCAGCAAGGTAGCCCAATCCTTTTGTGGCAAAGGACAGGCCAAAACGGTCTCTTATGATAAGCAAAGTGTTCTTAAGGGTACACGGGAATTTCATCATATCACTTTCATCATGTTGGTTTGATTCGTGTTCACTACTTTGATAATTTGATATGTGGGTGGACCGGTGCTTAGGTGCTGTTCTTACTTGAACAAACCTCCTACTTATGATTAACCCCCTCGCAAGCATCCGCAACTACGAGAAAAGTATTAAGATAAAATCTAACCTTAGCATTAAACTTTTGGATCCAAATCAGTCCCTTACGAAATAGCGCATAAACTAGGGTTTAAGCTTCTGTCACTCTAGCAACCCATCATCTAATAACTACTCCACAATGCATTCCCTTAGGCCCAAATATGCTGAAGTGCCATGTAGTCGACGTTCACATGACACCACTAAGGGAATCACAACATACATATCATCAAAATATCGAACACATATCAAGTTCACATGATTATTTGCAACATGACTTCTCCCGTGACCTCAAGAACAAAAGTAACTACTCACAAATAATAATCATGCTCAAGATCAGAGGGGTATTAAATAGCATAATGGATCTGACACATATAATCTTCCACCAAATAAACCATATAGTAATCAACTACAAGATGTAATCAACACTACTAGTCACCCACAAGCACCAATCTAAGGTTCCGGTACAAAGATTGAACACAAGAGATGAACTAGGGTTTGAGAGGAGATGGTGTTGTTGAAGATGTTGATGGAGATGGCACTCCCAAAGATGGGAGAGTTGTTGGTGATGACGATGATTTCCCCCTCCGGGAGGGAAGTTCCCCCGGCGGAATCGCTCCGCCGAAGGGCAAAAGTGCTCCTACCCAAGTTCCGCCTTGAGACGGCGGCGCTTCGTCCCGAAAGTCCTCTCCTAATTTTTTTTTCTAGGTCAAAATGACTTATATACCAGAAGAGGGGCACCGGAGGTGGGCCGAGGAGGGCACAACCCACCAGGGCGCGCCTGGGCTCTCTGGCGTGCCTAGGTGGGTTGTGCTGATGGGCCCCCTCTGGTAGTTATTTGCTCCAATATTCTTCATATATTGCAAAACAATTCTCCGTAAATTTTCAGCTCATTTGGAGATGTGCAGAATAGGTAACTCTGACGTAGCTTTTTCAGGTCCAGAATTCCAGCTGCCGGTATTCTCCCTCTTTGTGTAAACCTTGCATATTATGAGAGAAAATGCATTAGAAATACTCCAAAAAGCATTATTAAGCATAAAAACATTATAAATAACAGTAGGAAAACATGATGCAAAATGGACGTATCAGCTCCCAACAAGCAAAAGAAGAAGTGAGAAATCTTTTTTGGTTTTCCTTTAATACTACAACTAATTAAACTAGAAAGAAAAAACCGAAAAGAAGCAAGAAATATTTTTTGGATTTTCTCAAAGTTTTTCAAACACACAAGAAGAAAGCGAGAAAATAAAACTAACATGGATAATACAATGAAAAAGTGTGTACACCGACAACTGGAATGAAATGTGTGAACATGAATGTAATGTCGGTGGAAATACGTACTCCCCCAAGCTTAGGCTTTTAGCCTAACTTGGTAATCACCATCCGTAGTAGCCGTCCGGTCCCATGTAAAGTGTTGCGGCGGCGGCACTTGAGCGTCCCACTCCTGGGGCTCCTCCTCTGCCGCTGCCTGAGCATTTCGGTAAGCGACAATGTCCGCTGGTAGGACGGTGTATCCGTTCCTGGCATGAGAATCAAACAAAGCAGGTGCAGGGAACGGAATAATATCACGGGTATCCACACTGAATACCAAGTTATAGCGAAGGGGTTCTAGTAGTTCAGTGTTATCAAGAAAATGGTGGTCCACCATCGACTGGCGGTCTAGATAAACTCTAGGCAAAAAGTAATCATGCTGGCATATCTGAACATTAAAGTGACTCGCTAGGCGAGTGGCATAAATACTACCATGAATTTTACCCTTAGTTCTATTAGTGTGCAGACGCCGTGCAACAATAGCCCCTAGGCTATAGATGTGATCATTATGAAGTGCACGGCATAAGATAGCGAGATCTGGTGCATTGAGTATACTGCCCTTCTCTCTAGCAGTCAAGAATTTTGTTATGAAAAGAGCAAAGTAGTGCACAGAAGGGAACTGCAAGCTAGTGGCGGTGGCTTTCTACACGCCCCCTGTCCTCACCCACAGTTAGAGTGCGGAGGAAACCCTCAAACTCCGCTGGTCTAGGTTCTCTTAACTCCCCATCAGAGGGAATTAGACATATCTCACAAAATTCAGTAAGCGGTATTTGGCGAGTTTCAGAGTATAAATTAAACCGCACCTCCGGAGGCTCGTTCCTACTTAAGAAATAGAAATTTTGCACAAAGGAATTTGTAAGGACGTGGTGTTGGTCACACTCATCTGCGAGGAAGTTGGTAAGTCCAGCATTTGCAATGAATTGCGCGAACTCTTGGTGGAATCCGACTTCGTCCATGAAGGCAATGTGCGGTCATTCCCACGGCCGGACCTCCGTCCATTGCGGAGTGTTGATGTCACCATATGACGATTCACCGGCGACTCCTTTGGCATTCTTCTTAAATGAACTCCTTCGAAAGAAGTCCATTTTTCTATGAACAAATTTCTGAAAAAAAATTGGGCCACAAAATTTTGTCAACAAAACTTCGCAAGATTGATAGCAACTACTCATATGGATGTCTAGAGGCTAAATCAAGCATTCAAACTACTTGGAACTCAAAGAATTCAACATGCAAGCTCATTTTATAGCAGCACCAAGAGTAGCTGATTACTCAAAATATAAACCATTAGAACAAAAACTAATTGTAGCAATGGGGGAGTCACATACCAGGTAGCAATCCCCCAAAACAGTTTTGGAAACGGAGCTTCGAGCAAAGAGATCCGCGGGTTTGAGAGCAAGAACATGAGAGAGAGAGAAAGAGAGAGAGAGAGAGAGTTGGAGTGATTTTTTCTGGAGGTAGGTGACGATATGGGCCAAAGGGATAAGTGAGGGGGGCCACATGGGGCCCACTACCCACCAGGGCGCGCTTGGGGTAGCTGAAGTGCCCTGGTGCCTAGTGGCCACCAGGGGCACCCCCCTATGGTGTTATTTATATCAGAAATTCTTAAATATTCAGAACAAAAATCGTGTCAAAATTTCAGGTCATTCTGAGCACTTTTATTTTTTGGCACTTTTTTATTGCACGGAAAAAATAAATCAAAAACAGGATATTCATGGCATTTTATTGCATTTAACTAAAAATAACAGAAAATAAAAGTGGCGACAGAGGGTTGTGCTTACTAAATTCATCGACCACATGCCTCTCGAAAATAAACCATTAATAAGGTTGATCAAGTCTCATTAACAACCACTTTTGATTAGCATGAACCCGAAGAACTTCATAAAACACTAAGTTACCTCAACGGGGATGTGCATATCCCCAACAATAAGTATTTCATATTTCTTTTTGGCAGTAGGAAGAGGGAGTTGAAAACTTCCAATAGTAATTGTCGGAGACTTTTTAATAACATTAATACCATTCACTTGAAATTGTTTCTTCGGAAAGTGCACCGTATGCTCATTACCATTGATATCAAAAGTGACTTTGCTTTTATTGCAATCAATAACAGCCCCTGCAGTATTCAAAAATGGTCTACCAAGGATAATCGACACGTTATCGTCCTCGGGCATCTCAAGTATAACAAAGTCTGTTAAGATAGTAACATTTGCAACAACAACGGGCACATCCTCACAAATACCGATAGGTATGGCAATTGATTTGTCAGCCATTTGCAATGATATTTCATTAGGTGTGAGTTTATTCAAATCAAGTCTTTTGTATAAAGATAAAGGCATAACACTAACACCGACTCCTAAGTCACATAAAGCAGTTTTGACATAATTTCTTTTAATGGAGCATGGTATAGTTGGTATTCCTGGATATCCTAGCTTTTTAGGTACTCCATCCTTAAAAGAATAATTAGCAAGCATGGTGGAGATTTCAGCTTCAGGTACTTTTCTTTTATTAGTGACAATGTCTTTCATATATTTAGCATAAGGGGCCATCTTTAAAATATCAGTCAAACGAGTACGCAAAAAGACTGGCCTAAGCATTTTAGCAAAGCGTTCAAATTCTTCATCATCCTTTTTCTTAGATGGTTTAGGTGGAAAGGGCATAGGTTTCTGAACCCAAGGTTCTCTTTCATTACCATGTTTTCTAGCAACAAAGTCTCTTTTATCGTAGCGTTTATTTTTAGGTTGTGCGGTATCAAAATCAACAATAGGTTCTATTTCAACATCATTATCTGGTTCCTTATCATTGTCTGGTTGAGCATCTTCATGAACATCATCATTATTATTTTCATTATCACTAGATGAATGTTCATTACCAGATTGAGTTTCAGCATTAGAGATAGAAATATCATTATCATTAGGAGGTTTTTCTACTTCAGGTTCACTAGAGGTATGCAAAGTCCTATCATTTTTATTTTTAGAAGAACTAGGTGCATCAGTATTAATTCTTTGAGAGTCTTGTTCAATTCTTTTAGGGTGACCTTCAGGATAAAGTGGCTCCTGAGTCATTTTACCTCCTCTTGTCGCTACTCTAACAGCATAATCATTCATATTATTGTTCATTTACTAAGCAATTCTCTTTGAGATTTAGCGACATGTTCTAATTGGGTTTGAACCATAGAGGCATGTTTTCCTACACCTCTAATATCATTAGTGATTCTAAATAACAAGTCACTCAAGCGAGCAATCATATCAGAATTTTGTTTTAGTTGCTTCATAACATAGGCATTGAAGTGATCTTGTTTCATGATGTAGTTATCAAATTCATACAAGCATTGACTAGGATGTTTATTATAAGTGATATCACCTTCATCAAACTTCAAGAGATAATTTACTTCCACCACCTGTGGTGGTATGTCAAGACCATGTATTTCTTCAATAGGTGGTAAATTCTTAACATCTTCAGCTTTAATATCTTTTTCCTTCATACATTTCTTTGCCTCTTGCATATCTTCAGGACTGAGAAATAAAATACCCCTTTTCTTCAGAGTGGGTTTAGGCGGTGGCTCGGGAAATGTCCAATCATCATAATTTTTCAATATATTATTCAATAATTCCTCAGCTTGTTCCACAGTTCGTTCCCTGAAAACACAACCAGCACAACTATCTAGGAAGTTCCTAGAAGCATCGGTTAGTCCATTATAGAAGATATCAAGTATTTCATTTTTCTTGAGAGGAGAAGCCTCCCCCAAGCTTGTGGGAGACTCTCTTCTTCAATTTGCACAAAGTTAAATATTTCCTGTAAGGCAGCTTGTTTCTTATGAGCAGGAAAATATTTTTCAGAAAAGTAATAAATCATATCCTGAGGACTACGCACACAACCAGGAGCAAGAGTAGTGTACCATATCTTAGCATCACCCTTTAAAGAGAAAGAAAATAACTTAAGAATATAGTAGTATCGATTTTTCTCATCATGATCAAATAGGGTGGCTATATCATTTAATTTAGTAAGATGTGCCACAACTGTTTCAGTTTCATAGCCATGGAAATGATCAGATTCAACCAAAGTAATTAACTCTGGGTCGACAGAGAATTCATAATCCTTATCAGTAACAAAGATAGGCGAAGTATCAAACTTAGGATCACATTTCATTCTAGCATTCAAAGATTTTTCTTTCAACTTGCATAATAATTTCTTAAGATCGTCTCTATCCTTACAAGCAAGAAAATCCCTAGTAACCACTTCATCTATAACATAACCCTCAGGTATCTTAGGCAATTCATATCTAGGAGAGCTAGGTCTAATAGGTGTTTCATAATTTTCAGTTTAAAAGACTTCACCAGTTTCAGTAATTTCATCAGTTTCAGCAATTTCATTATCTTTAGCTCTAGCAATTTGTTCATCAAGAAATTCACCTAGTGGCACATTCTTATCAAGCGGAGTACTAGCATCATCATAAACATCATTCATAGCAGAAGTAGCATCATCAATTACTTGCGACATATCAGTATTAATGCATATGGTGGTGTTGCAAGCTTACTCAAAACAGAAGGTGAATCAAGTGCAGAGCTAAATGGCAATTCCTTACCTCCCCTCGTCTTAGAGGAAACGATCTTGGTTCTGGTATCTTTCAGATTCTTCATAGTGATAAATAGATATAAATCCCAAGTGACTCAACAAATATAGCTATGTTCCCCGGCAACGGCGCCAGAAAAAGGTTTTGATAACCCACACGTATAGGGGATCGCAACAGTTTTCGAGGGTAGAGTATTCAACCCAAATTTATTGATTCGACACAAGGAGAGCCAAAGAATATTTGTAAGTATTAGCAGTTGAGTTGTCAATTCAACCACACCTGGAGATTAAATATCTGCAGCAAAGTGATCATTAGCACAGTAGTATGATAGTTGGATAGTGGTAACAGTGATAGTAACAGTAATGGTAACAGCAGTAGCAACAGTAGTAACTTAGCAAGAACAATATGTGAAAAGCTCGTAGGCATTGGATCGGTGATTTCGTTGGATAATATTCATCATATAACAGTCATAACCTAGGGTGACACAGAACTAGCTCCAGTTCATAAATATAATGTAGGCATGTATTTCGTAAATAGTCATACGTGCTTATGGAAAAGAACTTGCATGACATCTTTTGTCCTACCCTCCTGTGGCAGCGGGGTCCATAAGGAAACTAAGGAATATTAAGGCCTCCTTTTAATAGAGAACCGGGATAAAGCATTAGCACATAGTGAATACATGAACTCCTCAAACTACGATAATCACCGAAAAGAATCCCAATTATTGTCACCTTGGGGTATGCAGATCATAACACATAGCAGGTGCATATAACTTGCAAGATCGGATCACGAACATAGATATAATGATGAAAATATAAACGGTTCAGATCTAAAATCATGGCACTCGGGCCCTAGTGACAAGCATTAAGCATAGCAAAGTCATAGCAACATCAATCTCAGAACATAGTGGATACTAGGGATCAAGCCCTAACAAAACTAACTCGATTAAATGATGAATCTCATCCAACTCCTCACCGACCAGTGAGCCTACGAAGGAATTACTCACTCCCGGTGGTGAGCATCATGAAATTGATGATGGAGAATGGTTGATGATGACGAAGACTGAAGATCCCCCTCTCCGGAGCCCCGGACGGGCTCCACATCTGGCCTCCCGATGAAGAACAGGAGGTGGCGGCGGCTCCGTATTGTAAAACGCGATGAAACTTTCTCTCCTATTTTTTCTGGAAAAATAGGATTTTATAGTGTCGGAATTAGAGTCAGCGGAGCCTCGTGGGCCCCACTAGCCACCAGGGCGCGCCAGAGGAGGTGGCGCGCCCTGGTGCCTAGTGTGCAGCTGGGGGCCCCCCTCCAGTGGGTTTTCGTTCCAGTATTTTTTATTTATTCGAAAATAATTCTCCAAAAAGTTTCGTCCGATTCCGAGAACTTTTATTTATGCACAAAAACAACATAATGATAGTTCTGCTGAAAACATCGTCACTCCGGGTTAGTTTCAATCAAATCATGCAAATTAGAATTCAAAACAAGAGCAAAAGCGTTAGGAAAAGTAGATACGATGGAGACGTATCACCCCCCCCCCCCCCCCCTTGCGAGGCGTCCCCATGTGCTCGCTTAAAGCTAGAAATAGGGGTGCCTCTACCCACTGGCCACCACATCGATGCATTCAGCCCACTAAGGCTGATGTCTGTGTAGACTGTAGAGTAACCCATGTGCCACAGATAAAAGAATTTTTAATCCTTTAGTACCACCTCGCCGATAAAATAATAATAAAAACAACTTGCGTCACACCCGATGGTCACCCGATAGGGTCGGGTTAGCCGATGGATTTGGGCGTGGGTCTAATATCAAACCCATTGGTAGGGTCATGGTATGGGATGGACCCGATAGTGCAATCGAGCGTGGGTCTGGTAGAGGTCAACCTGACCAAACCCGAGCCGACTGCCAGGCTGAGGTTCACTGCCTCACACCAACGATTCACTCAGTGGACTAGTGGAGGCACGAATAGCAATATTCGTGAATTTTTAGATAATGGCGGCCCTTCGCCCCCACGTGCCGGCCCTCGACATCTCCGAGCCGGGCCTTTTGGCACTAGTTGTCGTGGAGCTTAGGCACCGACGGTTGGATTGTGGCGACGGATTTAGGGACAGTTTGGTTCATGTCCTGAACTCCACGCTGAGAAATTTTGCTATCTGGCCTGCCGTGAGAATCTGAAAAAAAGTTGCCTGGTCAGGTCAAGCTAGCATATGGAAGGAGTGTTTGGTTCATGGCCTGGCCTAGTGGATTCTAAGCCGTCGTTGTTTGCTCCATGTTTGTCTCGTTTTCTGCACCACAACGATTAATATATGGAATTATTTCGACTACTCAAAGTGGGGAGTAACTTAGAGTAGTAGTCCATGTTACTACCTTTATTATGAAGAGTAACATACGTGTGGTGTCATGCAACATCTCATTTATTATCTTGTAGGCTCATTTTGTCTTGGTATGCGTGATGTTACTCATAGTATGAGTAACTAGCTATGTTACATAAGCAAATTTGATGAGTTGGACATTATGTTACTGCCGAAGTTACTCTCACTGTGGGTAGTCTTCCAGGCTGTTGCACCAGGCACGTCCAGGCATCCAAAAAGGACGCCTGGGACAGGCTAATCATCTTCCCTTGATTTCCACCCGGCTAACTACGTTGTTTCGTTGTCCAGGCAGGCGTAGTTCCTCATTTCATGGACATCAACCAAACATGCAGCAGGCAATTCCAGGCAGCCCCCCAGGCCAGGCGTCACCGGCTGTGGACACGTACCGAACTGCCCCTTAGGCTAGCCATAGTGGGGAGTAACTTAGACTAGTAACATGCATATGTTACTAGTCTATGTTATTACCTTCATAATGGGGAGTAACATATATGTGGTATCATGTAAGCCATCATTTATTAAGATGTAGACTCATTTTGCTTTGGGATGTGTTATGTTACAGTAACATATTATGTTACTCCAACCATCTCTCTCTTCATTAAATATATGACATGTAAGCAAACTTTTCTTGGGGTGTGTTATGTTACTTGCTAAGTTACTCCCACTATGACCAGCCTTAGGCCATGAGCACTGCTTGGTGCGACGTTTTATGCCCGATGGTTGGACGATGAGCTATAGCAGCCATCCATCAAAGTATGTATGGGGCTCACAACCATTGATTAAAGTGTCGTCTGCGCCATCGTGTGCTCTCTTCTGGCAACGTATTTAATCATTCTTTTTTCTTTTTCTTTGGTTTGATTTCACCGGTCTGGTTCTATTATGAACCATCTTCGTATTGTTTTCTATACTTTTTCAGTTCGACTTCAAATTGTTTGACAATTTCCTCACCACTTTTATATCGGCCTTCCAAAAGTGGGGCGAAAGGCTGTTTCGAGATTATATGTTGGCGCCTCTTAGATGCCTAGGTCCTCATTTTTGCTGATTTGTTATTATGTTGTTCATTGGTAACTCCCCTAGTATCAATTATTTGAGGGCTGTTTTTTAGGAGTCACCGCCCCAGCATTAGTAAAAATGACAGCCCAATCCACGGTGTGGTTAAACAAACTGAATTACATCAACCGGCAGTCTCAACGGGACAATGGTGAACTGCAAACAGAAGTGGGGTGCTGCTCGAACATTGAAACGAGTAAACATAATTTTATGAGCTGTGCATAAATCCAAAACTTAGCACTACTACCAAATTTCTGAGAATGTGCTGAAATGTACAGGCGTAATGGGTTCTGACGGTCAGGGCTCTATGGTGAGCAGGAGCTTCAGCCAGATACACACGAGTAGGAAGGATAGTCCCTTTGTTGTGGTGCACAAAAGCTAGACGTTGTATCCTGTTCAGTATTAAAGAAAGCAAACATATGAGTATAACAATAAACAATATCAACAACTCGAAAAAGAAAAAAACAGGGCGAGGAATTTGAAAATCTGCAGTATACAGTAGACATAGGGAGTTATTTGGGGTTTATTATGCCAAAAAGCTCCTCGGCTATGAAACCAAACAGCACATTGAGGTGAACCACTAGAAAAGATAGGAAAGGAACCAGCATAGACGGTTTATCTCAGAACAAAGATGGAAATTCTGTCCTTTTCATATTTGTTAATGTATAGACGAAGTTTAACGTAAAACTAACTTTGTGAAGAAAGTGTTGTTATTAGGATGTAAGGCCCAAAGGGAGAAAATGGGAAGGGCTGTTCTAACATGCGTAGTTGGAAGTTTGTACTTTTAGATATAAGTTTCCTTGAAGTTAGTAAAAGTAACTTTGTAAAAAGAAGTGTTCTTGGGGCGTAAGGCCCAAAGAGAGAAGTGAGAAGGAATGTTCTAACATGTGTAGTTGAAAGTTAAAATAAGTCCATCTACAACCTTCAACTAACCACATAGTTTAACTTGCCCCCTGAACTCCAATACCGGCTAGAACACAACCCCCAACTCTCAAAACCGCTCAAATTGCCTCCTGACCTGGTCCAAAGGTGGTTTTGGCATACATGGCAGGCATGGTGGACCAGTCAATGTTGAGGTGATATCATAGTCACCATGAATGAATGAAAAAAGTGATCACCGTCGGCCTGCCTCTCCCACTTGCTCGCCGGAGTCTACGAAGACAAGAGGGGCAGCATGAAGCGTGAAGTCCAGATACACGACAGCAGCTACCGCACTGCTCGCGTCAGTGCTAGCCGGTGTCCTCCTACCGAAGCATCCCGCCACTGCTCAGTGCTCAACGAGGGCAACTGTGTGGGCGTACGACAGGACCCCCACGGCCACGAGCACCGTAACCATCGCGGCTTCACTGTGAATCTTGGTCCTTGGGCAAGGTCTCATCGGTGCCGCCAGATACACGATAGCAGCTACCGCGCCGCTCGCGTTGGCGCTAGCCGGTGTCCTCCTACCGAAGCATCCCGCCACTGCTCGATAGTCAACGAGGGTGAGCGTGTGGGTTGTAACGAGGGCCAGCGTGTGGACGTAGGCGTACAGCAGGACCCCCATGGCCACGAGCAACGTCACTGTCACGGCTTCATCGTGAATCTTGCTCCTTGGGCAAGGACGTCGTCATCGACGCCGCCGGCTTGGACTGGAATTGGCGCTGCCGCTGCTCCATCTGACGTGCTCGCCGACCTCCTAATGCGGTTGTTGCCAACCTCAACGCCGACTGCGCACCGTCTTCCCCGTACTTAAGTCCCCGCCAGCTACGCACTGTTTTTCCCGGTGGACATAAGAAGCTCCCGTGCTTGCTCCGATGTCATGCATGCTCCGAGGCAGTCCTTGTCGGCTAGCTCATGGCGGATGCGAGGGGCCTCATTCTTGAGGCGGGAGGTGCGGACGGCCACCAACACAGCGATGACCTTGAGGGACCTCTTGATCCACTCAGGTAAATCCGACACGTATACATACTCCTAGCCGGGGAAGGGCAGCAACGACAAGCCATGGTGTTGGTGAAACCCAAGGGGAGGGACTTGCCACTTACTCTTTCAGATATAAGTTTCCCCGGAGTTGGTAAAATAACTTCGTAAAAAGAAGTGTTGTTGGGGTGAAGGCCCAAATGGAGAAAGTGAGAAAGGTTGCTTGGGAAGTGAAGACAGCTTGTATGCTTGGCGTAAATTAGCTTCGTAAGCAGCATCAGCAAACAAACATATTTAAGAACATGAAATAAGCGGATTGGGAAAGTAAGTTTCAAGTTCTATTAGTCAAGAGCACAAAGGGAGAAACTATGCGCGCAAAGAATATGTTAGCATAACACTGTACCTTTATAATAAAGCTCCATAACGTCCCTTGTCATCACTATCTTCTTATCGTTGTACCTGGGCAATGGATCAAGCCATCTAAAAGGCAACAAAAGAACAACGATGAGAACACAAAGTTACTCCAGCAAAATTAACTGCTACAAGACGTGGGAAATTACGACACCTGTAAAAGTTGCAGTGGCTTAATAAATTGGTTTTCACTATCTTCCTTGATTTTCTGCCATCCTTTTGCTTCCAGACAACAACCTAGTGAAAATGTCCAATAAAAGGATGATTAAAACATACAACAGCAATCATAATTACAGGAAGCCTGAGATGAATACCTCCACGGTCATCTTGCTCTCAACATAACCCCTCAGATATTTGTGGCACAGATCAAGTAGCAGTGCACCTAACTATCATCGGATGATGCAAATAATGTTGTTAACCTTCTGCAATTTATAAGACAACCAAAATCAATAACATGAAGAATGATAAGTACTGTCAAAATGTAATCACCTGGGCAGCAGTACTAAGTACTTCTCCAGCACATTCAATCAAAACATCACCAGCTGATAGCCCAGCAACATCAAATGGTGATCCCTTAACCACCTAATTATCAAATTAAGAAATACACCTTGTAAATACATGAATACCACTACCAGCACTCAAAAATTTTGTAATCCGGATAAATAGTACTATGAAAATTATAATTAGGCACATAGTCAAGCATTAGTTGAGCTCCCTACAATCAAGAAACACTCATTGACTACATCACGCAAACATGATATGAAAATGTACAAAAAAGCCTACATTGGTATTTGTTTCCTCCACTACGAAAGGTTACACTTGTTTAAGAAAAAACATGAAGGACCATCCTGCTATAACACGCATAAAAAAATACATGTAGTGAAATCCACAATAGATAATATAGCATAGGAAAGTAAGTAACAAACAATAGGAAAGGAAAGTTTCATACATCTGAAATATACAAACCCTCGTCAAGATAGGTGCATTTCCCCAAAACTCGAAGTGGCAACATATCAACAGATGTGCAGATGCATCCAAGCCATGGTCGGTTAACTTGTCTACAAATCAAAATAGCCTTATCAATCAAATGCAAAGGTTTAAATCATGTTATATTGTGTTGTATTTGAAGATCAAAAACAAAAAGAAGTGCATAATAGTGTAGTCAATATGATTGGACATACCCCCAGGACGCCCAATGATCCAAGCATCTTATAATAATCGCTGATGAAAGAAAAGGGGTGTGTTTCTCTCCATAGAAATTGATACCCACGACATGACCACTATAATCTACAAGGGGCCCTCCAACACCCGCCTAAGCAAAAGGAACAAATAATTATGAACAGCTAATCAAATAGCCTTCAAGCACAAACAGGACAGCTGTGAAAAATGCACCAAACACAGGCAAAATAGTTGAGCTCAGACAAATGAAAAATCCAAGTGACATTGTCAATTGTGTTTATGTAAAGAGATAATGGCATAAAACATTTTGCTGTCAACTTAAGACATGCAAGCTCCCATTCACAGTGCATCCACTCACTGTTGCATCATACCAAGTGACATGCATGGAAGGCTCGAACCATTTACTTTGTTAAGTTATTCTGGTTCTACTGCAATGTGTCCAGTAACATGCATAATTCAATTCATTTAGGTATCAAGACCTCAAAACCTAGCTTGGACGAACTGTCAAGTGTGTAGTGTGCATAAATGTCGTTGTAACTAAGTAGACTAGTAAATGACAAAGGTAATTTTTGCTACACAAATTGCTAAAAATGTCCTAAGCCAACCAAACAATGTGCTGATGTAAGCATTCATGAACATGGTATGATCTAGGGGAAGCCACATACCAGCAAGCAGATAAGAGGGGAGTGCACTGGTCTCTCTCCCGCTACTCAACATAAAACAAGATATGTTGAGAGGGGAGGAGCAATTTAAGGTATGTTACCTATGCTTTGGAGTGGGTTGTGTGGGTTTAGGGAGTTGGGACCTGGATATGGACTACTTAGTTTCATCACTTTCCGAATCACAAGATTGCTTCCAAACAACTGAATCAATGATCAAAATTTTAGTACATTTAGTTAGGTACTAAGATTTGATCAGTTTCACTGCCTACTTTTCAGTGTGTTCAATTGTAAGTTACAATGAAAAGGTAAAGAAGGAAACAAACCAGCGACCATCACACATCCAAGCTGACAATTTTGTATACTTAGTTAACATATAGTAAATAAAGGAACAAGCATCAGCATGTACCATCTTTCTTCCTCTTCTCACATCAAACTCCATGAGCAGAAGAATCATCATGTCATGATGCATCAACTATTTCACACTAAAACATTTAATTTTAATGATTTAAACCATATGTTATTTACAATGGTCGTTTGGCAGCTTGGTACTAAACGATTGCTCATTTTAATGATATGAACCATATATAGATTCAGCGGATAGATACTAAAAGATTGGTCATTTAATGATGTGAAGCATATATTAATTAACATGGTCAAGTGGCAGATACATACTCAAAGATTGCTCATTTTAATAATGCAAATCATATATTCATTACCATGGTCGTGTGGCAGCTCGATACTAAAAGCTCTGAGCAGTCAAAGGTGCTGGTTTTTTTTCTGATTTTTCCTTGTGCACACATCACTCCACCATGATCATAAAATCGTCCAATTGCTAACACTGCTCCTCTTTTGATGACATTACACAGAAGAATAGGTCGTGGCAGTTCCTCATCGGATTTCACTTCAACAATAGCTATGTTATAGTGAAAATCAACAATGGATAACAAGCCCTCGGATATATGCCCATTCGGGAGACACACCTTAACCTAATTGATACAATAAAATTTCAGGTCAGAAAAAAAAATCCATATATTAAGTAGACCCACGAGGAAATATGTAGCACGCACCTTTAAATCTGGAATCACAATGTTCTGCCCACAAAGTCAAAGAGACCTAACCAGCGTTGCTGAAGTTAAGATATTGCTGGTATTGGTATGACGATTAGACCCTACCATGAATCCCGAGCTCACTCTTATCCTCTTTTCATCCGAAAATCAGATAAATTCGAGTCAACATTGTTAAAAAAACATCAATCCATAGTACATCACATGTAATCTCTCTCCCTCATGCTAAAAGTAACAAAAAATAGAACATGGCAAAACCTTGAACAAAGGATAGAACAAAAAAGCAAAACTTGAGAGAGGTGATTTATTGTGGTCGGCACACATGTTTTGACACTAATGTCATTTTTGTTTGGTATTGGTACCTTTTAAACTGGTCACACAAAATTGTACTTTATCTCCGTGTTTTCTTACGAATATGTGTTATGCTAGTAAAGTTAGAGATTATGTACTTCGTTCACATGCCTACCGTTGATCTTCACTGTGTATTTATTTCTTCGCAGCACGAGTAAATAACAAGATGGCTGGTGAACAAGATCGACAGGAGAATACAAACCCCACTCATCAAGGAAGGCCAAAGAAAAGGACATCATCTGTTCTGGATTCTACTAACGGTAACAAATACCCATGTTCATTTCAAGTACCTTCAGACCTGGTGCTTTCATATGCATCAAGTGTTCTAAGCCATGGGAATTAATGTGTCCCCAATTTTCAAACTTTCCATACTTTGTTAGAACATTTAGACAGTCAAGGAGAATCCAGAGTATATCAAGGTGAACCGACCTTGGTGCAGAAACTCATAAGTCTAAATTTGCTCAGCAAGTCTGAATTCCTGGAAGAGCAGTCAGCCTCTTTGGCACCGCCAAGTGTACATTCAGCATATATTTTGATGAAGCAAGATTTGGCTCGCTGATGATCACGCTAATTCAAGTGCAATGTTTGGTCAAATCCTCTGTTGCCACTTATCTTCACATGTTACATGAAAGAAATTTCTACTGCAAAGTTCTTAGCTATATAATCAATGGTTCATACAATTTAACATACTTCTGTCATACAAGTTTATGGATACATGTTATCCTCTTGGATGGGTCGCAATGTTTCATGTCATAAGTTCTGTTTCCTGGGTCATAGAGATTCTCTAGGCTATAATCACATAACCCTGGATACCTAACCCGCGTTCATTTGCTTATTGTACTTTCGGGTCTGAACCCAGTAGCCATTATAGTAATCTGATGCAGAGGCAGATCAACGACGATTTATAATAAACATGATGAGATCACGCACCATGAGAATAATGCTAACTAGTAGAAGTAAAAGGAATACCTGAAAAGGAAGAAAGACTAACAACTGACTCTGAAGCTCGCAAAGCCACTTTCCGAGCTTTCCAACCACGGGAACTGCCATCATCAATGTCACAGAACTCACTCTCCACCGTAAGGTTACATTCCTCTGGTTCTCCTCGAACTACAACAAATGATAGTATTAGAACCTGATGGCACAAAATACTACAGTATATGCATGTTACAGTATTTCAGAGCATTAGCAAAACCAAGGGACGTTTGGCAGTCAAAGTATTTAGTGAAGTATTCTATTTTTTGTTTGAATTATGTCAGGTAACTAGGCATTGGAAGAATAATTCAAACAAATTTGCATGAGGATGTGCACAATTGCTCTCACTTCTCTCAGATTTTAGTGCTTGTGTTCTTCTCAAATAAGCAATGGAGGCGCCAACAATTTGTCGTTGAGAAGTGCCTTACCTTCTATCAAACACAATCAACTCATGATTAGTGCAAAGAATTTAAGATCTGTAAGCGGTAAGGCATGCATAGATGTACAAACAACAGGGCTTATTATGTCTAGATGTCTAGATATAGATAGCTACGAAACAACATATGCTTGAACTACAACATGACTGAGTATAATGTCACGTACTTTGTTGAGCATAGAGCTCATAATTAGTAGCGTAATCCTCTATAATTTGCTGGAATCTTTCTGCCATCTCATCACAGATTCCTCCATCAGAGCTGGAGCCTGTCTCTTTGTCAGGTAAGTCAGGGGGCTCCTCCACAGGTAAGGGCGCTTTCTCAGGTAAGTCAGAGGGCTCCCTTTCAGGTAACGCCCCTTTCTCAGGTAAGTCAGAGGGCTCCTTCTCGGGTAAGCTGGGGGAGTTGGGTGCGGCAGAGGGCTCCTCCTCAGGTAAGCTGGCGGAGTCCGGTAGGGTATGGGCAGAGGACTCCTTCTCAGGTAAGCTGGGGGCGCAGCTGGAGGACTTGGGTAGGGCAGAGGAGCCGGGAGACTCCGGTAGGGCGGAGGCAGAGGACGAGGACTCCTCGGATGAGCTGAGGAAGTGGCTGGGGAAGTACTGCACTAGAACAGAGGGAGAGGGAAACAACTTAGATAAGTTGGAGGGAAGGCCGCGGAAGTTCGGTACTCTCTTGATCTTTGAAACGCGCCGGCGCTTGTCGTGCTTACCATCCAAGAACCGACGATTCGGCCTCTCCTCTCCCTCCCCGTCGGGCTCCCTATCCACGCCCCGGCGCCCCGGCGGAAACATCTCGCGATCCCGCTTCCGCCTCCGCCTGGCCTCCGCCTCCGCGTCCCGGGGAAGGGGCATCGCCTTGAACAGTTACAGCGTGTTTGGTTGGGGGGAGTTTAGACTGGGAATGGGAGTTTAAGGTATGTGAGATTTAAAATCCTGTGATTGGGTCAGGAACATGTGAATTAAGAAGGGAAGGGGAAGAGGAATTAAGAGTCTCAACTCCCTCAAATCTCTTCCCGAGGGACCCCTGGTAATTGATGTGGGGATTGGGAGTTGACAGAAGAAAACAACGATCAGCTCGTTGGATACGTGCGCCAGGGAAGGGCCACCGTTGCAAGTTTGTTATTCTCCTACCTAATCCTACCAATTAAATAGGGACAGTTAACTCTCTCTTAAATTCCCTGGTCTAATTGCCTCCACATGCCAAACAAAGGAATGAGATTTGATATCAATTTCCCATGATAATCCCTCTGCAAACTCCCATCTCTAAATTCCCATTCCGTCTCCCCATCGTTGCCAAACACGCTTAGGGTTAGATGGGAGAAGAATTGGTACGGCGAGATAGAAGGATTGGATTTGGAGAGGGGGATTTGGGTGGGTGTATCTTTTTTTTAGAGTTAGGGTTCGTGAAGGATCGACTTGTTGGCGGATCCTACCTTGGATGTCGACCGACCAATCTTCTTTTCTTTTCTTTTTCTGATAGAGGAACACGACCGACCGAACAATCGGACCCCCAGACGGCTAAATTTGGTGTTTTGACCCTAGCCAGATCTGACCCCATCCAAAAGTATTTTAGAATCTGACCCTTTTTCCTATCGCCGTAGTCATTGGCGATAGGGTTACACAATATACCGTTAAGATCGGTGGCGGTAGGACTTAACTATGCCGTCACGGCCATTTAACGTGAAAAATATCGTACCACCAATATATAACCCTACCGCCAATGACTACGGCGGTAGGCTATTCGCAGTACAAGATGCATGTGAGTGCATGCGAGCACTGGTCTCTGTGAGTGCATGCGAACAACCACTCGTATCCATCTCTCCCTTACTCTCTCCTCCCACATGCATCATTACTAGTAGCTCCTAGCTCGTACCGCCACAAACTTTTTTTTTAACAACAAAAGATTTTATTTCATTAGCAACATTTTACAAAGAGTAGTGTGAAAGGGCTCACACTTGACATGGCGAGAACAACTCTCGCAGTACAAGGTCCTGTATCTGAATAGAGACATCTGAAAGCTACAGGCCTATCTTTAATTTTGATTGCTAACTTTGCTTGATGATGCGCTTTGACATTAAAACACCTGTTTATGTGTGCTACTCTTGTGCGGATAAAAGATGGCGACGCTTGTATAGAAGCAAGAATAGGCCTTATGTTCCAGTGACCTGTGACTTTGAAGATAGAACTCGCCGCTGCTACCGATACGAGTACAGAGCAATCCGTGTAGTACTGTGGTTCCGGAATATGAAGAAGATCTGCTATCATTGTGGCAAGGAGTAGCCCATATGCTTCAGCTTGGAGAGAGGATGACACCGTAGGAGACATAGCTGAAACCTGCAGCTGCTGGCAATGACCATATTCTCCAAGTTGAATGATGACACCAATACCTGCTGGAGAAGGTTCCATATTTTCCTCATTTGTCCAGGCCGCATCGCAGAAAATTCCTTGACCTGCAACTAAAGATGGTTTTTGTGTGGTTATTTGCCGTTGTAAAACAACGGCTGCTGAGCGTTGATCATGTGCTGCCATCACATCCTCTAACTTTGGGCCCTGTAAGATCGCATTCGCCACCGGGTATACCTGTGATGGTTTACATAATTTTCTACCAAACAGGGCATCATTTCGAGCTTTCCAAAGGCACCACAAGAAAGTGTATATACTGGTCACATTGATATGGGGATGAGCAGAGTCCAGTAAAGCTTTAATCATTTGTGGAATGGAATGGTTATGTTCAGCAAAAACTTCTGTTCTAATATACCAGGGAGAGGAGAACCAAGTAGCCTTTGAGAAAGGGCATAGAAAAAGCATGTGCATTTCATCCTCTTGGTTGCCACATCTAGTACAATTTTCACTATTATGATTCGAGAACTTACTTGCACGCTTACCCGTAGGAAGTGCTCGACGAAGAAGCCTCCATGCGAAAGTTTGAACTCTTGGCTCCATGAGTTTGTCCCTCCAAACCTGATTGAGATGATTTACAATCTCTAGTGGAACAGATTTTGGTCGCTGGTTTGCTGGTAGTGCTAAATTATTGAAGCAGTGCTTGTAGGCACTTTTCGAAGAGTAGTCACCTGCAGGGGTTAGTTTCCATACCAACACGTCCTGTCCAGTAGTATTAACAATAGGGGTTTGTAGTATGGCTTGTGTAGTATGAGGATGAAAAAATCGTTGACAAGATTGGTGTTCCAAGTTTTCTGATTAGGAAGCCAAAGGTCGCTAGCAACGGCTGGATAAGAGTAATGTGGCTGCTGAATTATAAGATTATCATAAATAGTTTGCCACTGAGAAAACCAGGGAGTACCCCATATGAAACTACTACCATCTACCAATTGATAAAAGGAGGCTGAAATAAGAAGAGGTCTTACCTTTAGGATAGCAGTCCAGAAGGCTGATTTGGGAACATTGTGCTTGGCTCTCCAAATTGATGTGTCACTGTGATATTTGGCCTTGGGGATGAGCGAGAGATAACTTTGAGGATCTTTTGCTAATCTCCAAGCAGCTGACAGAATAAGACTTTGGTTGATGGCCTGTAGATTTCTGACACCTAAGCCACCTTTCCTTTTTTCAGTACATATATCAGCCCAAGCTCTTAGACATAAAGCTCTAGTAGATGGATCTTCTCTAACACCTGTCCACCAAAATTTCCTAATAATTGTTGTTAGTTTTGCAAGAAACTTTTTGGAGAAAAGAATATTTGACATATAATAGACAGGTATAGAGGCAAAGACAGATTTTATAAGAGTAAGTCTTGCCGCATGTGAAAGCCTGTTAGCTTTATAAGCACTAAGTTTAGATTTGAATTTGTCATAGACAAAGTTATATGCAACTGCTCTATCTTTGACTGGGAGGATGAGCGGATGCCCAAGATGAATGGTGGAACTGTCAATGTCAGGAACTGGAAAGATACTTTTGATCTGCTGCCTGACCTGTAAGTCCACATTATGACTAAACATGATGGCTGACTTATTCCAGTTTGGAAGTTGACCCGAGAGATTACAAAAATGTCGTAGAACCTGGGCTATAACTGAAGCTTCCTGCATATTAGCCTTACCGCATACCAATAGATTGTCAGCGAACATGAGTGAATGAATGGGCGGACATTGTGGTCCAAGAGTTATACCTGACAGGTGGTTGTTTGCAGTGCTTCCTGAAGAGAGAGAGAGATAGCTCATTCACTGCAAGGACAAAAAGTGAAGGGGATAGAGGGCATCCTTGCCTAATGCCTCTCGAACTTTTGAATCGCCCAAAAGGCTGACCATTAATAATAATCGAGAACATGGGTGAAGAGATACATGCATGTATAAGATTAATGAAATGACCATTCAACCCTTTACATGCAAGAGCTGGCTCTATAAAGTGCCATTCAATTCTGTCAAAGGCCTTTGCAAGATCAATCTTAAGCATGAAGTCATTGCAATTACATGATTTAAGAGCAAAAGAATGGGCTATTTCTTGAGCTATGATTATGTTGTTACTAATACGCCTACCCTCTATGAAAGCATGCTGGGATGGATGAATATAGTCAGGTAGGTGTTGCTTAAGCCTGTTAGCTAGGGATTTTGCAATGACTTTGTAAATAACATTACAAAGGCTAATAGGTCTAAAATCAACAGACACAAGACAAACTAACTTTTTTGGAATAAGAGCTATTTGAGTTTTATTGGTTCGTGGAGGAAGGATACCTATAGTATAGAAGTATCTTACCAGAGTAGTGACATCATATCCCCAATCCAGTCCCACGCAGATGTGTAGAAGCCAACATTAAATCCATCAGGTCCTGGTGAGACATTCTTTCTCATGGCCTTCAGTATTTCCCATAGTTCCTGTTTATCTGGAATAGAATAGGTAAAGTCCTGCAAGTCTTGGGGAGGAGATGTATGGAGAAATGGCCTTCCATTGTTAGGACTCATAGATTGAAAAATATTTTTAAAATAGCCAATAAATTCTTGAGCAATGTCCTCTGGATCATAAAGGTTGTTTCCGTGAGCATTGTTAATGGATACTATTCTATTGCGGCGTTTATGCTTAAGGACAGCATGATGGAAGAATGAAGTATTTCTATCACCTTTGACAGCCCAATGCTTCTTGGCACGTTGCCTGTAAAACTCTGCTTGCTTGGTCATGCTATCCTCATATTGAGAAATGAGATTTGCCTCTAGAGTGTGATCCTGCTCTTGAGGAGGCTGCTTTTGAATGGTACTAATTTGTTCCTGCGGAGTATCTAAATGCTGTTGGATAGGCTTCTTTTTCTTACACCACTTTTTAAGAGTTCCTGCAAGGTTAGTAGTCCTGGAACAAAAAGGTTTATTATTTGAAGAATGCCAAGCCTTTTTTCCAACCTCCTGAAAATATTCTTCCATAGTCCACCAATTCTCAAATTTAAAATAAAGCTTCGGTTTGTAACATTTAGATTCAGTGGAGACCAAAATAGGTGCGTGATCAGTTAGAATTATAGGAAGATTAAAGACATTTGTATTAGGAAAAAGATCGCACCATTCAGCATTAGCTAAACATCTATCAAGCCTTTCAAAAACAGGAACTGAAGAAAAACGTTTGTTGCTCCAAGTATACGCAGGACCACTGAACCCCATGTCCACAAGCCCACACTGCTTCACACAATCATTGAAAGCACGCATACGGTTATAATTAACATTGCAGAAGTGGATTCCATATCGCACATAATATTGTTGAGGTCACCTAAACACACTACTGGTTTGCCCATATTTTCATACACAAAATTGGCAATATGTTCCCAAATCATACGAGTACTACGATGACGGGGATCCCCATAGACACAAGCTAGCACAAATTCTACATTAGTAACTATATGTTTAACAAGAGCTAGGATAAGATATCTATTGGAGTACTTGACTGAAAGAAGAACATCATCAGTCCACAATAACCAAAGGCCCCAGAAAGACCTTCCGAAGGAACTACAAAACTAGAAGTAGTATTAAAGCGAGCATTCAACTGAGAAGGCGTACATTTAGATGATCTAGTTTCAGAAACGAATGTCACCTGAGCACTAGTGGAATACATCAATCTAGCCAGATACTCCATTTTTCTAGAGTTGACAAGACTCCCGCCCTTTCCTCTGCAATTCCATCCAACAAACTTCAAGATTGCAGTGGGAGGTGCCACTGTGCACGCGTCACCGACAGCGGGATCCAGTCCAGCTCTCATTGAGGCTCCTGGAGACGGGGCTGCAGCCATCGGCTGTTAAGCTGGAGGAAAGAATCCACCCGGATGAAAACCAGCAGAAGCAAATCAAGCCAGACTCTGGCTAGAAAGCCCAAAAGGAAGTGAAATATGCAGATGTGGAAGGCGGGTGCAGGGGATGAAATCGGCGGCGGCACAGAGGATTTCCGTGTGGAGGTCAAAAGTGGAGGGGGAAGAACTGGGGTAGGTAGGACCAGTGGGAGGCGGGAGCGGGACAGATCAAATGGCAGCAGAGGAGCAACGAGAGGGGCCGTCGTTGGATCCAACCAGAACGAGCTCCGCCACCCAGGAAGATGCCTGCTACGAGGAACAAGAAAAAGGGGATCCAGCAGGAGAAAGAGAGGGAGAGGAGACAGGGAGACAGGGATGAGAAGTGGATCAGGGAGACAGGGAGAGGGAGAGGAGATCAGAGGGTGAAGAGGAGGAAGGAGGCGGCATGACGCCAGTCGCCGGACATACGCCGGAGTCGCCACAGAGGCAAGTCAGGAAACTTCCAGAGTGTCACGGCCGAGCTCAGCGTCGGCCGACCGGCACGAGTACTGCCACAAACTTAAACAATGGATGGACTGCACTACTAGCTAGCTAGGCAGGCAGCAGGCACGGCTAGCTAGTTTCAAAAAGCTAGGCAGGCAGCAGGCAGCCGGCACATCTGCACCACATAATTGCAGAACGCTAGCCAGCCTAGCCGGCATGCATGCACGGGCGACCACATTTTTAAAGGGAAGGTAGTGGCAGACCCTACCGCCGAAGACCCTGGCTGTAGGGTATAATGATCTACCGCCGAGGACCTTGAACGTAGGGTATTTTTCATGTTACGACGGCATCATAACGCAGTTAAATGCTACCGTCGGAGACCGTGGCAATAGGCAGTGTTACCCTACCGCCAGAGACTATGGCGGTAGGAAAAGGGTCAGATCCCGAAATATTTTCGGATGGGGGTCAGATCCGGCTAAACTTTGTCCAAAGGGTCAAAACACCAAATTTGCCCCCCCCCCCAGGCTCCCTCGCGCTACATGGGCCGGCCCATGTACGCTCTTGTCGGTTCTGCATTGGTTTTGGGAGGCCTCCGGTACCATGAGCTCCTATTCCGTGACCCCCGCGCCGGGAATCGGGCACGTCTATGTCTCGCTACCAGCGACACAGAGTCAGCTCTCGCTGGTAGCGACACCGAGTCAGCTCTGAAGGCAGCGGCCTAAATGAACCGGCCCAGCTCACACGAGGCCACTGCATCTTTTTTTTGTTTGACCTTTTCTTTTTCTGTTTTTATTTTTTTACTCTTGTTTACACTTTCAAAAATTCTAAACATATGTATAATACAAATTATACTTTTCATAATATTTTGAAAAATGTTAATCATGCATTTGCAAAATGTTGAATGTGTATAGAAAAAATGTTGACCATGTATTAAAAAATAATGAAATCTTTTGATCATGTATATGCAAATATGAATCAAGCATTTAAAAAGAATAGAACAAGTATTTCAAAAAATTTAATCAGGTATTTGGAAAATGTTAAATGTGTATAGAAAAAATGTTGACCATGCATTCAAATAAATGTTAATCTTGCATTTGGAAAATGTTGGTAAAGCATTTGGAAAATGTTAAATGTGTATAGAAAAAATGGTGACCATGCATTCAAATAAATGTTAATCTTGCATTTGGAAAATGTTGATAAAGCATTTGAAAAATGCTAAATGTTCATTCAAAAAAAGTTGACTTTGTAATAGAAAAATGTTGACCATATATTAGAAAAATGTTAATCATGCATTTGAAAAATGTTAATCAAGCATTTGAAAAAAAATAAAGTGTGTATAGGAAAAATATTGATCATGTATACAAAAAATGTTAATCTTGTATAAAAATATTGTTGACATATACAGAAAATGTAGAATGAAAACCAAAAGAAACAAAGAAAACCCAAAAAATGTAACCCAAAAAAGAAACAAAATAAAGCAAAATAAAAAGTAAAATGAAAAATAAAATCAAATAAACAAATGAAAAATAAAAAAAAAAGGGAGAAGAAAAAAAGGAAAGAAACATCTCCGAAGAAAAAAAGAAAAAACAACAAAACCAGTGATACTCGGGCTCATTTCGCCGCAATTACAACCCGCCCTAATACTTGAACAGAATCCTAGCCCGATGGCTACCATCGTCGTATGCTATCATGGATGTTAGAGTCCTGTAATCGTACGCTGCCGGCTGCTGCTCTTCTTGGAGATCACGTCGGATATCTCTTCAACATACCAACGTTTGGTTAGCCTACCTAATTTGTAATCGTGTTGATCATGTCTAACCTTTGTACATGTACTATATATACATGAGGCAATGGAAATAGGAGGCATGCATTGAGCAGCCCCGTTCATATTGTTTACATGGTATCAGCTAGATAGGTCGATCCTCTCCTGTCTCCACCAGCCTTAGATCCGATCTGTTCCTACGCTGTCTTTCTCATCCACCATGACTCCTGATGAACTCAAAGCTCGTGAGGAAGAACTCCGCGCCCGCGAGGAAGACCTCAAATCTCGCGAGGCCGAGCTCACTCGCCAAGCTGCAGAAAAGGGCAAAACGCCCGTAGACAACCCCTCCAACACCTCAGCTTCTTACATAGCCTCCATCAAAGTCCATGTTCCTATCACCTTAGATCTCCAAGACTCCAACTATGCAAAGTGGCGTGAGCTTTTTCTGGTCGCCCTTGGTCGATACGGCCTTACCGCTCATGTCAGCAGCGACAATGATGCGACTCCCTCCGACACATCTCCAACATCCGATTGGGCGCAGGATGACTACACCGTCCTCTCGTGGATCTACGGCTCCATCTCCATCGAGCTCTTCGGCATCATCATGGCGCCCGACTCCTCCGCACGGCAGATTTGGCTCGCCATCGACAATCTCTTCCGCGACAACAAGAGAAGTCGTGCCATCGCCCTCGACGCCGAGTTCCGCAACACTCCACAAGGCGACATGACGGTGTCTGATTACTGTGCCAAGCTCAAAGGTCTCGCCGACGCTCTCGCCGATGTTGGGTAGACCGTCACTGATGAAACCCTTGTCCTCACCATGCTTCGGGGTCTCAACGAGCAATACGCACACCTTCGCTCTTTTCTTCCATTTCAGGTTCCGTTTCCAAGCTTCCTGCAGACTAGATCGGCATTGGTGCTTGAGGAAGCACAGAAAAGGACGGACGCCAAGAACAACGCCGCAACTGCACTTTGGGCCAGTGGCAATAGCGTGCTGCCCAGTGCTGGTGGCGAGCGCTTTTCTTCCTCCGGCGGTGATCGTTCTATCGGCCTCGGCAACGGCACCACCGGCGGCTTCTCCAACA
Source organism: Thinopyrum elongatum (assembly GCA_011799875.1). Lineage (NCBI taxonomy): Eukaryota > Viridiplantae > Streptophyta > Magnoliopsida > Poales > Poaceae > Thinopyrum > Thinopyrum elongatum. The sequence goes on from CM022303.1 coordinate 583,302,081, forward strand.
CCGGTAACGGCACCACCGGCGGCTTCTCCAACACCAACAATCGTGGCGGCGGGGGCAGCGGCCGTGGCCGCGGCCGCCGCGGACGTGGTCGTGGGCGTGACACCCCGTGGATGTACAATCCATGGACGGGGCTCCCTACTCGAGCGCATCTCCAGCACCAACAGCCTGCACCATAGTGGCAGGCTCAGCCACACATGCAACAGCGCCAGGCCTGGCGTGGCCCGTTTCCAAGCCTCCTTGGACCACGTCCTGGCATGACACAGCCCCAGGCATATACTGCGTACGGCCAGGCGCCGCCAGTACAGCAGAATACGCCAAGTCTGTACCAGCAGCAGCAGCTCGACCCCGCCCTTATCAACGCGCTAAACAACATGCAGTTCCCCGGCAACAACGACTGGTATATGGATTCCGGTGCTTCATCCCATATGGCTTCCGATGCCGGTAACCTCTCCTCTCTTACACCTTCTCCTTCTCATACTGTCACTGTCGGCAATGGTGCCTCTCTCCCGGTTACTCACATCGGTTCCCAGTCTTTCTATTCCTCCAATAAACCCCTTCACCTTCGTAATATTCTTGTTGTTCCGAACATAATCAAAAATCTTCTCTCAGTCCGACAATTTACTACTGATAATTATTGTTCTGTCGAATTTGATCCTTTCGGTTTTTCTGTGAAGGTGCTTCCCACTCGGACAGAGATTCTTCGATGCAATAGCCCCGGACCTCTCTACCCATTGTGTCGTCCATCCCATTCCACCACCACCGCCGAAGCTCACATTGCCACCACCGCCAGCTCCACCCTTTGGCATCAACGCCTCGGACACCCCGGCCATCATACCATGTCGCGTCTTCATCAGTCCAAAAAAATTACATTCAATAAAGATGGGCACTCGCTGTGCCATGCCTGTCAATTAGGTCGTCATGTTAGATTACCTTTTTCTGCATCTCAAACTTTTACTATTCGACCGTTCCAACTTATTCATTGTGATCTGTGGACATCACCTATTCCAAGCACCTCTGGTTATTGTTATTATCTTGTCATTGTGGATGATTTTACTCATTATTTTTGGACATTTCCCCTCCGTCGCAAATCAGATGTATACACCACCTTTCAAGCGTTCTATGCTTATGCCCGCACCCAGTTTAATCTTCCCATCCAATCCTTGCAATGCGACAATGGCCGAGAATTTGATAACACCAAACTTGATACTTTCTGCTCCACCCACGGCATACAATTTCGCTTCTCATGTCCATACACGTCCCAGCAAAATGGCAAGGCCGAACGCGCTATTCGAACCACTAATGATGTCCTTCGTACTTTACTTTTCCAAGCATCCATGCCCCCTTCCCTTTGGGCTGAGGCACTCCATACAACCACATATCTCCTGAACACAAGACCTTCTTCAACCATAAATTTTTTCACACCCCACCAACTATTGTTTAGCGAATTTCCGTCATACGATCATCTTCGCGTGTTTGGTTGTTTATGTTATCCTAACACGGCATCCACCTCTCCCCACAAGCTAGCACCTCGATCTACTGCTTGTGTTTTTCTGGGATACCCATCTCGACATCGTGGATACCGTTGCCTTGACCTCACATCTCGCCGCATAATTATCTCTCGCCATGTGGTCTTCGAGGAAACCATCTTTCCATACAAGCCACCATCTACTACACCTCCGGCGACTTGCCCAGATGTTTTCGATCCCACACCTCTTCTACCTGTTGCAAACACTCGTTCCACTATTGTCCTACCAACTACAACTCACGTACCAGTTCAACCCAACATGCATGGTTTTTCCGGCCAGCCGCGCACTATGCATAGCACACCAACAACAACTACCGTACATGATCCAGCTACACCTATGCATCCTCCCAATCCTGAGACAGAGGCACCCTCGCCTCCCGCGTCTACGCAGCCGTCCCCACCTACGGCTACTGCCCCAACATCTCCAGTGCATCGCACACGCCTACGCACCGGCCGCCTTCCGCCTCCCATAGATCGTCTCAATCTCTCGGCCACTATTTCATCTCCTCTGCCTTCTAACTATTTGATTGCACTCCGAGATCCCTCCTGGCGTGTTGCCATGAAAGAAGAGTATTATGCGCTCATGCACAATAAGACATGGGCACTAGTTCCACCACCTTCCGGCGCCAATATAGTCATGGGCAAGTGGATTTTTCGACACAAATGTCATTCCGATGGCACCCTTGCCCGTCACAAAGCTCGTTGGGTTGTACGTGGCTTCTCCCAACAACCTGGTGTCAATTTTGACGAGACCTTTAGTCCTGTGGTTAAGCCCACCACTATTCGTCTCGTGCTTTCTCTCGCCATTGGGCAGTCTTGGCCTATTCATCAACTAGATGTTAAAAACGCCTTTCTCCATGGTCACCTTGATGAAGTGGTCTATAGTCAGCAGCCATCGGGTTTCATCGACCCAGGACGTCCACATCATGTTTGTCGACTCCTAAAATCTCTATACGGCCTCAAACAAGTACCCCGCGCTTGGTTCCAACGCTTTGCTACCTTCGCCCAATCCCTTGGTTTCACTGAGTCTAAATCTGACACTTCCCTCTTCATCTTCAAACATGGTCGTGACACAGCTTATCTTCTCCTCTACATTGATGATATTATTCTCACTGCCTCCACACCCTCCTTTCTTGCCTCTATCACTCGTTCTCTCAGTAATGAATTTGCTATGAAGGACTTAGGTCCATTACACCACTTTCTTGGTATTTCTGTATCACGTACACCTTCTGGGCTTCACCTCTCTCAGGAGCAATACATCCTCGACGTCTTGTCCCGTGCCGGCATGCGTGATTGTCACCCTGTACCTACACCCATCGATACTAAGGCTAAGCTTTCAGCCGCTGCTGGCCCCCCTGTTTCAGATCCTTTCTTCTATAGGAGCCTTGCCGGTGCCCTACAATATGTAACTCTCACTCGCCCTGATATCTCGTATGCAGTCCAACAAGTTTGCCTTCATATGCATGACCCTAGAGAGCCACATTTCTCTCTTATCAAACGCATATTGCGTTATCTTAGAGGGACACTACACTTTGGTCTTTCCATCCATTCTTCTTCCTCTCATAAACTGATTGCCTATTCGGATGCCGACTAGGCCGGATGCCCGGACACCAGACGTTCCACGTTGGGGTACTGCTTGTTTCTTGGAGATAACTTGATTTCTTGGTCGTCACGTCGTCAGACTACTGTTTCTCGCTCTAGTGCAGAAGCAGAATATAGAGCTGTCGCCACCGCGGTCGCCGAATCATGTTGGGTCCGCCAGCTGCTCATGGAACTTCACCGGCCTATTGATGATGCTACCATTGTGTATTGCGACAATGTGAGTGCGGTCTATCTGTCTGCTAATCCTGTGCAGCACAAGCGAACTAAACATATCGAGCTGGATATACATTTTGTACGAGAGAAGGTTGCCCTTGGAGCCGTCCAAGTTCTGCATGTTCCATCCTCCTTACAGTTTGCGGATATTTTTACAAAAGGTTTGCCGACAGCACTCTTCCAGGAATTCCGATCCAGTCTTCACATCGGCGCACCACCGAGTTCAAACTGTGGGGGCGTGTTAGAGTCCCATAATCGTACGCTGCCGGCTGCTGCTCTTCTTGGAGATCACGTCGGATATCTCTTCAACATACCAACGTTTGGTTAGCCTACCTAATTTGTAATCGTGTTGATCACGTCTAACCTTTGTACCTGTACTATATATACATGAGGCAATGGAAATAGGAGGCATGCATTGAGCAGCCCCGTTTACAATGGAGACCATGGTTCAAATCACCCCCGCGGCTCTCCTTTTTGGAAGTGTGCGCGAGTGGGCCGGCCAATTACTATTGAAGCTTGCAGCGAGGCTTCCTACGGTCTCACCCTTCTGGGCCGGCCCATGTAGGGTGTGAGCCGCCCCTGTTTTTTTTCAAGATTTCAAAAAATGTTTTGACTTTCAAAAAACGTTCATGGATTCAAAAAAGGGTACCGAATACAAAACAGTTCTTGAATTAAAAAAATGCTCATGATTTCAAAAAAATGAACATTTTTAATTTTTAATGAATATTTTTAAATTTTGTATGAGCATTTTTAATAATGATGAATGTTTTTTTGTATTTGATGAACAAATTTTGAATTTGATGAACATTTATTGAACTTGATGAAAAAATATTGTATTCAAGAAATTGCTTTTTGAGAAATGGAATAACAAATTTTTAATTCGATGAACATTCTTTGAAATCGATGAACAAATTGTGAATTTGATGAAAAAATAATAATTCGATGAACAAATTTAGAATTTGATGAACACTTTTTCAATCCGATGAACAAAATTTGAATTCATGAATATTTTTTGAATTGATGAACATTCTTTTACATTGATGAACAAAAAAATGTTCGTGAATTTGAAAAGAAAGTTCGCAAAAAAAGTGAAACATTAAAGAAGAAAATGAGAAAAGAAAACAAAAAGAAAAATAAAAAGGAAAAACACAAAAAGAGAAAGAAGGAAAAAAATAAAGGAAAAAACGAAAAATGAGCCGGCCCATATGAACACCCGCGTGCGAGGGTGGGTACGCACCAGGTCGCTCGCGGGTGACGTGCGCGCCGAATAGGATTCCCCTCCGATGCCCTTCCCTGGACCAGTTTTTACAGGTTATCTTCGGGCTGTTTATTCTTTTTCTAAATAAAATTAGCACAAATACCCATGCGTTGTGAACGGAGAAAAACTTTAAAACAAATTTAAAGTAACTAAAAATTGTATGTGCAAACACGACACATCATGCTGCAAAGGAAACGCTAGTTGTTTTGTTCACGCGCACTAAGCCACATGCCCAATTTCTAGGTCGGGAATAATCCATGTATCGGGATTTCCGCATTCCTCCATTTTAATTCATGCATAAATTTTTCAACAGTGCTGGGCGTTTTCTGGTCTCTTCTCATGTTTTTCAGGAGATAAATCAGATCAATGCCTCGCGTTCTGCTTATCCATTTCCAAAACGGCCTGTTCATAACCTATGTAAATTGGGACATATATATAAATTGGTGAGACCCAAAATAAAACTCAATGATAAGTACCACATGTCAGGTGTGTTGCACTCCGGTTCTAACGTTTTTCAATGGCAATTCCAGTCACTCAACGATGGCAAATTTCAGTGATACATGGCAAGTTTCTGTCAAAAATAAACTGAAGTACGAAGTTACAATGCTTACCAACTAAAATTACCATCCTCGCGTAACTAAATTTGCCATCGAAAACATTCGGAGTTGCCATATGCTCGTACCTGATGTTCGGCACTTACCAGGGTCCAAATAAAAAGGTGAGCGGGATTATTTAATAGATGTACAAACATGAAAAGGGTATATTATAAGATTGCTGGTATGTCACCTTGCCTGGGCCTTGGGGCCACACGACGGAGGTGAAGGCGAGTAGCGAGAGAAAAGTAGTTTCTCAGGAAAAATAAATAAGAGTACTTCCTGAAAACATTTTTTTCCCTCTCGCTAGGGTTTGTTTTCCTCCCGGGGCGATTTTGTCGCTGCCGTCGAGTCCTGCTTTCCCTACCTTTGCGTCGATCTGCAGGCTTCTCGTCCTCGATCGGGGGTGTTCTTCGTGGCGTCCTCTGGTCCTGGCGGGGCTGTGGAAGGCGAAGGAACTAGGATTCCATCTGGAAGGCCCGATCAAGATTCAATCGGGTTAGGGATCGAGATGTCATCTAACAAGGCTTCGGCGTCTGCCGCGGCAGGTCCATCGGAGATCAACGACGTGGAAACACTGATGAAGGAACTGGGGCTGCGTGAGGAGGACCTCGATGACGTGGTCTTTGATGAGAAGGAGGCGCCGCCGGAGACTGCTCAGTGGATCGCTCTTGCAAGGGTCCACTCTACCAAAACCTATAGCCAATTCTGGTTTTTCAGTTATATGAGAGCGGTGTGGGATCTTGCCCAGGAGGTGAAGTTCAAGCCTTTGGAGGAAAATCTCTATATTGTGCAATTCTCATGCCTAGGAGACTGGGAGAGAGTTACTCAAGATGGTCCATGGCATTTTAGGGGCGACAGAGTGATCCTCAAGCCGTATGATAGATTGCCAAAGCCCTCAACAGTCCAGCTTGATACACAATCGAGATCTGGGCGCAAGTTCATGATGTACCACCCCTATATGCTCATCTTGTGCCATCCCTAGCAGCAAAGGTGGGTGAAGTGATGTTTGCTGAACCTCAATCGCATGACTTCGCAGGGAATTTTCACCGCGTCTGGATATGGATCGATGTCACAAAGCCGCTGAAGAACGCAGTCTCTATGATACGTGATGGAAAGCGCCAAATCTACAGGGTTAAATATGAGAAACTACCTAATTGGTGCGTTGTTTGTGGTATGTTGGGGGCATCTGTTTAAAGAACACGACAACGGAATCCATCCACCGTCCGCGTTGATCTTCAAGGACTTAAGGGCAACCTGGGTCATGCGTACTGGTCAAGGTCCGGGAGGTGGCCGTGGCCGTAGAGGTGGACACCACGGCGGCCGTAATGGTGGCCGCGGAAGGGGCGCTCGGTTTGATAGTAATGAGGGTATGGATGTGACGCCCCTGTTTATAATCGTGCACTAACCATACACGCATCATGCACGATCACGAGCGGTGACTCACGTCAATATCACAACACAACTCTACGACACAAGTTTAAACATAAATCTTTATATTGCAAGCCAGGGCCACGAGGACCCATTATACATCAGTCATAAAAGCAAATATTATCTGAGTACAGACATAGTTAGACAAGTTTTGTCTTAAGAAGGCTGAGCAAAACAACGACACTAGATCAAAAGGCAAGGCCTCCTGCCTGCACTACTAGGGAAAACCCTAGTAGTAGCACGGGTAAAAGGCCTAGCAGTAGCGCTGGGGCCCGCGCTACTGCTACGGCACTACAGCTAAGTCTTAACAGTAGCGTGGGTGCACCCAGCGCTACTGCTACCCTACCTAGCAGTAGCGTGGGTTAAGCCAACGCTGCTGATAAGCCCGCGCTGCTGCTAGTAGTTAACCCACGCTACTACTAAAATTTCCTGTATTTTTTTCTTCAGCGTATTTACGCCGTATTTGTACAGATTTTATACAATAGTCTCATCATATCATACACAAATTTTTACACAGTGGCAATGAAGAGTTTGTGGAAGAAACACGAATTAGATTAAAGTGGATGGATCCAAGTGACCAAGTTGAATATGTAGGAAGATATGATGTTGGGATGACACACAAGTGTATGTGTTTCTTCCACCCCAATGATATACAACTCATATCATCATCATAATGATATATATATATATATATATATATATATATATATATATATATATATATATATATATAAATAACAACACATCATCATCGTAGTCATACAACTCATCTTGATCGTAGTGATATAACAATCTCACCATTATGATCATCATAAGTTAACCACTACTAGGTAAGTGCTAGTGATATAACAATCTCACCATTATGATCATCATAAGTTAGCCAGTACTAGGTAAGTGTTATCATCCTACATGACAAGTACTAGCAGGACCTACTACTCTCTCTCGGGTAGCATAGCATAAAACATAAAAAAAAACTCCTTCTCCGTTATGGAGCATAGAGATGCAACTGTCTCCATTTTGTGGCCTTCGCTCAGCCACTATTTTTCTCCAAGCCTTGATTTTGAGGCCTCCAACTATTTTAGAAGTCGAGTATGCATATTTGACACCCTCCGACCATGGTCGTACGCAAACAATTGTCATCTGACCTTCGACAAACATAAACGAAGGCACAACCACATCCGGGAGCTTCTGTTGAAGAACATAATAGTAACATATATAGTTAGCAATGTAGTTTACTTCAGAAGAATGTATGAAAAAGATGGACTAACTAGTGACACAATAGTAAAAATCTTACCATGATACTTGCACGAATGTTAGCATCGCACAACTCGTGGACTAGTGGCACGTATCTACTATGATTTTTGCCAGCTCCAAAGAGGATCTTAAATTTCCGAACATCATTGTAAGTGCATCTAGTGCCCCTTAGTGATTTTGGTGTATTGAAGACTTATAAGTTAAGGGACTAATGTGTCTGTGAGTGTACACAGGCTCTATAAGTCTCTGAGGAATTTGATATTTATGAAGAAAGTCGACCCCTAAGAATGAATGTCTTCAGCTGAAGACTTTGGTTTTCTTGAAGACTTTGAAAATGAGGAAATTGGTGTGACCTTGAAGACTTTGATATTGATGCGAGGATTATGAAGCATGAAGACTTTTGTTTTCATAGTTTCATTTTCTCTTTCTTGAGTCATAGGAATCACCGTACTGTTAAAGGGGGTCGAGGTAAAACTGAGGAAAAGATTTCCAAGTGATGCTCATCTCAAAGCCTACACATACCCAATCCTTCCGAGTGAATCCATTGGAAATCTCATACAGTTCAGTCAATTTCTTCAGTAACAGAGACGAAGATCTTCTGTTCTCTGAGGAATTTTTCTGACTGAGGAGTTAGGAATTCGCCAGTGCGGATTGCCTACAAGTGAGGAACATGATAGCCCTGAGGAATTTGAGAGCTCAAATTTCCGATTGTTGCTGTGCTACGCGCCAGCTGTCCCAAATATCTTATCCACCTAACGGTCATATCATTGAAGGGCATTTATGTCTTATCATGTCGGGCTGCTCCCCGGCTATAATAGCCGCCCCCTTCAACCACTAGCTGGTTGGCTGCTCCAAGAGAAACTGACACTTGTCATTTAGAGCATCCCATCCTCCGAGGACTTTGAGAGAAAATCATCAGTGAGGAAAAACCCAAACCCAAACACCTACAACCCAAAGTGATTGAGCATCACTGAAGAGATTGTTCATGTGTGGAACCGACGCTTGTTACCTTTGAGGACTGTACATCCTCCAGACGGTTAGGCGTCATGGTCTAGAGCATCCAAGAGGAATTGTGGATCGCCGAGTGACCAAGTCTGTGAAGGTTTGGAAGTCACCTGTGAAGACTTACCACGAGTCATTGGGCGAGGTCTGTGTGACCTTAGCTCAAGGAGAATACGGTGAGGACTGTGTGTCCGGGACTGTGTGTCCTTAGGTTTAAATACCTAGCCGCTCCAACTAGACGTACAACTGTCACAGCAGTTGGAACTGGTCTACCAAATCATTGTCTTCATCGAGCTACTGGTTCTATTTCCTCAACCCCTTCATTTCCTCATTCATGTGTTAATGTACTTGATCGTTACTGTTTGAAGACTTTGACTGAAGAGTTTCTCAATTTCCTCAATCCTAATTCTTCAGTCACTTTGTCTTCAGCCTGCTTATCCTATTTTTCACGCTACCTGTGCTCTGTGTATGTTTCATTTCATCATGATGACTATGCTACTACTTTGTTATGCATGCACCTGAGTACTTATTCCACTGCTCGTAGTTCGTTGCCTAGGAAATTCCTCAAGTAGAATTTCCTCAATGATGAATTCATAAAAATTGCCTAGTCAGCCCCCCTCTAGTCGATATAACGCACTTTTAATTGGTATCAGAGCATGGTACTCCCTTGTCCTGTGTGATTTTGGTTTAACCACCTGGAGTTTTAGTTATGTCGACTGCAGGCATGATCAAGGTCTCGGTTGGGTGTCCTACCTTTGATGGGACGGACTACCCCTACTGGAAGAATAAGATGCGCATGCATCTTGAGGCAATTGACAACGATCTCTGGTACGTTGTGGAAAATGGCGTTCCCTTTGTCACTCCTTCTGTAAATGCTGTTGATGTGAAGAGATTCAAGCAACTCGACTCTCAAGCCAAGAATATCATATGTGGCCATCCGAGCAAAGAACAGTACAGCAGAGTGAGTGCTTTGGAGACTGCAAAGCTTATCTGGGATAGGCTGTCCAAGGTCAACGAAGGAGTCTCAACTCAACGTGACTCTCGAGTTGATGTTCTTCGCAATATCTTCAACCGCTTCAAAAGACTCGACAATGAAAATGTTCAGCAAACCTTCGATCGCCTCACTGACATCTCCAATGAGCTGCAAGCACTTGGTGCCACTGACATCACCGACCATGAGGTGGTGAAGAAATTGCTGAGATCACTTGATTCCTCATTCGATACACTAGCACTGATGATTCAAGAGCATGGAGACTACAAGTCACTTGATCCTGCTGATATCCTTGAGAGATTGAACACTCATGAATTTCAACTAGCTGAGAAGAGAGACCTCTACGGGCCAAGCTATGGAAGATCACGCGCACTGAAGGCCAAGGCAGTTTCCTCATCTGAAGGAGAAGATCCTGCTAGCAGCCTTGGTGACCCTGAAGAACTAAGCCAGGAGCTAGCAATGCTCGTGAAGAAATTCCAGAAGTTTTCAAGGCGTGGTCGCTTTGTAAAATCTTCAAGAGGTGATGACATGAAATCATATTCCTCATCCCGTGATTACAAGAAGAGGACTTGCCACAAATGCAAGAAACCTGGTCACTACATAACTGATTGTCCTCAGTGGGCAAAGGAATAAAAGAAGAAGAAATACAAGGATGATAGTTCAGATGACTCAAAAAGGAAGAAGAAATCTTCAAAGTCCTCATCATCAAAATCTTCAAAGACTTCATCTCACAAGAAGAGCAGTTCCAAGAAGGCTCGGGCATTCATTGGCAAGGAAATGGACTCTGAAGCTGAATCTGAGGAAAATGAGGAAGAGGAGGCATCTGAGGAGTCAGACTCTGGTGTGGCGAGCCTTGCTCTCATTACTGCTTTCGTCAGCAAGTCTATTTTCAACACTGAGGAAAATGGCTTCCCCAACACTGCTGATGACAGCAACAATGACTATGCTCCCACCTATTGCTTCATGGCAAAAGGTGCCAAGGTACTCAAATATCCCTCTTCTGAATCAAGTGAGGATGAATCTGATGAAAATCTCAAACCCAGCTATTCCAAACTTGCTAATATTGCTGTTAAACAACAAAAGGCTTTGGAAAAGGTTCAAAATTTGCTAGACAAAAGCGATGACCTGTTGGGTGAAGAAATGGATTGAACTCAAACTTTGACTGATAATCTTCAGTGACTACAGTCTAAGTTTGATAACCTTCAAGGTCGTCATGAAACTCTCTTAGCCGATCATGAGAAGCTTTCTTATGAATTTCTTCAGAGAAAGCAAGATCTTGAGAAGCTAAGGGTGAGTCATGAAGATCTTCAGAAGGAAAACGATTCATTGCTTGCTCAACAGATCAGTTCCGCTTAGGAAGAATTTATTCCACCATGTTTGAAACGCATTGAACGTGAAACTGCTAATCCTTCACCTGAAAGTTCAAATGCTTCTATTGCTGCAAATTCTTCAACTATCTCTGTGGTCACAAATTCCTCATCTGAGGATACCACTAGTATCACTGACGAAAATGCAGGGTTGAAGGAATTGTATGTGACAGGCATGTACAAAAGCCTCAAAGGGCATCAGACTCTTTGTGATGTGCTCAAAAAGCAGATCTTGAACAGGAACCCTAGGAGAGAGGGTATTGCCTTTGAAAGGAAACTCAATGCCGATGGGACCTACTCGAAACCTGAGCAGTATCCCAAAACCTCATGGGTTGCTGCGAAAGGACCTCCCGTAGATCCATCCACTTTATCTGGCTATACATGTGAATCTTCATATTCATCTGATGAGTCACTTGACTCCAACTATAAGTTGTTCAAAGATCAGAATGGTGAAGTATTTGCTAGATATGTTGGAATTAACTGCAGGAACGGTCCCCCTATGAAGAAAATCTGGGTTCCCAAAAGGTGCCTTGAAAGTCTTCAGGTGAATGTCCTCATGACATCACCTGTGAAGAATAGGAACCCCAGATCAAATTCTTCATATGGACCAAAGGCTTCAAATGGATCCAAGTCCTCATATGGATCAAATTCCTCACGTGGATCCAAATCCTCATATGAACATCATCGTGCTAACACTTCTGTTTCGCAGGGAAAATCTAAGAGCTATGAATATGTGCATTATTTTTCAAATCATTATGTTCATAAGTCCTCGAAGAATTTCTCTGCTTATTCATATGCATACTCTAACCCCTCTTCTGTGAAACGAAGTGCACTGGCTTCAATGCACCTTTCTCTTATGGAGCTCGCAGAATGATGAACTCTTTGCCACCCCTCCAGATGTGGGTGGTGAAGAAAAAGAACTAATCTCTTATGCAGGGTCAGGTCTCCAGACGAACTTGAACGTCTGAAGAATTTGCTGGAGACCTGAATTTGCTTGAAAGGACGCAAGCTAATCATGAACAAATGAATACTCATTTCTCACATCCTTATACTGCTATATCTGGTGTACCGCTTGATGAAATTCTATCTGATGAATCTGATGTCATATTCTTCACTCTGAAGTATATGAGTTCGTAAGTTGTACTAATTCATCTGCAGGATGATCAACCCAAAGCTACTGAGTGGGTCCTCGACAGTGGATGTACGAATCACATGACCGGTGAAAAGAACTTATTGATGGACTCTGTTTTAACTCCATCACATCTGAAGCATATCACCTACGCTGACAAAGTCAAAAGCAAGGTATTGGGTTTAGGTAGGGTTGCAATCTCAAAGGATCAACACATGGACAAAGTCATGCTTGTCGAGTCCCTCGGATTCAACCTCATGTCTGTCTCAATGCTTTGTGATCTTGATATGGTTGTCGTCTTTGGCAAATATCGTTGCATTGTGCTCATGGAATCTGACAATTCCAAAGTCTTCGAAGGCTTTAGGAGAGGAGACCTGTATATTGTTGATTTCTCTGCAGGACCACAGCCTGCCACATGTCTACTTGCAAAAGCTTCAGAAGTCTGGCTATGGCATCGCCGACTAGGTCATGCTGGCATGAGGAACTTACATACACTCGCGAAGAAGAAGCACGTCATTGGCATCGAGGGTATCAAATTCCTCAAAGATCATCTTTGTGGGGCTTGTGAGGCTGGAAAGATGACCAGAGCCAAGCACCCCTCAAAGACTATCATGACTACCACTCGTCCTTTTGAATTGCTTCACATGGACCTCTTTGGCCCTACTCATTATGCCACACTAACAAATGCTGCATCTCTATATGGCTTTGTTATTTTTGATGATTATTCTTGTTACACATGGGTGCATGTCATTACTTACAAAACTGAAGTGCAAGAAGTCTTCAGATGATTTTCCTCAAGGGCCTCGACGAATTTCGGTGTGAAGATCAAGCATATACGTAGTGACAATGGGACCGAGTTCAAGAATACTGGCCTTGATGACTATCTTGATGAACTTGGTATTACTCATGAGTTATCTGCCCCATACACTCCTCAGCAAAATGGCGTTGTGGAGCGCAAGAACAGGACTCTTGTTGAGATGGCTCGCACTATGCTTGATGAATACAAGACACCTCGTCACTTCTGGCCCGAGGCAATTGATATTGCGTGCCACATCATCAACAGGGTATATCTTCACAAATTCTTCAAGAAGACATCATATGAACTCCTCACTAAAAAGAAACCCAATGTGAGTTATTTCAAAGTCTTCGGTGCTAAATGTTGGATTAGAGATCCTCATCACAATTCTAAATTTGAACCGAAAGCACATGAAGGTTTTATGCTTGGTTACGGAAAGGACTCGCACACCTACAGAGTCTTCAACACCTATCACAACAAGGTTGTTGAGACTGTAGATGTGTGGTTCGATGAAACTAACGGCTCGCAAAGAGAGCACCTACCTCCTGTGCTAGATGAAATATCTTCTAAGGAATCCATCAAGTTCAAGGCTACTGAGGATGTCATACCGACTGAAGAAGTTATTCCATATCGTGAAGAAAATTATGCTGGTGCATCAGAAGAATCTGTCACTGAAGAAAATGCTCTGCCAAATCAAAGTCGTCAACCTGCACATCCTCGCGTTGCAAATGAAGTGCAAATTGAGAAAATCATCAATGACATAAACGCACCAGGTCCTCTCACACGCTCAAAAGCTTCACATTCGTCTAACTTTTGTGGGCACTTTGCTTTTGTCTCTATCACAGAGCCCACCAAAGTTGATGAGGCATTTCTGGAGCCTGAGTGGATTCAAGCTATGCAAGAGGAATTACATCAATTCGAGCTCAACAATGTGTGGGAACTTGTCAAGCGACCAGATCCTCGCAAGCACAATATCATCGGCACCAAATGGATCTACCGCAACAAGCAAGACGAAAATGGCCTAGTTGTGAGGAACAAGGCTCGTCTTGTAGCTCAAGGCTACACACAGGTTGAAGGAATTGATTTCGATGAAACTTTTGCACCTGTTGCTAGACTTGAGGCTATTCGCATATTGCTTGCTTATGCTAACCATCATAATATCATCTTATATCAAATGGATGTGAAAAGTGCATTCCTCAATGGTAAGCTTGAGGAAGAAGTATATGTTGCTCAACCACCAGGTTTTGAAGATCCCAAGCATCCTGACAAAGTCTTCAGACTCAATAAGGCCCTCTATGGCCTCAAGCAGGCCCCTCGGGCGTGGTATGATACACTGAAGGAATTGCTTATGAAGAAAGGCTTCAAACCCGGTTCACTTGACCCAACTCTTTTCACCAAAACTTATGATGATGAATTATTCGTGTGCCAAATATATGTAGATGATATTATCTTTGGCTGTACTAACCAACGTTACAGTGACGAATTTGCCTATATGATGAGTAGGGAATATCAAATGTCTATGATGGGAGAATTGAAATTCTTCTTAGGTCTTCAAATTCATCAACAACGCAATGGCATATTCATATCTCAAGAGAAATACCTCAAGGATGTGCTGAGGAAATTCGGCATGCAAGACTGCAAAGGCGTCAAAATCCCTATGCCCACAAATGGCCATCTACGCACCGATGAAAATGGTAAAGACTTCAATCAAAAGGTATACCGCTCCATGATTGGCTCTTTATTGTATCTATGTGCATCTAGGCCAGATATTATGCTTAGTGTTTGCATGTGTGCCCGTTTTCAAGCTACACCGAAGGAATCACACCATAAGGTTGTGAAACATATTCTTCGATATCTAGCTCACACTCCAACACTTGGATTATGGTATCCCAAGGGCTCGGCTTTTGATCTCATTGGATATTCTGACTCTGGCTATGCTGGTGATCGAGTGGATCGCAAGTCAACATCCGGCACATGCCATTTCCTCGGACGATCTTTAGTATGTTGGTCCTCGAAGAAGCAGAACTGCGTATCACTGTCTACTGCTGAAGCTGAGTACATTGCTGCTGGTTCTTGCTGTGCTCAATTGCTATGGTTGAAGCAAACCCTCAAGGACTATGGCATCAACATGAAGAATGTGCCACTCTACTGCGACAACGAGAGTGCCATCAAGATTGCTCACAACCCAGTTCAGCACCCGAAGACAAAGCACATCCAGATTCGTCATCATTTTCTTCGAGATCATGTGTTGAAGGGCGACATCTCCATTGATCACGTGAAGACTGAAGATCAGCTGGCAGATATCTTCACAAAGCCCTTGGATGAGAAGAGATTTAGCAAGTTGCGGTGTGAGCTAAATATCTTAGAATCTTCGAATGTTCTTTGAAAGGACACACATCCTAACACTTATGCAAAATTGATGACTTAGATGTGCAACACACGAAGTAACGTTTTTTCTTCAATCAATGAAGACTAACCTTCTAAGTGTGAAGAAATTAATGAAGAATTTGATTCTCAGAGCCCTACGAAAATTGTATGCGGTGTCTGAAATCATCATTCTTATACGGTGGGTCACGCCACCAACAAAAGTTGAAAACCTTCAATTTGAGTTTTTCTTCATTTTTTGCAAATTCCTCAATTTTCAAATTCTTCAACTTTGCACTTTCTTCAACTTTTCGACTGGTGATCTTCATTGCCTATATATATATATTTGAGTTTTCATGTCCTCAACAACATTCACTTATAGCTAATTCTTCAAGTTGATTTTCATCTAAGTGAATGTGATCGGACCCGTTCCCCCTCTATGCTAAACTCAACCCAGTCTGTTCACAAATTCTTCATGTGCGTTCTATTTGGAACCCGTTCAAAATCTTCACTGTGTCCTTGTCAGCTGAAGAATTTGCGAACGAAACATTAAAATTTTCATATCTGAATTTTTGGCTTTTGTCGCTCAAACCGTTCCGCATCCCACGACGGATTAAACTACTCACCCACGATCTACCACGATCTTCACCTCTCTGTGGGTGACACATGTTTCTAGGATGGCAAGGGTCAGGGGCACGTTCGTCCAAAAACTTCGGACGGGCAGTTTTTTCACCGTGGCTATAAATACCCCTCCCCTTCCTAGTCCTCATTTACTTCGCTCGACCTCCATCTCGCTCGAGCTCTCAGACCTAGCGCCGTCGCTACTCTCCATCATCGCCGGTGAGGAAGAGCTTCATAGCCTCGACCTCGTCGCCGTCGTACTTGCGCCGGCCACGGAAATCTTCACTCCGCCGCCGCCGTAGTTGTCTCTCATCGCCAAGTTAGGGCGTGAGAGATCTGAACTGACGAACTTCTCCAACTCCACTCCCAGTTCATCGTGTTCTTCGTTAAGGGTAATTAAAATCTGATTTTACTGCCCTACTTTGATTCTTATGATTTCTTCAAAATCTTCAAAAGGTGTTTATTCTTCAACTTCCCACTCTATAAACACCCGAATACTTCTGCATCTTGATTTGTTTCTCTAAGCTATGTTTTTTCTTCAAGATTCCTCAATTGTGTGGATTTTCAAATCTATACAACTCTGGAACCTAAGTCAAGAATGCTTAGTGAAATTCATCAAGAACACCAATGGTCAAATTCCTCAAACTTGATTCTTTTTGAAAAATTTCTGAGAACGCATATGACCTCTCCAAATTCTTCGCACCTATACTCTGTTCACAGGTACAAAATGTCCGCTGCTGAATCTCTAGGTTCTCATCAACTTAATTCATTTGCAGCGTTCCTCGAAGATAAGTTGCATACTTCCTCAGAAACATCCATAGTTCAAAATCCTCAGGTGAGGAAAATGGCAGATGGGAAAAGACCTCAGAAGGGAGGCAAGAGGCCAGAGACAAACACTGCGTTTGAAATCCCTGAAGACATCTATGATGAGTATTGCACACCAGATGAAGCTACTCATGGCAAAGAGAACAAGAATCAGCGCAAAGTGCGCATTCAGAGAATTGAGAGGAGATGGGCCAGAGAATGGAGGGAGTATCGATATGTCACTCCCAAATACATGAAGAAATTTGCTGTACACCCTCCATGTCCAAGACCTCCGTTGGCTGCTGGCCAAAAAGCAGATCCCACCAGCATCAGGCGTGGTGAGGAATTTCCCAAAGAATGGGCCAAGCGTCAAGCCAAATTGGCTAAAGTGGCAAAAGAAGCAGTGAAGAAATTCAATGAAGAGTCTGCTGCTGCTGCTGAGGCCTCTGCCAATAAGCCTAAGAGGGCTATACCAAAGAAATCAGCTGTGAAGCCGAGTTCCTCAACAGCAATGCCCTCTCGGCCAAGCTCTTCAAGGCCCTCAAAGCAAATTCCTCAGGCAACTTCTTCAAGGGCTGTGCCAATTCCCTCTGTTGCCTCAAAATCCTCAACTGCTGCTGCAAAGTCCTCAACACCTGTGCATCTTGCCACGTGCGAATGGACTGCAGGCTTTTCAATTGCTTCAGGAGCATCTGCAAGTTCCTCAGCTCCACCACTGTCCTCAATAGGTCCAACTCTGTTAAAGAAGAAGGCCACTGATGGATGTGGGACAAGGCCAAGTCCTCATAAGAAGCAAGTTGCATTCCAAGTACCGTCTGATGACGATGAAGCTGATGATGAAGAACTTGCTGAAATCATCAGGGACAGGCAAGAAAGGGCTGCTAGAGCCAAAGGCAGTTCTGTGCCTCTCATGCTGGATCCGAAGAAGATCCTCGATTTCATCGACCTCTGGCACAAAGATCCCAACACTCCACTGCCTGAATTGAACCTCACTCCTGGTCAAAGTCATATGTTGACGGCATTCATCAGTGAAGAAAAATGGAAATTTGAAAAAGGGGAGGCAAGTCAAGAAGGCTCAATATAAGAAGGAGCATTTTCTGAAGAACAATGTTCTGAGCATGTCTCCTGAAGAACTTGTAGCTCTGCAGAAGGAGATCAAAGACCTCAGTGATGAATTTGACAGATATTATGCTGATTGGCTAGGTGCCAAAGTCAGATTTGTCAAGCTGGCCAACACTCTCAAGCCTAACGTTGCAGCTCCATCGCAACAACAAATTCCTCAGGCTGATACTTCTACTCAGTCTGCTGAAGAAACTGAAAGCGCAGCTGATGAAAATCAGGCTGCTGAAGAAACTGAGAATACCAGGGCTGCCGAAGAAATTCCAGTTCCTGAAGACTCTGCCAGGGCAACCTCCAATGTTGTGCTTGAAGAACAACCCAGACCAGCTGAAGCATTTGCTGCGCCTAAAGAAACTGAACCAACTTCATCTGCTCCTCCTGCAAAATCTTCAAAGTTGAAGAATATCACTCTTCCTTCTGCATCAGAAGTGAAGAAAACTAAGGCTGCGGAGAAGGCAGCTGTGAAGAAGAGCAAATCATCAACCTCTGCAGAGTCCTCAGCTCACAAGAAAGTGAGGACTTTAACGAGCTCTTTCAACAACCCAATTGATGCTGTTCCAATTTCGATAGTGCCATCAAAGGAAATTGTCCCATTTGGTGAAGACTATGTCATTCCAGATGACATCAATGAAGAGAATCCTTCTGCCGCTTCTTCAGAGCAGTTGGATGAAGAAATTAAAGTGGAAGATATCCCTTCAACCCCACTGGTATCATCGCCCATGCCTCAGTTCACAGCTGAAGAGGCAGGCGTTGAGGAAATGGAAGAAGAAGACGTGGATATCGGTTCTACAACTCCTGTGCTTAATGATGATTATTGGGAAAGACTTCACCCCAATTCACCGTTGACCACACCTCTGCATCCAATTCCTCAGTCCCCTGTACAAACTGAAGAAATTCACACGGGATCTGAAGAACGTCAAACTTCTCTCCTTTCCATTCTTGAGGAAATTCCAGCTACTACAGCTAAAGAAATAGAGACCCAGACTGCTGCTACTGAAACTGCCGCTGAAATTCCACAGTCTGTGGCTCCAGAAGTTATGCTCCAAGAGGTTGTGAAACCATCAACTATTAATCTTCAGCCCAAGCAGCAAAACCCTCATGCTAAAAGGCCAAAATTCAAGGCTGACGATTTCTTCACTGGGCACCATTTCTTCACTGACTTCATCCATATGACTCAGCAAGACTTCAACGCAAGCGATTCTGGACAGCTAGTCAAATGAACTTCTATTCTTCACTCCTGTTTGACAAGGACAAGGTATTTGAGCATCGTCAAATTCCTCATGTTGACATGGAATGCATCCCTTGCTTTCAGCCAGTCTTAAATGTTCTTCACGAAGCTGGGCTACTGAATTTCTGCACTGACATCTGCGACTGGAATGAAGAACTCATTCTTAAATTCTATGCCACTCTACACCTCTCTGGAAATGTGGCTGATGTGAATTCATGGGTGCTAGACTGGATGACTGAAAACACTCACTTCAAAGCACCGGCCTCTGAATTGCTTCATGCCGTACCAGTCAGTCCACCTGTTGAAGGCGCAAGGCTCATGTATGAAGAACTTGAACTTTCAAATCATATGATGCAAGTGCTCATGAAGCCTTTGAAGGCTGGCCAAGCCCCAAGAACCACCTTCCTAGTGAAGGATTTGCTGTATGTGCCAAGGACAATCTACCGCATTCTGACCAAAACCCTCAGTCCGATCAAAGGCCACAACTCTGAAGAAGAGGAAGTTGTTGGCATCATGAAGAATCTGTTGTTCAACATGATACATGGTATTCCCATTAACTACCACGACTTCTTCATGAGGACTTTGGTGAATGTTGCACTGTCACCTTTTGAGTTGAAGCCTTATGCTCCATGGATCATGAAGTTCATCAGAACCAGGTCTTCAATTCACTACAAGGCAGATTGTCAGAATCATCTCAACTATTTGCCTCCTATTGAAGTCCTCAAGCGGACCATTTCTTCAGTTGATGAAAAAGGCAAGGCTGCTGTTATTGATGAAGGCACTCGTCCATTGGATGGTCAGTTTCGCAAAGCTGCATCTTACTCCACCAATGATGACTCTGCAACTCAAGACTCTGCCGCAAAAGCTTCAAAGCCAACTCCTCAAGCCACTGCCCCACGCATGATGACTGATCATGAGCTTCTTCTAAGTCCTCATCAGAAGGTCGATCGCAATCACAAATGGGTCAAGCGTCAATTTGGTTCAATTCTTCAGAACATGACTGTCACGCAAAATACTGTGAAGAAGAATCACTACTATGCGCATGAAATCTTCGATCGCACTTGGGCCATATTGTCTCACCTCTACGGTGATGAAGACCTCAAGCAGATGGGATTTCAAGAGGACTTTGACTGGTCTCAGCCTCCTTCAAAGAAATTCAAGAAGGTCAAAGTTCCTCAGCTGGTCACAAGTTCATATTCTTCATCGCGTGAGACGGATGAAGCTAAAGACCTCAACGACACTATGGCAGGCCCTACTTCAACGGACGACCCCAACAACGCTGGCGCTCCTCCATCGACTTCATGATGATATTCTTTAGGGGCGTTAGTCCTCATTTTTCGTCCCTTTTGGTCACTCGGTGACAAAGGGGGAGAAATTTGAGTTAGTCTTCAAGCGGGTCTTATATATGGGCTATTTTTTTGTTAAGTTACAACTCTCACTCTTCTGAAGTGTTTGTTGGTTGAGTTGTAAACTTAAGTCCGATGGTGGTCTGATGCTTTTGAACTGCTTTCTGCATGCTTATTTCCTCAAGTACCTTAATGCACGCATGTTGAATCACGTCAGACACCATATTTCATCATGTATTTCAAATTCTTCATATTATATGTTAAATGTGTGTATGGATTACAAGATATAGGGGGAGATCTCCATGATATTACTCTACAATGTGCATTTGCAATCCAAAGCAAATTCCCCAATATGCACATCTTCAGGGGGAGTTCTTCTATATCTTGCAATCAAATTCCTCAAAATCAGTATTTACACTTCATATGTTTTATCCCCATTGAAAACTTAACCTATTTGTCATCAATCACCAAAAAGGGGGAGATTGTAAGTGCATCTAGTGCCCCTTAGTGATTTTGGTGTATTGAAGACTTATAGGTTAAGGGACTAATGTGTTTCTGAGTGTACACATGCTCTATAAGTCTCTGAGGAATTTGATATTTACGAAGAAAGTCGACCCCTAAAAATGAATGTCTTCAGCTGAAGACTTTGGTTTTCTTGAAGACTTTGAAAATGAGTAAATTGGTGTGACCTTGAAGACTTTGATATTGATGCGAGGATTATGAAGCATGAAGACTTTTGTTTTCGTAGTTTCATTTTCTCTTTCTTGAGTCATAGGAATCACTGTACTGTTAAAGGGGGTTGAGGTAAAACTAAAGAAAAGGTTTCCAAGTGATGCTCATCTCAAAGCTTGCACATACCCAATCCTTCCGAGTGAAGCCATTGGAAATGTCACACAGTTCAGTCAATTTATTCAGTAACAGAGATGAAGATCTTCTGTTCTCTGAGGAATTTGTTCTGACTGAGGAGTTAGGAATTCGCCAGTGCGGATTACCTACAAGTGAGGAACATGATAGCCCTGAGGAATTTGAGAGCTCAAATTTCCGACCGTTGTTGTGCTACGCGCCAGCTGTCCCAAATATCTTATCCACCTAACGGTCATATCATTGAAGGGCATTTACGTCTTATCATGTCGGGCTGCTCCCCGGCTATAAATAGACGCCCCCCTTCAACCACTAGCTGGTTGGCTGCTCCAAGATAAACTGACACTTGTCATTTAGAGCATCCCATCCTCCGAGGACTTTGAGAGAAAATCATCAGTGAGGAAAAACCCAAACCCAAACACCTACAACCCAAAGTGATTGAGCATCACTGAAGAGATTGTTCCTGTGTGGAACCGACGCTTGTTACCTTTGAGGACTGTGCATCCTCCAGACGGTTAGGCGTCATGGTCTAGAGCATCCAAGAGGAATTGTGGATCACCGAGTGACCAAGTCTGTGAAGGTTTGGAAGTCACCTGTGAAGACTTACCACGAGTCATTGGGCGAGGTCTGTGTGACCTTAGCTCAAGGAGAATACGGTGAGGACTGTGTGTCCGGGACTGTGTGTCCTCAGGTTTAAATACCTAGCCGCTCCAACCAGATGTACAACTGTCATAGCAGTTGGAACTGGTCTACCAAATCATTGTCTTCACCGAGCTACTGGTTCTATTTCCTCAACCCCTTCATTCCCTCATTCATGTGCAAATGTACTTGATCGTTACTGTTTGAAGACTTTGACTGAAGACTTTCTCAATTTCCTCAATCCTAATTCTTCAGTCACTTTGTCTTCAGCCTGCTTATCCTATTTTTCACGCTACTTGTGCTCTGTGTATGTTTCATTTCGTCATGATGACTATGCTACTACTTTGTTATGCATGCACTGTAACACCCGAAAAATTTAATCATGTTTTTACTAAATAAAATTTGGCCAGAATTAAAATTTTGAATTTTTACTAGGTCTTTTATTAATTTCAGAACCATTTTCTGTTTCTGTTTTTCAAAATTCTTCCCTCCATATAGAAATTTTTGGAATAATATTGTGGCTTTGGTAGTTTTCTCAAATCATTTCAATTACATTTTAATAACAGTAAGAATTATTTTCATAATAAAAATTGCCCAAAACAATTCTTTTAATAGCATTTACAACACTTTAAACGCTTCTGTTGCACTACAACTATTTTAAATAATTCTTTTTAAATCCCACAAAAATTATGAGAGGTCATGTGATGCCTATATATCACTTTTATGCAAAAACCCAACCTGGTGTTTTGTAAATTTTGAGCACAACTTCCTCTTTTCAATTCTGTCCATTTTCTAGGTTATAACTACAACCCCAATTTTCCTTGTCCCAAAAATTCTGAATTTTTTTCCCACTCATAGTCCTTCCAACCAAACCCTTAAGTCCAAAAGTTTGGATCCATTGGAATCTTTTTAGCTCACCAAATATTTCCCTACATTTTCTGTCCAGAAATGAATTTCTCTAAAACTTGCACTAGCAAGTTTTGAATTTTGCCTAGCCAACCTCACCACCCTCTTTACCATCCAGAGAAACATCCCCCTGCCAAGTTTCATAACCAACAAAACTACCTAGGTCACCTGTTTATTTTGTGAAGCACTCTGTGGGCATAACAGAAACTTGATCTCCTTCTTAACTACATTAGAGACTTGGTCCTCTGGCCAAACCAGCATGTCCATCACTCCTCCCATTCCATGAAACCTCATCCTATTAATTTTTGGCCCATTCGGGTCCCTGTAGATGCCAGTGGCATTTCGTCGAGCACACTGGGTGCGTGCTCTGGACATGTCCAGAGCGCGCCTATGACCGCGTCGGCACCTGAGCTCCTGCCGCTGCCCACAGCCACTCTCCTGCTCGTTCTGACCCACTATGAGCTTCTCCAGGAAGCCCCGTATCCCGCCGACACCACTCTCTGGCCGCTAGCGCCGGCCGCCGTCGTCCATGCCAACCACAGCCGCCGCCGGCGTTTTTCACTCGGGCACGGCACCGCCCGAGCTGCCCCACCTCGCCAACACATCCCTGGATTAAATTCGGATGACCATCGCCCACAACTATCCTCACCGACCACGCGCCGACCCCCAACGGCCTCGCCACCGCCCGCGCTTTGCCATCAATGGATGCCGCCGCAGTCAGCTCGGGACGGCACCGCCCAAGGTGTGTGGCACGTCTCCGAGCCAACCAGCGAGCCCTGTCATCACTACGGGGAGCCGCCGTACACACCAACCACGGCCACAACCCCTAACCACCCTCTCTACCTCATTAATGGCGTTCGCCGCCGTGGCCATTCTCTGGAAGCCGCGACACCACCTCTCCCCGCCTATTTAAGCTTCCCCCGAGGCCTCTCAGCTCATCACCACTCCTCCTCCTCCCTTTGTAAGCTTTCAGTAGAAGTAGAATGACCGGAGATAGTCGTCTTCTCCAATTCCGGCATCCACGGCCGCCACTACTGTCCGGATGGTTCCGACGCCGTCCGGCCCTCCCTCTTCCAAATTTCTTCACCAACAGTCTCCTTGAGCACCTACTGATCCATCCCCGCACTCGATTTTTCCCGGGAGCCACCTTAGGCGAAACGCCCAATTCGTCTCCGCCGGAGCTCCTCGGGTGAGCTCGCCGCCGGCGACTCCGTCCACCCCAGGGACCACAGAGACCATCGGAGGAACCGCCTCGACCTCCTAAGCTCGTAGGTGGCCTCGGTTTTCTGAACGGTGCCGCCGTTCAGCGCCACTGATCACCGGAGCACCGCCTCTGTTCGGTGGGAGAAGGAGGCGCGCGCGTGGGCCGGTCAAACCTGACCAGTGGGCCAGGCGGGCCCACTGTCAGTGACCCAGGCCATGCCAGCGCGGCATAAGTGGAGACGGTTTTCGCTAAATCCGTCTTCACGCGCGGAAGGCCATGTCCAGAAATGAATTTCTCTAAAACTTGCACTAGCAAGTTTTGAATTTTGCCTAGCCAACCGCACCACCCTCTTTACCATCCAGAGAGACATCCCCCTGCCAAGTTTCATAACCAACAAAACTACCTAGGTCACCTATTCATTTCGTCAAGCACTCTGTGGGCATAACAGAAACTTGATCTCCTTCTTAACTACATTAGAGACTTGGTCCTCTGGCCAAACCAGCATGTCCATCACTCCTCCCGTTCCATGAAACCTCATCCTGTTAATTTTTGGCCCACTCGGGTCCCTGTAGATGCCAGTGGCATTTCGTCGAGCACACTGGGTGTGTGCTCTGGACATGTCCAGAGCGCGCCTATGACCGCGTCGGCACCCGAGCTCCTGCCGCTCCCCACAGCCACTCTCCTGCTCGTTTTGACCCACTATGAGCTTCTCCAGGAAGCCCCGTACCCCGCCGACACCACTCTGTGGCCGCTAGCACCGGCCACCGCCGTCCACGCCAACCACAGCCACCGCCGCCGTGTTTCACTCGGGCACGGCACCGCCCGAGCTGCCCCACCTCGCCAACACGTCACTGGATTAAATTCGGATGACCACCGCCCACAACTATCCTCACCGACCACGCGCTGACCCCCAACGGTCTCGCCACCGCCCGCGCTTTGCCATTAATGGCCGCCGCCGCAGTCGGCTCGGGATGGCGCCGCCCAAGGTGTGTGGCACGTCTCCGAGCCAACCAGCGAGCCCTGTCATCACTACGGGGAGCCGCCGTACACACCAACCACGGCCACAGCCCCTAACCACCCTCTCTACCTCACTAATGGCGTTCGCTGCCGTGGCCATTCTCTGGAAGTCGCGACACCACCTCTCCCCGCCTATTTAAGCTTCCCCCGAGCCCTCTCAGCTCATCACCACTCCTCCTCCTCCCTTTGTAAGCTTTCAGTAGAAGTAGAATGACCGGAGATAGTCGTCTTCTCTAATTCCGGCATCCACGGCCACCACTACTGTCCGGATGGTTCCGACGCCGTCCGGCCCTCCCTCTTCCAAATTTCTTCACCAACAGTCTCCTTGAGCACCTACTGATCCATCCCCGCACTCGATTTTGCCCGGGAGCCACCTTAGGCGAAACGCCCAATTCGTCTCCGCCGGAGCTCCTCGGGTGAGCTCGCCGCCGGTGACTCCGTCCACCCCAGGGACCACAGAGACCACCGGAGGAACCGCCTCGACCTCCTGAGCTCGTAGGTGGCCTCGGTTTTCCGAACGGTGCCGCCGTTCGCCGGCGCTGATCACCGGAGCGCCGCCTCTGTTCGGCCGGAGAAGGAGGCGTGCGCGTGGGCCGGTCAAACCTGACAGTGGGCCAGGCGGGCCCACTGTCAGTGACCCAGGCCACGCCAGCGCGGCATAAGTGGAGACGGTTTTCGCTAAATCCGTCTTCACGCACGGAAGGCGTAACTCCAGCACTACGTCATCGACGTCGGCAGTTTTTCGCGCAGCCGAAGCAACTGGGCTCGGCCCAGCGATGCCGTACAGCTAAAACGCGCACAGGGCGTTCCTCAGTCTTTTCCTTTATCTTTTTCCAGCAATATTCAAATAATTCCTTAGAACTCATTTCAAATCCAAACTGGATGATTCAAATTTATACATGCTTCTAAAATCATGCTCTATCAAACTAGCTAGGGTGAACATTTTTATTATGCCTAGTTTCTGCTGGATCAATTAAATAGTCCTTTTAATCATTTAAGTCAGCTTAGAAATTCCATAAGTAATTCATATTAACTCCAAATAAATTGATTCTTTTTCTGTTGTTTTTGATTTTTCATCTAGTTTATTTTAGTATTTATTTCAAAAATATTTGAAACAACTTTTAATACTGTTTTTGAATTATGTGGTAATTGCTATAATCTTTAAAATAGGAAAAATAGAGGGAAGAAACTTTTCAAACTTTTGGAGTGCACCCAATATTCCTGCATGCTCAAGGCAAGCATCTTGAACACTTGATATGGTGAATTGCATAGTTGTTGTTTGCAAGAATAATTGCATCATGGATATGTTGAATAAAACTGGCATATGGCTATTTTTGCATGCATGTAGTGTTGGCATGTTCCATCATACCGTGCATCGTGTGTTGCCATGACTAACTTGCAGGAGCAGGCATAAGAAAAATACCGTTACCGGCAGGAGGATGATGACGTTGGAGCGTGATCATGCCTTGTTTGTTGTGCATGTTGGAGCATGCAAGGGTTGTGGCCCTGTTGGGATTACTGTTGAAGGAATACTTTGTTGTGCTAACCGTTGCAGGAAACTTAGTGCCTCCTGAGTCGACCATAGATCGAGTCTTGTCACCGGTAACCCCCATACTTGATTCGTGCTACCACTTGTCCCTGCCACAGGTAGGGTGCGGTCCAGTAAGTTGCTAACCCCTTTCCGTGCACACACCATACAGAGGGCCACGATGAGGGTTTCCCAGGGATCCAGGACTAAATCCTGTCATCGGGTCAGGGGGCATGGGTGTTTCCAGTTGTGACTGAGAGGGGGGCACCACTTGGAATCCACGCGTAATAATAGTGATCCCATGCAGGACGTTGGTCTCTCCGTCTCAGAGTTTTTCTTGAACGATGCTTTGGGTGATTCCGGGCATCCGGAAAGTTAATCTGGTGTGTGCTGGTCAGGTGTGTTTTCAACCCAAAGACCGTAATGGGAATTAGTCAGTGTCACGGTACTGACTAAAGAAATCCTTTACTTGTGGGTAAAGAGTACACCCTCTGCAGAGTTTAAAACTATTCAAATAGCCGTTTCCGTGGTTAAGGGCTACAGTCTGGGTTGGTCAAGTGTCGGTCTTTGTGTCGGTCTTCGGAGGAAAATAATTAAATTGAGCCTGAATTATTTTGCAGGATAATTGTTGTCACCCTGATGCTACCATGAATATTCTTATGCTTGCTAAATATTATTACGGTTATGCATAATATTGAGGACTAACCCGTATCTCTTATTTTGAATTTTTCCTGAGTGTCTCAGGGGCTGGCTAGACTACCCCGGGCACTCAATTTTATTTTCAAGACCTCTCGTGGCGTCTCTCGAGTTAACAGGCAGTTTATCACGCCACTACTCTTGTGGACACCCGATTGGAATTTCTTTTCAAGTCCGACCGTGGCGTCACTTGACACCCGACTGGCATTTCTTTTCAAGACCTCTCATGGCATCGCCTGAGTTCTCGGATGGTCCTGTCTCGTCCAACTTCTCTTTTAGACACCCGTTTGGCATTTCTCTTCAAGACCAACCATGGTGTCACTTTAGACATCCGACCGGCATTTCTTTGATTTTATTTTCCTTTAACTATCCATGTTTATCACTAACATTTTTATATATCCATTTATTTGCACATGCTAATATTTTATCATGCCATGATTTAATTCCTGTCAGCATGCATTTTATATAGTCCAGCATGAGCATACGCATAAAGTTTGGTTCATCATGATCTTATATTTGAACTGCTGCATTCGGTATATCTTTTGTTCATAATGTTTGTAAGTACATTCTAACGTACTCGCAGGCTTGTCCCTGGCTATTTACTTGGCCAGGTCAAGATTTCTACAAGGAGTACCACAGTGATGTCCGTGCGGAGCCTAGGATGGCAGCCATGCGGGATAGGAATTATCCAGGTCAGCCGTTCCTGTGGGGAATGGAGCCCCATCGACGTTGAAGAACCGCGAGACAATTCCGTCATCCACCACCAGAATCACTGTTGTATCATTAGACCTTCATGGTCTTGTATCCAATTCTTGTAATAGCTTGGTAATCTGTAACAAGGATGTGTCCACCAGTAACGGTAATCCTGGGCTGGTGATGACACAAGGGGTTAATTTCTGGGATTTCGTGTCCCGGCACCGGTGTCGGAGTAAATGACCACGGGTAGCCCCATCTGCTCCCTTGGGTATTTCAAGACATCGGGGCAGGCTGCGCCCCTCTAACATCAAGGACAAAGGGCCGCCTTCTTGAGGCCGGCTGGTCCAAGCAGCCGGTTGCCAGGAGGCGGCGGAGTCGACAAGACGGCCATGAAGTGGGCCGACTCCTAGCAGGCGGCCTCCTGGGAAGCCGAGTCCTAGCAGGCGGCCCCTCGCGCCCTCAAAGTCAGCGCCAACATAAACATGATGAGATAGGGCATGGCTACAGTACAGGCCTGCCACCCCCGAATCCAGGGCAGAACGTGGCCGTGGTACAGCGTACCAAGCAGGCATCCTGCGCCCAACACGGGACTGTTGCCATGCCGCTCATGACATCACCCATGGCAAAGGAAGCCATGCTCCCACGACGGGCGGCCAGTACGGCCCACAGGCGGCGGGCCCTACCTGTCCGTGACAAGCCAGAAGGCGGCGAGCCCAGACCAGTCGGCTCAGTGGGAGGTCGGCTCCCAGCAGGCGGCCCTCCTCCTCCCTTGAAGTCCGTGCGCCATTAACCAGATACGACGGGGTATGGCTACAGTGAGCCCCCGCCAGGCGGCGGGACTGTATCCACGTTCCCCCTGTAGGCCTTCGTCATCAGGGGCAATGCTACAGCATAACGTAGTCAACGCGGCCCATAGACACCGGGACCCACCTGTCGGCTGAGATCGCGTCAGTCGGCGGACCCACCAGGCGGCGGGCCCCGGCGGTCGGCGGAGAAGCCGGCGACCAGTGACGCTGACTGCCGGGCCCCGCATCTGGCCAGATTACCGTTGTACCCCTGGGGGGTAGGCTTATATAAACCCCCAGGTCACCCCATGCAAGGGGTTGGCTCTTCGGCAGAGGCCTCGTCGAGCACTCTCAGCACCACACACACACGCAGAGAGAGTGGAGTAGAGCTAGCCTTGCCCTTCTTCCTCCTCCAGCCAAATAGCTCAAGGAGCAAGCTTGTAGCTACCTGTTGAAGTAGTGATCATGCGGAGACCCCGCAGAGCAGGACTAGGGGTGTTATCTCCTAGGAGAGCCCCGAACCTGGGTAAGATTCGCAAGCGTACGCGGTCTCGCTCACTCCCGTTTCTAGAGCCCGGCGACGTACTTTTGTCCCCATCCACGATAAGCCACCCCCTGGCATATGTCGCACGATATCCCCGACAT
This sequence comes from Thinopyrum elongatum, assembly GCA_011799875.1. NCBI lineage: Eukaryota > Viridiplantae > Streptophyta > Magnoliopsida > Poales > Poaceae > Thinopyrum > Thinopyrum elongatum. The sequence goes on from CM022303.1 coordinate 583,331,701, forward strand.
TTGGCGCCCACCGTGGGGCTAGGTGCACCGTCGTCCGGAAACACATTCTGGACGGGAACCCTCTTCCTCCCTGGCGATCGCTGCCAGCCCGGCACGCCCGACGCCATTTGCATCGACACGCTGCAGGGCGTGGAAGTTGTTTGCGCCGCAAGCAGCCTCGCTGATCTCATCGGCAGGATCCGCCTCTTCGACGAGCCCGCACTCGACGCGTGCATCTAGCTCCGAGAGCTGCCTCGTCGATCTCCTCGGCAAGCTTCACATCGCCGACGAGCCGGTCTCTGACCCGGAGTCCGTTGGCTCCACCGACCTGCTCGTCGACTTGGTCGTCGATGCCGACGTCGCCCTTCCTGATGCCTTCCCTGGTGACGTGGTGATCTTCGACGACCCACTTCCCGCTGCAGACATCAGCGCCGGCACCAGCACTGTCACTTAGGTGCTGGTCATCAGCCACGACGGAACCTCCGACCAGGGCGGTCGGGACCCGTTGCAGGCGGCAATGCAGGACCTGTCCGCTCCCGTAGCGCCCGGTGCGAGCGGTGAAACGCTGGAAGCATGCCGTATCACACTTCTCGACAGCTCCAACAAGTTGGCGGCCATGAGACGCCTCACCGAGGCTTACCACCGCGAGATCGACCGCGCCGTCTGCGGCACACCGGCTGCTGACGAACCCAGCCGCGTGGGCACGGTCCGGCAGCGCGGCGCCGCCATCGCCAGCATGTTGGGGGCGGACCGCCCGGTCTACGCCACGCCCATGGAGAACTTGTGCGCCGCCCAGGCAACGGCAGACGAGCTGGATCGCCTGGAGGGCGACGAGCGTCACTGCATGATGGAGCGCGTCCAGCAGCTCATCGACGCAGCCGCCGCGCAGCAAGAAGCTGGCCGCCGCAAGGTGGAACCCGGCCTACAGGCTGGGAACCTTCCCCCTCGCCGTGAGCACGGCGTGACCTCCCAGACGCCGACAGCCGGCGCCCGCGACCGAGGGGACCCAGAGCCGGTTGCTAGCCGCAGCCGCACCCGCATCTCCATTGAGCGCGACCAAGACGGCCGCCCATGAGCAGTAGAATGGCGGGACGGTCGTCAGCCCCTTCCCCCGCGCAGGGAGAGGCGCGCCTCTCCGCCTCCTGTTGAGCACCCGACTCTCGGGCGCCGGCTGGGCCCCCGCGAAGGAGTCGGAGAGAATGACACCCGCAACCGGATCGACCGCTTGGCTCGGTCCCTGGCGTTGGAAGAAGAAGATGCAATCGGCCCGCCTTGTTTCGGCCCCCGCATTCGCGACGAGCCCTTCCCCAAAGGGTTCTTGCTCCCTCGGGACACTCCTAAGTACAACGGCTCTGTGAAGCCGAAAGATTGGCTAGTCGACTACTCCACTGCCGTCAACATAGCGAACGGCAACAAGCGTGTCGCCGTGAAGTATGTTCTGCTCATGCTCCAGGGCACGACCTGGACATGGCTGAACAGCGTCAAGCCCTACAGCGTCAATAGCTGGCTAGACTTCACCGAAGTTTTCATCCGCAACTTCACCAGCACCTACAAGCGGCCGCCCAAGCCCCGCCAGCTCTCCCTGTGCATCCAAGGCCCGATCGAGTCCACCCGTGAATACTTAACGCGGTGGGCCGAGCTACGCAACTCCTGCGAAGGGGTTCATGAGGTGCAAGCCATTGAATACTTCACTACCGGGTGCCGAGAGGGCACCCTACTCAAGCACCGGCTCCTCTGCGACGAGCCGGCCACGCTCGACGAGCTGCTGATCATAGCAGACAAGTACGCCACTGCCGACTCCTCCATGAAGTCGGAACTCTGAGTGGATGCGTCAGGAAAGATGCTCCCTCCGGCCCCTCAGACACCGGCTGGTGATTCCAGTCGGCGCCAACAGTCAAACGACAATAAGTGCAAGGCCCCGCAGCCGGCTACCACTAGCCGGCAGGTGGCGACAGTCGAAGACCAGTAGCCAGAGGAGCAGCCCGGCCCCAAACGCCAGAAGGGCGGCAAGCCTGCCTGGTTGCCCGCCTTCTCGTTTGAGCAAACCCTCGACGCTCCCTGCAAGTTCCACAGCGGCGCGAAGCCATCCAACCACACCACCCGGAAGTGCCACTGGCTCACCCGCATCGCCAGAGGTGAAGGACTGCCTCCGCCGCCTGCTGGCCCGCCGCCTCCGCCTCCCCAGCAGCCGGCGGTCCGACCAGTCGGCGCGATCCAAGATGAGTTTCCTGAAGAGCATGGAGCTTACGTCGTCTTCACCAGCGTGACTGACGACAGGCACAGCCGGCGTCAACAGCGCCGAGAAGTGAATACTGTCGCCTCTGAAGCCCCAGAGTTCATGCACTGGTCAGAGAAGCCAATCAGTTGGAGCCGAGCTGACCACCCGGGGGTGATGCCTTCTCCGGGTTCCTATGCCCTGGTGTTGGATGCCACCTTTGCAACGGAGAGGCGAGCTGCTCGTTTCTCCCGAATTCTGATAGACGGCGGTAGCAGCATCAACATCCTCTACCGCGACACCATGGAGAAGTTGTGCATCAAAGAGAAACAGCTCCAGCCCAGCCGGACTGTCTTCCATGGCATTGTGCCTGGCCTATCCTGCTGACCAATCGGCAAGATCAAGATAGATGTCCTCTTCGGAGACAAGAGTCACTTCCGCCGAGAGCCAATCTGGTTCGAGGTGGTTGACCTTGAGAGCCCCTACCACGCGTTGCTTGGCCGGCCTGCTCTGGCCAAGTTCATGGTGGTCCACCACTATGCCTACCTCAAGATGAAGATGCCGGGCACCAAGGGCATTATCACCATAGCCGGCGACTACCAGAAGTCTGCCGCCTGTGCCACTGCCAGCAGTCGGCTGGCCGAGTCCCTTGTGATTGCTGCCGAGAAACGGCTCCTTGACCGGGTTGTGGCCATGGCCGGCGAGCAGCCGGACCTGTCGCCAGATCCCAAGGGGTCAGAAGCTCAGGGCTCTTTCCAACCGGCCAAAGAAACCAAGAAGATACCCATGGACCCGGAGCACCCGGAGAGGTTCGCTGTCATAGGAGCTCGCCTCGATAGCAAATAGGAAAGCGAGCTTGTCGATTTCCTCCGTGAGAATCGGGACATCTTTGTGTGGTCTCCAAAGGACATGCCGGGTGTTCCGACGGATTTCGCCGAGCACAAGCTACATGTCAGAGCAGATGCAAAACCAGTCAGGCAACCCCTCCGCCGCCTGTCGGAGGAGAAGAGAGGAATTGTTGGTGAAGAGATAGCCCGGCTTCTAGTAGCCGGCTTCATTATGAAAGTATTCTTCCCAGAGTGGCTTGCCAACCCAGTCCTTGTACTAAAGAAGAACAACAAATGGCGCATGTGTATTGACTACACCAGCCTCAACAAAGCTTGCCCGAAGGATCCGTTCGCCTTGCCTCGGATTGACCAAGTGATAGACTCCACAGCCGGATGCGAGCTGTTGAGTTTTTTGGATGCCTACTCGGGGTACCACCAGATTAAGTTAAGCCCGGCCGACTGCCTGAAGACCGCCTTCATCACACCATTCGGAGCCTTCTGCTACCTGACCATGACGTTCGGCTTGAGAAACGCTGGCGCCACGTTTCAGCGTTGCATGCAGAAGTGCCTCCTCAAGCAACTCGGCAGAAATGCCCATGTTTATGTGGACGATATTGTGGTGAAGACGGAGAAGCACGGTACCCTCCTGGAAGATCTTAAGGAAACCTTTGATAACCTGCGCCGTTTTCAAATCAAGCTCAACCCAGAAAAGTGTGCCTTTGGAGTACTAGCCGGCCAGCTCCTCGGCTTTCTTGTCTCAGAGCGCGGCATAGAGTGCAACCCTGTCAAGATCAAGGCCATCGAGAGGATGGAGAGGCCCACCCGACTGCGAGACATTCAGAAGTTCACCGGTTGCTTGGCATCCATCAGCCGCTTCATCAGTCGGCTAGGCGAGAAGGCTCTTCCAAGCAGAACTACCCCCACTACCAAAAGTTGTGCTATGGCGTGCATTTTGTCGCCAAGAAGCTCAAGCCATAGTTTCAAGAGCATCCCATCACGGTCGTCTGCACCGCCCCTCTTGCGGAGATCATAGGCAACAGAGACGCATCGGGCCGAGTGGCCAAGTGGGCCATCGAGCTGGCCCCCTACACCATCTTCTACCAGCCTCGCGCCGCCATCAAGTCCCAAGCACTGGCCGACTTCCTCGTCGACTGGGCCAAGACCCAGTACCTGCCGCCAGCTCCAGACTCCACTCATTGGCGGATGCACTTTGATGGCTCGAAGATGCGCACCGGTTTGGGAGCCGGCGTCATCCTCGCTTCTCCCAAAGGCGACAAGCTCAGATACACGCTGAAAATCCACTTTGCCGCCTCCAACAACGTGGCTGAGTACGAGGCGCTAGTACACGAACTCCGGCTGGCCAAGGAGATTAGCATCCGCCGGATTCTGTGCTACGGCGATTCGGACTTGGTGGTCCAACAGTCGTCTGGCGACTGGGACGCCAAGGATGCAAATATGGCGAGCTTCCGCTTCCTCGTCCAGCAGATCAGCGGATATTTTGATGGGTGCGTGTTCCTTCATATGCCACGGGCCAACAACGAGCAAGCAGACGCCCTGGCATGGATCGGCTCCACCAGGCAAGCCATACTAGCCGGCGTGTCCCTTCAGTGCCTCCGCAAGCCGTCTATCAAGCCTTCCCCGGAATCAGAATCCATCTTCGTGCCGGTTGCTCCCGAAGCAGTCGGATCCGACTCAGGGGCTCCCGCAGCCGGCCCGAGGACTTCGGCAAGCGGCACGGGGACTGCAGCAGTCGCACCCGGCCCGGGGACTTCGCAACCCGGCCCAGGGGCTGCAGCAGCCGGCTCGGGGAGTTCGGCAGGCGGCACGGGGACTGCATCAGTCGCACCCGGCCCGGGGACTTCGCAACCCGGCCCGGGGGCTGTGGCAGCCGGCCCCAAGGACTTCACCAAGCGGCTTAGGGACTGCGGCAATCGCACCCGGCCCAGGGACTCTACAACCCGGCCCGGAGGCTGCAGTGGCCGTCCCGGGGACTTCAACAATGCAGCAAGACGCGGCCGACTCCACCCCACCACCTCCCGACCCAACCGCCCTAGTTTCAGTGGCCGTAATGATAGTGGATGAAGTCAAAGCACCATCATGGGTGCAGCCCATCCTCAACTTTCTGGTAAGCGGAGAGCTGCCAGTTGATGAGATCTTGGCCCGGTAGGTGCAACGCCGGGCAGGAGCTTACACGATAGTAAACAGAGAGCTTGTCAGGCGCAGCGTGACCGACGTTTTCTAACGCTGCGTCGAACCAGAGAAAGGCAAGGCAATCCTCAGAGACATACACCAAGGCGAGTGCAGCCACCACGCGGCCTCCAGATCCCTTGTCGCCAAAGCTTTCCGCCATGGTTTCTTCTGGCCGACTGCTTTGGAGGACGCCAAGGATCTGGTCAAGAAATGCAAGGGGTGCCAAAAATTCAGCTCCAAGCAACATCTGCCGGCTTCTGCACTCAAGACCATCCCCCTTACCTAGCCCTTTGCCGTCTGGGGGTTGGACATGGTGGGCCCATTCAAGACAGCACGCAGTGGCATGACCCATCTGCTTGTCGCTGTGGACAAATTCACCAAGTGGATTGAAGCAAAACCAATCAAGAAACTAAATGGTCCGACTGCTGTGACCTTCATTGCGGATATCATCGTCCGGTACGGTGTACCACACAACATCATCACCGAAAATGGCACTAACTTTGCCAAAGGTGCCTTGGCCCGTTTCTGCTCGACGCAGGGCATCCGACTGGACTTAGTGTCCGTTGCCCATCCGCAGTCAAACGGCCAAGTAGAACGAGCAAACGGCCTCATCTTATCCGGCATCAAACCCCGATTGGTCGAGCCACTGGAGCGATCGGCCGGCTGCTGGATCGACGAGTTGCCGGCCGTCCTCTGGAGCCTCCGCACCACTCCGAACAGATCAACCGGTTTCACTCCCTTCTTCCTCGTGTACAGGGCCGAGGCCGTTATCCCAACTGACATCAAGTTCGCCTCGCCTCGCGTCACCATGTACACGAAGGAAGCACGAGAAGATGGCATCGATCTGCTGGAAGAAGGCCGGCTGTTAGCACTCAGCCGGTCCGCCATCTACCAGCAGAGCCTGTGCCGCTACTACAGTCGGAAGGTCAAGCCACGATCCTTCCAAGAGGGAGACCTTGTGCTCCGGCTGATACAGCGAACAACCGGCCAGCACAAGCTCTCGGTCCCTTGGGAAGGCCCCTTCATCATCAGCAGAGCCTTGGGCAACGACTCCTATTACCTCATCGACGCGCAGAAGCCCAGGGTGTGCAAAAGGGACGATTCCGGCAAGGAAATAGAGCGCCCATGGAACGCAAATCTCCTCCGAAGATTTTACAGTTAAATGCAGTATGTACCGCGCTACCTTTTGTACTAAGGACAAAGGCACCAGGTCCCTCGAGGAGCCCTCGGGGACTACCTTTCTTATCTATATGATAAGTTTCATGCCTGTGAGTATGTTATTTCATTCCTCCGCCCGGCACCGGGTCCGACCAGTCGGCCCGGGGGCTTGCCGCCTTGTACTATGTTGGCTCTACCTGCAGTCGGACAAGTAGTGTGCCGGCATCTAAGCCCACCCTTGCCATAAGCCGCAGCTTGCAGAGCGACTGTCTGGCAGGCAAGAGTCAAAGGCAGGAAATGATGCTCACATGAAAAATGGCTAAGGACGAAAGCACCCACATAGGCCAAGTCGGCTCCTCGCCTAACCGTCCGGTTGCTGAGCAGCCGCCCGACTGGCTTCTCACTTAAACCACTACGTTCTAAGCGGCCAAAGTACTTGTCTTCCCAAAATGGCCAAGTACTTGACCCGGCCAGTAGACCGAAGAATGGCTCTCTGGTCGGCAAGGCGGCAGCCAAGGGAAAGTGGCAAAGGAAAAAGCCAAAAGAACAGAAAGCAAGACAAGTCAGAGCTCGGCGAAGCACATCTTGTGCGAGAATTAAATCACATAGCAAGAGGCCCTCGGCCAGCATTCAACAAAGTTTGAATACACCCCCAGCGGGTGGAACTGCATGAATTTAACAAAGTTTGTTCTAAAGATTACCAAAGCAGGAAAAGATAAGATAAGTTGGCAGCCTAGGCCAAATGAGCAACAGGCGAGTCTGGCAGGTTGGTGGAGTCGGCGGCGCCAGCTGGTGGAGTGGCCGTCTGGCGAGTCTCGGCTTGGTCGCCTTCAGCAGCAGTCGGTGCACTCGCATGTGGCTCGTTGCTCGAGGCCCGATCAAGCTGAGGTTGGGCGTCCGCTCCGCCCTCCGGTGCGTCGCCTTCACCATCCTCATCTTCCTCGTCCTTGCCTTCATCCCTTGAGGCAATTTCTTCCGCCGAGTCCTCGCCGTCATCCGAGTTCAGCCCGAACCAGTCCATCGGCACCTCCGCACCCTCCTCGTCCAGCTCGGGGAAGAAGACGCTGGTGTCGGTGTACTCGGCGATCGCCACCGCACGATGGGTGAGCGCAGGCCCTGCTGCCACCAACTCTTCCATGGCCTCCTGCCGGAACGTGGCCAACTGGGCTAGGTCCAGCCGAGGATACCACGCCTTGACGAACTCCAAGGCTCTTCGAGCGCCTGCCCGAGCGGAGGAGCCCCTCCAAGCCTCGAAGCGGCCGATTGCCGCCTCCAACCAGTCGGCGGTCAGACTGGGGGTGCGTGGAGCTTGGCCGCCTGGCCAGAGGGCGGAAACCAGCTGAGACCCGGCACGCTGAAGGCGGCGGAGCAGACGGTGAATCGGCTGCAAACGCGTCCTGACGGCCAGGAGCTGCTCATTCATGTTCCGAGGCGAGTCAGGCGGGATCTCCACTCCTTCCCTCCTACGCCGGTCGCGCCACGCCTCGATGGCCTGGCTGACGGCGACAGCGTGGCCAGGAAAGAAGTCTACGCAAAAGAAAAACAAAGATCAGAAGCCGGCTCCCGATGCAGTCGGCAGCTATTCCAAAGGAAGAAGCTTACCGTCGATCATGTCTTCAATCTCGCCGTAGCCAGCGGCGAGGATCGCCTCCTTCTCGGCCCACTTTGAGCGTTCGACCCCAAACTCGGCCTGAAGGGCGCCTTCCGCCTCCTTGAGCTTCTGGAGCTCCGCCTTGTGCTGGTCCGCCTGGTCCGCCAACTTCTTGGCCAGATGGTCGCGCTCCAAGGCCGCCTTATGGCGCTCCTCCTCCTTGACACACAGCTCGGTCTGGGCTTCGCCCAGATGCTGCTGCAGTGTGGCGCTGGCTCCTACAAAAATGAGAAAGAGAGGACAATCAACAAAGATGACCAAAAAAGAAAAGTGGTTGCCAGAAGATCCGGCCCGACTGCTCAGTAGTCGGCCCGAATCTCGGGGGCTACACCTAGTGGGTGCGCTGACGTGCCCCCGCGAGGAAGTAGACAGAATGCTTACGCCGGCTTTCGGTGAGGTCGGCGGTCTGCTTAGCCAACTCCTGGACCTGGGAGTTGAAGGCGGCTGCGCGGATGTTGTGGTAGTCCTGCAACGAAGACAAAAGAAGAGAAAACAAATTAGCACTCGAAACCTACCTTAAAGTTCCGAGCCACCTGCTCAGTAGCCGGCCCCGAACTCGGGGGCTACACCCAGTGGGTGCGCTGGCGCGCCCCCACGGAAGACTGCAAGAATCAAAAAACAAAGCAAAGAAGCATACCCAAACGGCCGTCCGCGTCGCCAAGAATGCCTTCGTAGACTGCTGGAGGGCGGCGCCTTGGGCCTGGAGCTGGGCCTGAACGTCCTGCGCGGCCTTGTTCAGCACGCCCGTCCCGCCCCCAGGCGTCCATTCTGGTGGGGCGGCACTGGTGGCCTCTGCGTCTAGGGCCGACGAGCTCGCGGCCCCGACCTCCTGCGCCCGCGGCGGCGAGGCCACCTTCGCCGCACGCCGGCGCACCGTAGGGCGGACCACGGGAGTCGCCCCCACCACCAACTCGCCACTAACCGGCAGCACCGGTGGCACGTCAGGCCGATTGCCTCGGGCCCCAGCAGTCGGCGCTTGCGGGGGCACCTCTGCCTCCGAGACGATGGCGTCGCCTCCTCCCCTCTCCACGACCGGCTGGTCATCACCGGCTCCTCCAGTCGGCACCGAGATCTCTGGCGCTGGCGGCGCCGCGCGCAATGGAATGACAAGTTGCGGGGCCTGGCCGCGCGCGGTTTCTTCCGCTTGCGCCCTAGCGGCCACGTCCGTCCGAGCCTTGGCGGCGGCGTCCGCCCACGCTGCCTTGGCCGCCTCCGCTTCCTGCCTCTCCGCCTCCTCCCGCTCCTCGCGCGCCTCCCGCGCGTTCCTCTCCGTCGCTGCCCGGAGGTCGGTGAGCGTGTCCACGCGGCGGGTATTGGCAGAGCCTTCCGTCTCCCCGATCACGGAAGCAGCGGCAGACCGCTCAAGAGTGAGTGGGGCCCTGATTCAAGCAAGACAAGAGAAAAACTCAGAAAAAGTTTGCAAGGAAGAAGAAAGGAAAACACAACCAAGCACTTACGCGGACACCATCGGGGGCTGCTTCGGGGCCCTCTGGAACTGGGGCGCTCTTGCAGTGGCCTCTTGCCGCCTGGTCGCGGCGGCCGCGTTCTTGGACTTGTTCGGCCGGCTGCCGAACAGCAACGATCCGGCTCGACACTTTTGTGGGCCGCCTGGCGCGGTAGGCGCGGCTGAGGAGCTCGCGCCCGCCCTGTCGGTGCCGTGCAGGCGGCGTGGCTCATTCTCCTCCTCATCATCATCCGGCCAGTCCTCAAGGCCGCCTGCTCCCCCGGAGTCGCCTGCTCCACCGCCGCCACCTGTGGCGTCGTCCTCCTCCATGGCGGCCACCCCCAAGTCGGGGTCTTCCACATCGCTCCTCGTTCGGTCCGGCATATACTGCTGACCTGGATCCAGGGCGCCGGCGGCCGACTGGGCCGGGAGGACCTGCACCATGGCCGACTGGTCAGGCGGCAAAACAAGAACTCGGACCAGCAAAGAGAAAAGAATTACAAGACTCACCGCAGGCGGCGGATGTGCGCGGTCGTACGGCCGCATGCCGAACCGCCAGTCCACCTCCAACAGCTTGCAGTTGGAGATATAGTTGACCAGCCGGACCACCTCCATGTCCGGCAGGTCCCGTGTGCACATCCGGCATGGGTCCCGGTGCCCGCTCATGCAGCTGATGATGTGAGGCCGGGCTTGGAGGGGGAGCACTCGGCGCGTCACGAAGGCATCCAGCAAGTCCGAGCCCTTCAGGCCCTCCGACTCCGTCATCGCCTGAAGTCGGGCAAGGGCGGCGGAGGAGGCGGCCGACAGGGAACTCGGCTTGTACTGCCAGTTGGCGCGCGGCTCGGCTGGCGGGCCGGCTGCGTAGGCCGGCAAGTTGACGTAGTCGCTTGTCGGGTGGATGTTCTTGACGTAGAAATAGGATTTCCGCCACAGCTTGGCCGACTGCAGCAGGGAGATGGGCGGGAAGCGGTTCCCGGTGCCCGGGCGCCGCACCGCCACACAGGCTCCGCATTGAGCCGCCTGGCCCTTGGCGGCGGTGCCAAGTTTGAGGTAGAAGCACTCCCCCCAGAGTTCGAGAGTGGGGACAGTGCCGAGGTACCCTTCGCACATGGTGACGAAGGCGGCCAGCAGCACCACTGTGTTTGGCGTGAGGTGGTGCGGCTGGACTCGGCAGAAGTCGAGGAAGGAGCGGAGGAAGCCGCTCGCCGAAAGGCCGAAGCCACGAAGGAAATGGGACCAGAAGACGACGCGTTCATCATCCTCCGGCGCCGGCGAGATTTCTGCTTTGGGGGGAACACGCACCTGCACGTTCGCCTCCTGGGGCAGCCGCCGTGTTTGACAGAGGAAGGAGAGGTGATCATCGTGGACGTTGGAGCCGTCCCAGTCGCCGGCTCGTGAGCGCGCCATGGTCGAAGGAGCTCGTCGCAGGCGCGGCGCAGTGGCGAGCGGGCGAGGCTGCGGCGGAGCAAGGAAGCCGCAGCGAGAGGACGCCAATGACGGCGGGCTGCGGCAGCACTTCGACGGCAGTAGAGAAGATGAAGAACGGCGAAGGGAGAGGAGGGCGCGCGTGCATCTGCCGCCCCCTCCCCCTACTTATAGCCCCAGTCGGCAAAGCTAAGGGGGCGGGGGCGTGGGGGATCGTGGGATTAACTACGCCCACTCCCCCACGTTCCCATAATTGCGGCGCCGGTAAAGGCGCGTATTAACTACCACAGAAGCCCAACCGTCCACCTCGGCCGCAGCGGATCCGCGCGCGTGCCGAGGCGCTGTAGTGGCGGGCCCCGGCCTGCGGCGCTGTCCCGTCACGCGCGTGGGCTGGCAGGCCGGCTTGACCTGATGACGCCACGTGGCCGACATGCGCGGGCGGCAAGCCTGACGTCTGGCTAGCATGCCACCTGGTCCCCACCATGATGTTTCGAAATCGCCAGGCGGCCTGCCTGGTCATGGCCGACACCTACCAGTCGGCACCTCGGAAGACGGACGAAGCAGAATACCAGACGACCCGGAATATGAAGCTGCTGAGGCTTCTCGCCCCTTCAGCCGCAGCGCCTCATCAGCTTCGGGGACTACTGTCGGAGTAAATGACCACGGGTAGCCCCATCTGCTCCCTTGGGTATTTCAAGACATCGGGGCAGGCTGCGCCCCTCTAACATCAAGGACAAAGGGCCGCCTTCTTGAGGCCGGCTGGTCCAAGCAGCCGGTTGCCAGGAGGTGGCGGAGTCCACAAGACAGCCATGAAGTGGGCCGAGTCCTAGCAGGCGGCCTCCCGGGAAGCCGAGTCCTAGCAGGCGGCCCCTCGCGCCCTCAAAGTCAGCGCCAACATAAACATGATGAGACAGGGCATGGCTATAGTACAGGCCTGCCACCCCCGAATCCAGGGCAGAACATGGCCGCGGTACAGCGTACCAAGCAGGCATCCTACGCCCAACGCGGGACTGTTGCCATGCCACTCATGACATCACCCATGGCAGAGGAAGCCATGCTCCCACGACGGGCAGCCAGTACGGCCCGCAGGCGGCGGGCCCTACCTGTCCGTGACAAGCCAGAAGGTGGCGAGCCCAGACCAGTCGGCTCAGTGGGAGGTCGGCTCCCAGCAGGCGGCCCTCCTCCTCCCTTGAAGTCCGTGCGCCATTAACCAGATACGACGGGGTATGGCTATAGTGAGCCCCCGCCAGGCGGCGGGACTGTATCCACGCTCCCCCTGACGAGGCCTTTGTCATCAGGGGCAATGCTACAGCATAACGCAGTCAACGCGTCCCATAGACAGCGGAACCCACCTGTCGGCTGAGATCGCGGCAGACGGCGGACCCACCAGGCGGCGGGCCCCGGCGGTCGGCGGAGAAGCCGGCGACCAGTGACGCTGACTGCCGGGCCCCGCATCTGGCTAGATTACCGTTGTACCCCTGGGGGGTAGGCTTATATAAACCCCCCAGGTCACCCCATGCAAGGGGTTGGCTCTTCGGCAGAGGCCTCATCGAGCACTCTCAGCACCACACACACACGCAGAGAGAGTGGAGTAGAGCTAGCCTTGCCCTTCTTCCTCCTCCTGCCAAACAGCTCAAGGAGCAAGCTTGTAGCTACCTGTTGAAGTAGTCATCATGCGGAGACCCCGCAGAGCAGGACTAGGGGTGTTATCTCCTAGGAGAGCCCCGAACCTGGGTAAGATTCGCAAGCATACGCGGTCTCGCTCACTCCCACTTCTAGAGCCCAGCGACGTACTTTTGTCCCCATCCACGATAAGCCACCCCCTGGCATATGTCGCACGATATCCCCGACACCCGGCATGCACCTGAGTACTTATTCCGCTGCTCGTAGTTCGTTGCCTAGGAAATTCCTCAAGTAGAATTTCCTTATTGACGAATTCATAAAAATCGCCTATTCACCCCCCTCTAGTCGATATAATGCACTTTCAATCATTAATAAAGGAGATAAGATAATTCTTCTCGTCCCATGTTAGCTCTGAGCCATGACTGTAGTAGGTGTCGTCTATTATGTTTTGTGTTTCTTTGGACGAAAGGAAATAAGCTGTCAATTATAAAAAAAAGTTTAGCAGGTATGAATAACAACTATTTTTAGATAAAAAATATAGATCATTTAACAAATTTGTTTAACAAACTCACACGAAGGCAAAATCGGAATCATGTTCGGATCCAGCCAAATGTTTTCATCTTCAAGATTGCCAATATCAAATGTTATTTTCATATCCTCCTCAAATCTATAGGCCTTGCATAATCCTTCCCAATTTGAACATCCAAAATGAGTGTGACCTACTTCATTTATGATCTTAACCTCGAAATCGAAACCATGTTTCGTTTTAAGGTGAGGTATCTTCGTGTCCACCTTGTACATCTCTTCGAAAGATAGCTTCTCAAGGACATATGGTCTTGCATAGCAGGGTATGCACTAGTCAAATTGTAAAAAATGGAAATTACACGTTAAAGTAAAAATCTTAAGCCATGCTTAATTAAGAAGAAACACGTGCCACTGAAGTTACATACCGTAAAAACTTTGAAGCCCTCCTTAAGCGTGAGGGAGAAGCATGTACCGTTATGTAGGTGCGGTCTGTCGCACATACCCCCGTCGTCGGTGCAGTCATCGCACTCGGGGATCCTATCATCGTCAGACATTTCCTATGTTCATAATTCAAAGATTAAAAATCGATCGAAGGCAATTACCAGGAACTCAACACACAGATCACTATTCAGCACAGGTTGACTTCCAGTCCGTCGAGTCTTCCTTGAAATACTCTCATCTCACATGGTGTATATGGTAGGCACTCCCTCTCTGATATTGCGACCGTCGGTGATGGTCGCTCCTCCCTTCGTTCCAGAGTGCATTACACCAAAATGTCTAGCACACGGGAACGAAGGAGAAGCGACCCCCACGACAATAGTCGGGATTCTTCCTCTCATCTCACGTGGTGTATATGGTGGGCCCCAACAGAGTGAAAGTCAACCCGTTACATATATGAAGCAATGGCATAAAAAATGGCCTATGTTCTACTAGAATGCCGATTAATTCTCGTTCCGGCACAAGTCATGCCAAAATTCATGAAAAATTACGGCATGACCTTTGCTAAAATAGGACATATCGAGCACCTGGAATTTGCCAGAATGGAAATGAATCAACAATCCAGCAAAACATAGGCCACTCGGATGTGTTCCCTGCAAAATCATACACATGTCCAAAGGGACAACCAATACATGTACAAATATCATCATACCCATGTCCGAGGAGAAGATAAGGAGGAGGTGGACTTTTAGCTCACCGACTAGGCTGTAGAGGAAGTAGAGGAAGCTCCGACGATGATCACGATGCGACACTACAAAGCCTGCATATTCCACCGAGTGAAAATTTTAGATCACCAAATGTCATATAGCATTCTTTGATGACAAACTGATAATGACATAAAAATAATTAAATTGTCAAATACTTTTCTATATTATAAAAATAATTACTAAAAAATTTCTATTCTATTCAAAAGACCATTCTACTTATGACATAAAATACCTATGCAAATCCACACTACTGCCTACTACCATTCTAACTATTTATTCTATTTAAAATACCTATGTTCTACCTATATTTTCTATTCTGTTGTATTCAAAATACCTACATTCTATTAAAAAAATCCTAGATTTTCTATTCTATTAAAAATACCTACATTCTAGGGAGGGAGGGAGGTGGAGGGAGGGAAGGAGGGAGGGAGGAGCAACGGAGGTGGAGGGAGGGAGGAGGAGGGAGGGAGGTGGAGGGTGGAGGGAGGGAGGAGCAAGGGAGGGAGGGAGCTCGAAGGAGGGAGGGAGGTGGGGGGAGGAGGGAGGGAAGAGCTACCTCGGTGGAGGAGGAGCGGGAGCGGCGGCGGCGGCAAGGAGAGGAGAGAGCGCAAGAGAGTGAGGAGTGGGAGTGATGAGAGCTGCTAAGCGCAGTACCTGTAGCATGGGTCACTCATCCCGCGCTACTGCTAAATGGGGTGGTAGCCCAATTTTCTTTTCTTTTTCTGTTTCATTTTCACTTTCTTTTTAACAATGCAATTTTCTTTTTTACACAGCCCAATTTTCTTTTCTTTTTCTGCTTCATTTTCATTTTCTTTTAAACAATGTAATTTTCTTTTTAACACAACCAAATTTGAAGCATGTAAAAAAAACATCATAAAATATGCTACTTCTTGAGCTTGCGTTGGTTTTTCCCTTGAAGAGGAAAGGGTGATGCAGCAAAGTAGAGATAAGTATTTCCCTCAGTTTGAGGACCAAGGTATCAATCCAGTAGGAGACAACGCACAAATCACCGAATACCTGCACAAACAATTAAACAACTTGCACCCAACGCGATAAAGGGGTTGTCAATCCCTTCACGGTTACTTGCAAAAGTGAGATCTGATAGAGATAGATAAACGATAAAGTAATATTTTTGGTATTTTTGGTTTATAGATCAGAAAGTAAAAGATTGCAAAATGGTAGATCGGAAACTAATATGATGGAAAATAGACCCAGGGGCCATAGGTTTCACTAGAGGCTTCTCTCAAGATAGCAAATAATACGGTGGGTGAACAAATTACTGCCGAGCAATTGATAGAAAAGCGCAAAGTTATGACGATATCTAAGGCAATGATCATGAATAAAGGCATCACGTCCGTGTCAAGTTGACCGAAACAATTCTGCATCTACTACTATTACTCCACACATCGACCGACTCCTGCCTGCATCTAGAGTATTAAGTTCATGAAGAACAGAGTAACGCATTAAGTAAGATGACATGATGTAGAGGAATTAACTCAAGCAATATGATGAAAACCCCATCTTTTTATCCTCGATGGCAACAATACAATACGTGCCTTGCTGCCCCTACTGTCACTGGGAAAGGTCACCGCAATATTGAACCCAAAGCCAAGCACTTCTCCCATTGCAAAAAAACCAATCTAGTTGACCAAACAAAACCGATAGTTCGAAGAGAATTACAAGGATATCAAATCATGCATATAAGAATTCAGAGAAGATTCAAATAATATTCATAGATAAGCTGATCATAAATCCACAATTCATCGGATCTCGGCAAACACACCGCAAAAAAGTATTACTTCGAATAGATCTCCAAGAATATCGAGGAGAACATGGTATTGAGAATCAAAGAGAGAGAAGAAGCCATCTAGCTACTAGCTATTTACCCGTAGGTCTGAGGTAAACTACTCACGCTTCATCGGAAGGGCAATAGAGTTGATGTAGAAGCCCTCCGTGATCGAATCCCCCTCCGGCAGGCTGCCGAAAAAGGTCCCTAGATGGGATCTCACGGTTACAGAAGGTTGCGGCGGTGGAAAAGTGTTTTCGTGGATGCCTCTAGTGATTTTGGGATATATGGGAATATATAGGTGAAAGAATTAGGCCAGGAGGGTCACGAGGGGCCCACAAGGGTGGGGGGGGGGGGGGGCGTGCCCTACCCCCCGGGCGTGCCCTCCGTCCTTGTGGCCGCCTCGTGGCCCTTCTGACTTCATCTCCAAGTCTCCTGGGTGTCTTCTGGTCCAAGAAAAATCATCGCGAAGGTTTCATTCTGGTTGGACTCCGTTTGGTATTCCTTTTCTGCAAAACTCAAAAACAAGGAAAAAACAGGAACTGGCATTGGGCTCTAGGTTAATAGGTTAGTCCCAAAAATAATATAAAATAGCATATTAATGCATATAAAACATCCAAAACAGATAATATAATAGCATGGAACAATCAAAAATTATAGATACGTTGGAGACGTATCAAGCATCCCCAAGCTTAATGCTCGTCCTCGAGTAGGTAAATGATTAAAACAGAATTTTTGATGTGGAATGCTACCTAACATATTTATCCATGTAATTTTCTTTATTGTGGCATGAATGTTCAGATCCATAAGATTCAAAACAAAAGTTTAATATTGATATAAAAACAATAATACTTCAAGCATACTAATAAAGCAATCATGTCTTCTCAAAATAACATGGCCAAAGAAAGCTATCCCTACAAAATCATATAGTCTGGCTATGCTCCATCTTCATCACACAAAATATTCAAATCATGCACAATCCCATTGACAAGCCAAGCAATTGTTTCATACTTTTGGTGTTCTCAAACTTTTTCAACTTTCACGCAATACATGAGCGTGAGCCAGGGACAAAGCACTATAGGTGGAATAGAATATGGTGGTTGTGGAGAAGACAAGAAGAAGGAGATAGTCTCACATCAACTAGGCATATCAACGGGCTATGGAGATGCCCATCAATAGATATCAATGTGAGTGAGTAGGGATTGCCATGCAACGGATGCACTAGAGCTATAAGTTTATGAAAGCTCAAAAAGAAACTAAGTGGGTGTGCATCCAACTTGCTTGCTCATGAAGACCTAGGGCAATTTGAGGAAGCCCATCATTGGAATATACAAGCCAAGTTCTATAATGAAAAATTCCCACTAGCATATGATAGTGACAACATTGGAGACTCTCTATCATGAAGATCATGGTGCTACTTTGAAGCACAAGTGTGGAAAAAGGATAGTAACATTGTCCCTTCTCTCTTTTCTCTCAATTTTTTTTATTTTTTTTTATTTTCTCCTTTTTTTTGGTGGGCTTCTTTGGCCTCTTTTTTTTATTTGGGCTCTTTTATTTTTTTAAAGTCCAGAGACTCATCCCAACTTGTGAGGGAATCATAGCTTCCATCATCCTTTCCTCACATGTGACAATGCTCTAATAATGATGATCATCACACTTTTATTTACTTACAACTCAAAATTACAACTCGATATCTAGAAAAAAATATGACTCTATATGAATGCCTCCGGCGGTGTACCGGGATGTGCAATGACTCAAGAGTGACATGTATGAAAATTATGAACGGTGGCTTTGCCACAAATACGATGTCAACTACATGATCATGCAAAGCAATATGACAATGATGAAGCGTGTCATAATAAATGGAACGGTGGAAAGTTGCATGGCAATATATCTCGGAATGGCTATGGAAATGCCATAATAGGTAGGTATGGTTGCTGTTTTGAGGAATGTATATGGTGGGTGTATGGTACCGGCGAAAGTTGCGCGGTACTAGAGAGAGGCTAGCAATGGTGGAGGGGTGAGAATGCATATAATCCATGGACTCAACATTAGTCATAAAGAACTCACATACTTATTGCCAAAATCTATTAGTCATCGAAACAAAGTACTACGCGCATGCTCCTAGGGGGATAGATTGGTAGGAAAAGACCATCGCTCGTCCCCGACCGCCACTCATAAGGAATACAATCAATAAATAAATCATGCTCCGACTTCATCACATAACGGTTCACCATACGTGCATGCTACGGGAATCACAAACCTTAACACAAGTATTTCTCCAATTCACAATTACTCACTAGCATGACTGAGGGAGTCCTGGATTAGGGGGTCCTCGGGTGTCAGGGCTATTTGATATGGGCCGGACTGATGGGCCGTGAAGATACAAAGCAGAAGAATTTCCCCCGTGTCCGGGTAGAACTCCCCTATGCTTGGATGGCAAGATTTGTGTCCGGATATGTAATTTTCTTCCTCTACGAACCGACTCTGGATAACCCTAGGCCCCTCCGGTGTGTATATAAACCGGAGGGTTTAGTCCGTAGGGACAATCAGAATTCTCATAGGCTAGACGGCTAGGGTTTAGCCATTACGATCTCGAGGTAGATCAACTCTTGTAACCCCTATACTCATCAAATACAATCAAGCAGGACGTAGGGTTTTACCTCCATTAAGAGGGCCCGAACCTGGGTAAACATCGTGTTCCCTTTGTCCCTTGTTACCTTTGATCCTCAGACGCATAGTTCGGGACCCCCCTACCCGAGATCGGCCGGTTTTGACACCGACATTGGTGCTTTCATTGAGAGTTCCACTGTGTCATCGGCAGAAGGCTCGAAGGCTCGTTTGATCATCGATAACGATGCTGTTTCCGGGGAAACTTTCCTCCCTGGTCAACTTTTTGTGTTTGGCGGCTTTGCTCTGTGTGCCAATTCAACTGGTCACCTTGAACGGATCGACAGCTACGCTCCTGGTCACCAGATCAGGTTCGGGAGCCTGAATTACATCGCTGATATCCGAGGAGATTTGATCTTCAAAGGATTCTCAGCCTCGACCACCGCTCCTCATCTATATGAAGGAGGCCCATCGGACCCACCACCAGGCTCCGTTCAAGGATCAACCATCATCCCTGCCCTGGCCTTAGATCCAGAGTGGACCACCCTATCCGAAGACGAGAGTATGAACCCCATCGGACCCTCTCCTACTACGGAGCTCCCTGCCGGAGACCCAGAGGTGACCATATTATCGGCAGGCCTGGAATCAAACAGGGCTCTCCCTGTCATCGGGAAGCCGGACTCACCTCCGGATGTTAACTCCGAACTCTTGAGGCCTGCGTCCATTGAGCACGGTCGGGCGGCGATTTCCTGACCCAGCTCCGCAGGCTCTCAGTCACCCGTCCGGCTATCGCTCCTAAACGAGGCTCTGGACTTAATGCGATCTCTCGCCATAACGGAGGTATCACTTTCGAAATACGCCCAGCCCGGACTAGGGGCTGAGTGCGAGGAATTTTACGTCCCACCCACCACCCACTTGATAGCCACTGTCGAGGACTTAACCGACATGCTAGACTACGCCTCCGAGGACATCGACGGCATGGACGGCGATGTCGAAGCTGAATCAGGCCAAAACCCACCCATCACTGGGTGTTGGACGGCCACTTCTACATACGACATGTACATGGTGGATACACCCAAAAAGAAGGATGACGATAGCGCTCAAGACCCGATCGAGGACAAGCCTGTCAAAGCACCACCTAAACGCCGATGTCAGTGGCGCCGCTCATGACCGCGTCGCGAAAAGGAAAGCAATACCGGCACCGGAGACAATGACACCCCGGAGAACGCCGAAGACTCTGACCACCTCATCGAGCCTGCTGTTGAGCAGGATGAGTGGGAGGAAGGGCAAGTCAACCCAGACGAACCCGTCGATCATGAAGATTCGGAGGATAGTAATTATCTGCCGGCCTCCGAGGAGGATGTTAGCCTCGGTAACGAAGATTTTATCGTACCAGAGGAACCCCTCGAGCAAGAAATCTTCAAGCGACAGCTCATCGCCACTGCCAGGAGCCTGAAAAAGAAACAGTAACAACTTCAAGCTGAACAGGATACGCTCAACGATAGATGGACCAAGGTCCTAGCTGCCGAAGAATACGGCCTCGAGCGCCCAATAAAAAGCTACCCAAAGCGCATGCTACTACCATAATTCGATGACGAGGCCCTTGAGCCACTTCCGTCAAGATACAATCATGCTGATGAACCGGACCGACCACCACGTGGACGGGACAAAGCGGCTAATTATGCCGAATACCAGCCCACACCATGTAACACCCCCAGTGGTTAACTACAGTAACCACCCCTTTTGATTATGCCAAGTCAGCATGATTAACAGTGCATGATCATCATTTGCACCATAATGCATTTCAACTTCTAACTCAAAATTCAAATTAAAACTAAAGTGGAAAATAAAAGTTGCCCGAACCTGAAAACTAAAATGTGCATCATGTTGCAAATATTCCCATAGCATTTATAAAAATGATTGCAACATTTGTTGGAATTGTAAAAGGACTCGAACAACAAGGAACAACAGCAACATAACACTGTTTAATCCTTTTTCAATTTAAATAAAATCCAAACAAAAAGATATGGACCCCAAACCAATTTCTAGCAGTGACACTAATACACTGTAAATAATGGAGCAAGTCTCATATTTACAAAAGTCTTTTGGACTAAAAATAAAAGACAAAACAGAAAAAGGAATAAGAAAAAACAGAAAAAGAAAAAGAAAAAAGGAAAAGGAGAACCCCCCCCCCCCCCCGAACTGGGCTTCGAACCCAGCAGGCCAAGCGGCCCACCAGGCCGGCCAGCCGGCCACCCCCCCCGTATATGCCCCCCACCCACACACCGAAACCCTAAACCTCACCCACTCCCCTCGTTCCCACCACTCCCCCCCCCCCCGATCCAGGAGGGATCGGGGGCGGGCCCCGGCGCCCCGTCGCGCCCCGTCGCCGGCGACGGGGCTCACCCGGCCTCCACCGCCTCGGCCACCACGCCGGCCGCCACCCCTACTCGCCGCCCCGGCCAACCCCGCCGCTGCGCCCCGACGCGCCACCACCGCCGTCGCCTCCACCGCCTCCCCTCTGCCCGACCTCGCCGTCGCCGTCTCGTCGTCGGCCACTGCGCCCCGCGCTCCGACGCCTCCCCGAGCCCGCTGCACTCCCGACCGGCCTCTGTGAGCCGCCGCTCCCCCCCCCCTCTCTGCTCCCCGAGCACGCGCCGGACCGCCGCGACCCCTGCTGGCTGCGCCCCGCGCCGGCGCTACGCGCGCGCCCGTCCACGCGCTCCCCGCGCCGCCTCGCCACGCCCGCTTGCGCCACCGCCCTCCCCGTCGCCGCGCACCGAGCGCGCCCACGACCGCGTGTGCACGCACACGCCGGCCACGCCGTGCTCGCCGGTGCCGAGCCGCCCGTGCACCTGGCCGCGCCTCTGCCACGCCCCCGCTACCCCCTCCTCACGCCGCCTACCGCCGCCGTCTCCTGCTGCTGCTTCCGCCTGCTGGCCGCCGCTCCACTCGCCGTCGCTGCCGCCCGCCGGCGGCCAGCCCCGCCCGCACGCCCGTGCCCGATCGGGCGGGCGCCCACGCCCGCCCCGCGAGCGCCCGCGCCCGTCGCCCGCTGCCCGCTGGCCTCTGTGCCACCGACAGCCGGGCCCCACCCCCTGACCCACTGACAACGGGGCCCACGCCCTAAAAAAAAAATAAAAAAAATAAATAAAATAATAATAATTAATAATAATAATAAAATTTAATTAATTAATTAACTTAATTATTCCTGTTAATTAACCTAACCTAATTAACCTAATTAACTACTGTTAATTAACCCTAATGACTGCTGACATCAGCATGATGTCATGCTGATGTCATCAGTTACTATTCTGGATAATTCGAAATTAAATAATAAAAATAAATTCAGAAAATTAATAAAAACTTTAGAAAATCATAAAAAATAATCCGTAGCTCAGATGAAAATACTTTGTACATGAAAGTTGCTCAGAACGACGAGATGAATCTGAATACGCGGTCCGTTCGCCCGGCACGCGTCCCTAACTATCCGAACTTGCAACCGTTCCCCTCTTATCCTCTGTCCGATAATTCCAAAGACCCGGGAAATATCGTCAGATATTCTCCCGCTCCGTCTGTTACGTGTGATGCTGCGTTAGACTACCCCTAGCACCGTGTATCGTATTTGTCATGCTCATGTTTGCTATATATTTATACTGTTTCCTCCCCCTCTTCTCTCTCGATAGCCCCCGACCCCGACGTCGTCCCCGAGACCGACGCAGCTCCGGATCCCGAAGACACCATAGACGACCTTGCCCTTGCCGCCGAGCAACCAGGCAAGCCCCTCCCTTGAGCATACCGATATCGCCCATTCTAAATTTCTCATGCTTGCATTAGAATTACTGCTGCTGCTGCTTTACCTATTCTGATGCATAGCCTGTTCATTGTAACCTACTGTTGATAATTACCTACATATCCTAAACTGTTTAGTCTAGGCTAGGTAGAGACCTATCAGTGACCCCACTTATCCCGACTGCCGCGCTGGATCGTCAGAAGACCCGATCAATGGGATTGAAGACCAGGACCCGACACCGCACATCACCCCCCTTAGTTGTAACGACACTGCAGCGTTACTATCGAGTGCCGAGGGTGAAACCTCTTGTAGCACTTCTGATGTTAACTCTGTAGAGTAGCTATTCGGTCGTGGTCATCGAGGGTGATTCCTCCTTCACCGCTTCCGATAACGACGCTGTCCTACAACACCTCAAGTGTGGACCCAGTGAGGGTGATTCCTCCTAGTTCACCTTGACGGATACATCGAGTGGGAATTCAATGAGGGTGATACCTCGGATTCCCTGATGTTATGGACACACGGATACTTGGACCTTACAATGTTACTTGGAAAGGCGGGTCGACCCTGAGGGGTACCCGCGTGTGATGTGAAGGCAGGTTGCCAGTGTGGTGCCCGAGTGGTGAATACGAGGCGCGGTCGGGCATTCTTAACCCTTGCCGCAAGTCCTCGAGACGGGGCGACGGGGTCACATCTTTCGTGAGTCTCTGCTCGTTACCGCAAGCCCTAGTCCTAACGATTTGGATATTTGATCCGAGCAGGCCTCTGGCCTGATAGCACTAACCATCACGTGGGCATAGTATGGGCGTTCTGCATCGTATGCATCAGCCGAAAGCTCTGTCAGACGTCCAGTTCAGCACTGCGGCCGGGCTGGGCCGGCACCATCCTGAGGGGTGGAGCCTGGTTCGCCCGGCACGCAACGACCCGGAGGGCGAGGGGCGATGGCCAAGACCCCCTTGCGCTTAGGATGTAGACCGGCGGGGACCTCTCTGCTGAGCTGTAGGTAGGGTTGCGATGTGTCGTTTGGCCGAGGCCGGGCATGACCCAGGAAAGTGTGTCCGGCCGAAGTTAATCGAGCGTGTTGGGTAAGTTGGTGCACCCCTGCAGGGAAGAACACTTCTATCGATAGCCGGTCCTACGGTAAAGGACACTCGGAGTTGTATCCTGATTGATACAATTTAGAACTGGATACCTGTGATGAGACCTGTATATATGGCTCGGGGATTGCTTTCTCGCAGGGAGTCGAGAAAGGATCTCTGGGTGAGGTTGATATTATTACTGCTACATTATATTGTATTGTTCTACTCTCTTCTACTGCTGCAAGACTGCTGAAGATGCTAGTCTTCGATAGGACTAGGCCTTCTCTCTATTCTGGCATTTCTGCAGCCCAGTCCACATATACAGCCTCCCCTTGAAAATGTTGCATATGTAGTGTAGATCCTTGCTTGCTGAGTACTTCAGAGTACTCACGGTTGCTTTGTTTTCCTTTTTCTCCCCATATTAGTTTGACGTGACCAGAGGACGGAGCCCCCTGAGACAGATGCCCCGACGATCGTTACTACTACTACCCAGAGGATGGATACTACTACGAGTTGACTGACGACCAGGAGTAGGATCGGAGGGTCCCAGGCAGGAGGCCTTCGCCTTTCGATCGTAGTGTTTTATTTTGCCCCGCCTTCCTAAAGGCCTTTCTGTTTCTATTTCATATCTGTACTCAGATATCTGATGCTTCCGCTGACGCTTGTTCGCAAGCTTATGTATTCGAGCCCTCGAGGCCCCTGGCTTGTAATATAAAGCTTGTATGACTTTATTTATGTTTTAGAGTTGTGTTGTGATATCTTCCCGTGAGTCCTTAGGCTTGATCGTGTGCATTTGCGTGTATGATTAGTGCACGATCGGGCCGGGGGCGTCACAAGTTGGTATCAGAGCCGACTGCCTGTAGGAGCCCCCCTTTCCAACTCCTTGGCCGAAGTTGAGTCTAGAAACCGAAAAACTATTTTACTAACCTGGCTGTGTGGCTTACGGGCCCACGTCGCCAATTGGGAGGTATTAGTATCTTTTATTCCTCATCTTTACTCTGGGACTCTGACCTCTCTTCCTTTCGGGTTAACTAAAGTTTACTAACGCCGACACTTAGGATCTCGTAATTCTCGTCCACCCGGAGAGCTGAATATCTGTGCGATTTCCCTGACATTGATCTGATTAGTCTGATAATCATTTTCCTTTCCATTGTTTTGTTTAACCTTTCTCTCCGAGATCGGTTATACTTCTCCTTGTCTTTTGACAATCATGAGTTTCCTCTGTTTCAGATGAATCGTTTGTTTCCAGCACACCCTGCGACGCAGCTACCAGCTGTTCGAGCAGGGATACATCCAGAGTACATTCTTTATCCACTGGGGCAGATGTCAATCCGTTACAATGCCCCAGTACTGTCTCCTCCAGATACCCGCAAAGACTTTGTGATTTATTGTGATGCATCCCGTGAAGGATTAGGCTGTGTCCTAATGCAAGAGCGTAAAGTGATTGCTTATGGCTCTCGTCAGTTGCGCCCACATGAAGAGAATTATCCGGTACATGATCTAGAACTAGCTGCTGTGATCTATGCACTGCAGTTGTGGCGACATTACCTCCTCGGTAATCGTTGCGAGATCTACACGGATCATAAAAGTTTGAAGTACTTGTTCACTCAGCCATCTCTGAATCTCCGTCAGCAAAGATGGATGGAGACCATTGCGGACTATGATTTGGGTATTTCTTATACCCCTGGCAAGGCTAATGTAATGGCTGATGCGTTGAGCCGCAAATCCTATTGCTGCGAACTTGAGGTTCAGCTACAGCAACCCCTTCTGTATGAAGAGCTTCGAAAGCTAAATCTCGAGATAGTTCCCCAAGGATACCTAAAAACCTTGGTTGTTGAACCAGACCTTGAGAAAGCTATTAAGAATGCGCAAGCTAAAGATGCTGAAATTGATCTGATGAAGAAAGACCTTCACCTTGTAAAGTACAGGGATTTCTCGCTGTCTGAAGATGGAACCTTGTATTTCAGAGACCGCATTGTCGTACCTCGCTTCGAGCTTATGACTGACAAAGTTATGAAGGAGGCACATGATACCCCGCTGTCTATTCATCCGGGTAGCACCAAGATGTATCGTGATCTCCGTCAAAGGTACTGGTGGTCTAAAATGAAGCAGGACATTGCTCGCTATGTTGCTGAATGTGATGTGTGTCGACGCGTTAAAGTAGAACATCAGAAGCCTGCTGGAATTCTGCAACCGTTACCTATTCCTTTATGGAAATGGGACAAGGTTCAGATGGATTTCGTTACAGGACTTCCCAGGTCACAGAAGGGTCACGATGCTATTCTTGTCGTTGTCGACCAACTCTCCAAAGTTGCACACTTTCTGCCTGTCAAGGAGACGATCACTGCTAGTCAGTTAGCAGAGTTATATATCTCCAGAATTGTTTCACTCCACGGTATTCCGAAAGAGATCAGTTCAGACCGTGGCAGCATATTCACTAGTCATTTCTGGGAAAGTTTCCAAAAGGCTATGGGAACTCATATTACCTGGAGTTCAGCTTATCATCCTCAATCTCAAGGCCAAGTTGAACGAGTTAATCAAGTGCTTGAAGACATGTTGCGAGCTTGTGTTATATCGTTTGGCAAGAAGTGGGAAGAATCTCTTCCATATGCCGAGTTCTCCTATAACAACAGCTATCAAGCCAGTCTGAAAATGGCCCCCTTTGAAGTTCTCTATGGACGTAAGTGTCGAACCCCTCTGAATTGGTCAGAAACTGGGGAACGACCGCTCGTGGGTCCAGATATTATTCAACAAGCCGAAGAACAAGTTCGTATTGTCCGGGAAAATCTCAAGGCGGCTCAGGACCGCCAGAAGAGCAACTATGATCGCAAACGATGGGGTTTGACTTATCAACCTGGTGATCAAGCTTATCTTCGTGTCACTCCTATGAAAGGCACTCACCGTTTCGGAATCAAGGGCAAGCTAGCTCCACGCTACATTGGTCCTTTCCGCATTGTTGCAAGACGTGGTCAAGTGGCGTATAAATTGGATTTGCCGCCGCAATTCTCTCATATCCACGACGTCTTCCATGTGTCGCAACTTCGTAAATGCTTCAAGGAATCTCCGCACCGATCTGTGGATCACGAGATGCTTGAATTGCAAGATGATCTATCTTATAAGGAGCATCCGATCCGCATTCTCGATGAAGCTGAACGTCGAACCCGTCAGAAGGTTACCAGGTTCCTCAAAGTGCAGTGGTCAAATCATACTGAAAATGAAGCCACTTGGGAACGCGAGGATAATCTTCGTGCGGAATACCCCGAACTTTTTCCTTCTACTTCTTAATTCTCGGGACGAGAATTCTTGTTAGTAGAGGAGATTTGTAACACCCCCGGTGGTTAACTACAGTAATCACCCTTTTGATAATGCCAAGTCAGCATGATTAACAATGCATAATCATCTTTAACATCATATTGCTTTTCAACTCCCAATTCAAAATTCAAATTTAAATGAAAGTGGAAAATAAAAGTTGTCCAACATAGAAACTAAATTGTTCATTAAATAGCAAATAAATCAGAGACAATTCTAAAATTGAAACCAACATCATTGGAGTTGGGTAAGTGACTCAAACATCTTCAAACAGCGACTAAAAACAATATTTAATAACCATTTATTAAATCTAATTTAAGTATGAAATGATGTTTTGCCCAAACTAATTTTAGGTGTTAGGGAATAAAGCACTGGTATTTATGGACCAGGTCACATGTTTTACAAAATTCAATTTGAGCCCTAACTATTTACAAAACAGGGGTATGGATAAATAAAAGGAGAAAAGAAAAGAAAAAGGAAAAGCCCCCCCCCCCGGACCAACTGGGCCGTGGCCCAGCTGGCCACCAGGCCACCAACCAGGCCGGCCCATTCCCCCCTGGCCGGCCCACCCCATCCCCTTATCCCCTCACTCCCCGTAACCCTAGCCCACCGACACCCCATTCCCCCACCCCCTCGGTCTCCACTCCCTCCACCCGATCCCATCTGGATCGGGCCGGCGACCCCGGCGACCGCGCCGCCCCGCTCTCCATCGCCGCTGCGCCTCGACGCCACCTCGCCAGTGCCGCCCTTCCGCCGGGCCTCCTCGTCCCGTCGCTCGACCTCGACCCCGTGCCCGACGCCGCCGCCCCGTCCTCCTCGTCCTCTCCCTCACCAGACCTCGTCGCGCCTCCCCCTCTCCGTCGTCGACCTCGTCCCCGTCCTCCCCCTCGAGCTCGAGCACCGCTGCCACCCCCCTACAGCTCGCGGTGAGCACCGCGCTGCCCGCGCCC
Source organism: Thinopyrum elongatum (assembly GCA_011799875.1). Taxonomy (NCBI): domain Eukaryota; kingdom Viridiplantae; phylum Streptophyta; class Magnoliopsida; order Poales; family Poaceae; genus Thinopyrum; species Thinopyrum elongatum. Next base: position 583,359,467 of record CM022303.1, read on the forward strand.
CTCCTCTCCCCTCGGTCACCGCCGCGCTCACCGCAGCCCCGCACCGCGCCCGCACCTCGCCCCGCTCCGCCTCTACGCCTGGGCCGCGCCCCGGCCTTGCCCCGGCCGTCGCCCGCGCCCACCACGCGGCCGCACCGGCGCTGACCGCGTCGCCGGCCCTCTGGCCGTGCCTCACCGCCCGCGCATGGCCACCCCGCTCTGATGCTGCCTACGCGCGCCGCCTGCCGCTGCTGCCGACCGCCCGCGCGCCGCCCCTGCTCGCCTAGCGTCGCTGCTCCGCCCGCTCTTGCCACGCCCATCGCCCGCTTGCCTCGCCCGCGCCTGCCTGCGCTCGCGCGCACGCGCCGCCGCCGCTCGCGCACTCCCACGCGCGCGCACGCGCACGCGCGCCGCGCCGCGCCCGTGGCCCGCCCGTGGCCCTTGTGCCACTGACCGGTGGGGCCCAGTGCCCCTGTGACGCTGACGAACGGGGCCCAGCCCTTAAAAACGAAAAATAAAAATAAATAAAATAAATAATTAACTAGTTAATTAATTAGTTAATTAACCCTGTTTAGATTAGTCTAATTTAATTAATTAGTTTAATTAAATGTTAATTAATTAGTTAATCACTAATTAGCCTAATGTGAGTATGACAGGTGGGACCCACTGGTCCTGACGTCATGCTGACGTCATGCTGACGTCAGCAAGACACTGTTTCGGATAATGTTAATTTAAATAATTAATTAAATTCCAGAAATTAATAAAAACTTTAGAAAATCATATTAAATAATCCGTAACTCAGATCGAAAAACTTTGTACATGAAAGTTGCTCAGAACGACGAGACGAATCTGAATACGCGGTCCGTTCGTCCGTCACGCGTCCCTAACTATCCGAACTTGCAACCGTTCCCCTCTTATCCTCTGTCCGATAATTCCAAAGACCCGGGAAATATCGTCAGATATTCTCCCGCTCCGTCTGTTACGTGTGATGCTGCGTTAGACTACCCCTAGCACCGTGTATCGTATTTGTCATGCTCATGTTTGCTATATATTTATACTGTTTCCTCCCCCTCTTCTCTCTCGATAGCCCCCGACCCTGACGTCGTCCCCGAGACCGACGCAGCTCCGGATCCCGAAGACACCATAGACGACCTGGCCCTTGCCGCCGAGCAACCAGGCAAGCCCCTCCTTTGATCATCCCGATATCGCCCATTCTAATTTCCCATGCTTGCATTAGAATTGCTGCTACTACTGCTTTACCTATTCTGATGCATAGCCTATTCATTGTAACCTACTGTTGATAATTACCTACATATCCTAAACTGTTTAGTCTAGGCTGGGTAGAGACCTATCAAGTGACCCCACTTATCCCGACTGCCGCGCTGGATCGTCAGAAGACCCGATCAATGGGATTGAAGACCAGGACCCGACACCGCACATCACCCCCCTTAGTTGTAACGACACTGCAGCGTTACTATCGAGTGCCGAGGGTGAAACCTCTTGTAGCACTTCTGATGTTAACTCTGTAGAGTAGCTATTCGGTCGTGGTCATCGAGGGTGATTCCTCCTTCACCGCTTCCGATAACGACGCTGTCCTACAACACCTCAAGTGTGGACCCAGTGAGGGTGATTCCTCCTAGTTCACCTTGACGGATACATCGAGTGGGAATTCAATGAGGGTGATACCTCGGATTCCCTGATGTTATGGACACACGGATACTTGGACCTTACAATGTTACTTGGAAAGGCGGGTCGACCCTGAGGGGTACCCGCGTGTGATGTGAAGGCGGGTTGCCAGTGTGGTGCCCGAGTGGTGAATACGAGGCGCGGCCGGGCATTCTTAACCCTTGTCGCAAGTCCTCGAGACGGGGCGACGGGGTCACATCTTTCGTGAGTCTCTGCTCGTTACCGCAAGCCCTAGTCCTAACGATTTGGATATTTGATCCGAGCAGACCTCTGGTCTGATAGCACTAACCATCACGTGGGCATAGTATGGGCGTTCTGCATCGTATGCATCAGCCGAAAGCTCTGTCAGACGTCCAGTTCAGCCTCGTGGCCGGGCCGGGCCAGTACCATCCAGGACTGAGGTGGTGCTCGTCCCGACCCTGCACACACCGACCCGGAGTGCACAGGGCGATGGCCCATGACCCCTGAGCGCTTAGGATATAGACCGACGGGGACCTCTCTGCTGAGCTGTAGGTAGGGTTGCGATGTGTCGTTTGGCCGAGGCCGGGCATGACCCAGGAAAGTGTGTCCGGCCGAAGTTAATCGAGCGTGTTTGGTAAGTTGGTGCACCCCTGCAGGGAAGAACACTTCTATCGATAGCCGGTCCTACGGTAAAGGACACTCGGAGTTGTATCCTGATTGATACAATTTAGAACTGGATACCTGTGATGAGACCTGTATATATGGCTCGGGGATTGCTTTCTCGCAGGGAGTCGAGAAAGGATCTCTGGGTGAGGTTGATATTATTACTGCTACATTATATTGTATTGTTCTACTCTCTTCTACTGCTGCAAGACTGCTGAAGATGCTAGTCTTCGATAGGACTAGGCCTTCTCTCTATTCTGGCATTTCTGCAGCCCAGTCCACATATACAGCCTCCCCTTGAAAATGTTGCATATGTAGTGTAGATCCTTGCTTGCTGAGTACTTTAGAGTACTCACGGTTGCTTTGTTTTCCTTTTTCTCCCCATATCAGTTTGACGTGACCAGAGGACGGAGCCCCCTGAGACAGATGCCCCGACGATCGTTACTACTACTACCCAGAGGATGGATACTACTACGAGTTGACTGACGACCAGGAGTAGGATCGGAGGGTCCCAGGCAGGAGGCCTTCGCCTTTCGATCGTAGTGTTTTATTTTGCCCCGCCTTCCTAAAGGCCTTTCTGTTTCTATTTCATATCTGTACTCAGATATCTGATGCTTCCGCTGACGCTTGTTCGCAAGCTTATGTATTCGAGCCCTCGAGGCCCCTGGCTTGTAATATAAAGCTTGTATGACTTTATTTATGTTTTAGAGTTGTGTTGTGATATCTTCCCGTGAGTCCTTAGGCTTGATCGTGTGCATTTGCGTGTATGATTAGTGCACGATCGGGCCGGGGGCGTCACACACCACCTCGCCGTAAAGGCAGAGAGGCAGCGGCTCTGGGCTACACGTATGACTTACGTTAGGACCTGGACAATAGAGTCGACCATACCAGATCAATCCACGGATCAAGGGGACGCGCTCCAACACGAGACGACGGCCATCAAGCCTGGCGCGACAAGCATCACCAAGTTCGGGCCGAGAACCTAACACGGATGTCATCCGAACTCCACCGTGATGTTGCCCGATATAGAGGCGCCGCACACCCCATGTGCTTTACCGATGAGGTAATGCAGCACCAGTTTCCAGAAGGGTTTAAACCCGTAAACATTGAAGCATACGATGGAACGACAGATCCCGATGTATGGATTGAAGATTTTCTTCTCCATATACACATGGCTCACGGTGATGATCTCCATGCCATTAAATACCTCCCCCTAAAGCTAAAAGGACCAGCACGGCACTGGTTGAATAGCCTCCCAGGAAACTCTATTGGCAGCTGGGAAGACTTAGAGGACGCTTCTCGAGACAACTTCCAAGGTACTTATGTCCGGCCACCGGACGCTGATGACCTCAGTCACATAGTCCAGCAACCCAGAGAGTCAGCCCGCAAACTCTGGACTCGGTTCTTAATTAAAAAGAACCAAATCGTCGACTGTCCGGACGCCGAAGCCTTAGCAGCCTTTAAACACAGTGTCCGTGATGAATGGCTCGCCCGACAACTCGGTCAGGAAAAGCTGAAGACTATGGCAGCTCTTACTGCACTTATGACCCGTTTCTGCTTGGGCGAAGATAGCTGGTTGGCTCGTAGAAGCAATAGTACCAACGACCCTGGCACCTCTGAAGCCAGGGACGGCAACGGAAGGCCACGACGTAACAAAAACAAGCGTCAGAACAACAATGAAGAAACTAAAGATACGGCGGTCAACGCCGGATTCAGTGGCCCTAAACCCGGTCAGCGGAAGAAGCCATTCAAAGGAACCAGAGATGGTCCATCTAATTTGGACAAGATACTGGATAGGCCTTGCCAGATTCATGGCACCCCCGACAAGCCTGCCAACCACTTCAACAGAAACTGTTGGGTTTTCAAATAGGCCGGTAAGTTAAATACCGAACACAAGGGGAAGGGGCCTCAAAGTGAGGACGATGATGAGTCCCGACCACCGAACACAGGGGGACAGAAGAAATTTCCCCCCGGGGTGAAAACAGTGAACATGATATACGTCACACATATCCTAAAGAGGGAGCGCAAGCGCGCACTAAGGGATGTCTACGCCGTAGAGCCTGTCGCCCCAAAATTCAACCCATGGTCGGCTTGTTCGATCACCTTCGATCACAGGGACCACCCGACCAGTATCCGTCATGGAGGTTCGGCGGCCTTGGTGCTCGATCCCATCATCGATGGATACCATCTCACTAGAGTCCTTATGGACGGCGGCAGCAGTCTAAACCTGATCTATCAAGACACTGTCCGTAAGATGGGCATTGACCCGTCAAGAATTAAGCCCAGCAATACTACCTTTAAAGGAGTAATACCCGGCGTGGAAGCCCGTTGTACGGGCTCCTTAACATTGGAAGTAGTCTTCGGTTCGCCGGATAACTTCCGAAGCGAAGACTTGATCTTCGACATTGTCCCTTTTCGCAGTGGCTATCACGCGCTGCTTGGACGAACTGCCTTCGCCCACTTCAATGCAGTCCCGCACTACGCTTATCTAAAGCTCAAAATGCCCGGACGACGCGGCGTTATCACAGTCAATGGAAATATGGAGCGCTCCCTCCGTACCGAGGAGCACACCGCGGCCCTGGCAGCCGAAGTACATAATGGCCTCATCAAGCCAAACAATCCGTTGGTCATTAAGACACCTGACACTGCCAAGCGAGCCTGGTCCACTCTGCAGAACAACAACTCGGTGAATCCAGAGCTTGTATAGCAGTTTCGCCTCCGCCGATCACCCCATAAAACAACAGCATGCGTACCGTGCGTGCATAATTACACACTTAAAATACCCTGGGCAGTGACGGAGGCACACTGCGGAAAAGGTCTATAATGCGGCTTGACCCTATTCGGACCTTAACCTTTTTTCTATTCCTTTTTTTTCTTCCTCTCTTGTACTACAGGTTCATTAAAAACCTACCTACCCTACGGTCGTGCAAGGGCCCTTTTTGAGGCCCCCCTTTTCGTATAGATGACAATCGACCTCTCCTCTCAAAGGATTTTTCACCAAGGGGAAATGGCGCAGACATGCGGCAGGGCACCACTGGGGTCTTCAAGACTACCTTTTCTTTTAGGCCCTGTATAAAGCTTCCCCTCGTGTACAAATTCTCAGCATGTCAAATAGCCTTGATGTTCATGGCATTATCTGTAATAGCACGTCTTGACGTATTAATCAGGGTATAAAGGAAACAGTTGATCGCCAGCTTTTGTTCGGTCTTGGTTTATTTTACCATCTGTGATCCCTCCTTGCTTCAGATTGCCACATATGCCTTGTTCTGGCCTAAATGCCGGGGGCCCTATCCGGCCATGCATATTTTCAAAAGCCCGAACACCTACAAGGTACTCTTCGGTGTCCCGAATATTGCATTATATGCATCAGCTCCGAATCATGTCTTTTGTCTATAGTTGGGTTGCCCGGCTCCTGTGATTACCACCTTACGTTCCGCTAGTTCGGCTAAGGTAGTAAAGGGAGAACTACTGTGATTGTGTTTCTGGTTCGTCCGGTCAAATACCTCAATAAAGAAAGCCGAAAACTGACTGTCATGATACGGCGAGAGCTGGTCGGCGATTCGGTGACTCAATACAAATCCTTAGTGATTTACCCCGTGTTATACGAAGGGCTGGTTTTCGCCCAGTCATGCGACAAAGGCACCCTAGTTCGGATTGCCACATGCGCACCAGGGGCTTGTACTTAGCCCCACCATCAAACTCCTATGGCTAAGTGAAAGTAATAAAGCCGCATAGTCTAATTGCCTGGTTCATTGCGCGAACACCTCCTTTACGGACCAAGACGTTGGATAAAGTGTGATCACGCACTCCACCAAACACCCCCATAGCATCTACGAGGGGACTGAAGCCGACGACTGGCAAACTTTCAGAATTAAAATGGCCGCACAGGAGGAAAATAACCCAGGATAAAAGGCATAAATATATGACAAGCCTTGGTTCACAAAATAAAGTTTTTACAGCCCGGATACATTTACTCAAACATCACGTCCTTTGAGCATTGGCCCTCTACTATTCGGGCACCCGCTAGGACATCTTCAAAGTATCTTTCTGGCTTGCGGTGGTCCTTGCCTTTTGGCGGGCCTGCGGTCGTGACGTCGGTGGCCTTCATCTTTGCCCAGTGCATCCTGACACGAGCAAAGGCCATCCGTGCACCCTCTATGCTTGCCGAGCGCTTCACAGCATCAACTCGAGGTAGCACATCGACGAGTCGCCTCACCAAACCGAAGTAGCTGCTAGGAATTGGTTCGGCTAGCCAAAGCCGGACTATGAGATCCTTCATGGCCAAGCCAGACACCCTATGCAGCTCTCTCAGCTGCTTCATCTGGTCGTTCAGGGGCGTCGGATGCTCTGGCGCCAGGAACTGTGACCAGAACAGCTTCTCGGTCGAATTCCCCTATTGGGCTCGGAAGAACAGTGCGGCGTCAGCGGCACTCCTCGGAAGATCCACAAAGGCATCTGGAGAACTCCACAGTCGAGTGAGCAAAGCATATCTCTGACCTCCAAATACACTCTTCAACAGAAAAGGCTTACCGGCCGCTATCTGTTTGGCCTGTCGGATCTCTTCACGAGCACTCCGGGACTCGACCTACGCCTCTTTAGCCTCCTGGAGGGCTTTGGCGAGTTTGGTCGCTTGGTCCGAAGTCTTCTCCTCCAAGGCCTCGCACTTGCGGATGGCGTCCTTCAGCTCTTACTCCACTTCGGCCACCCTATCTTCGTGCTGGCGGCGGGCGTCCTGTTCGGTCTTTAGTTCCGCAGCCGCTTTGTTAGCGGCTGCTTTATTCGCCTTCGCCTCCTCCTTGGCTTGAGCAAGGGTGCTTTTGAGGGTCTCGACCTCGGCCATGCCAATTGCGCACATAATCACATCAGTACATGAGTTAAACTCTGAATTTACATATCAGATGTATGCTCAAACTCTTTAAAATACACGCATACCTTGCGTCTCATTGAAACGCTTGTTGATGCGATCTATTTCATCATTAGCCAGCTTTAGTTTCTGATTAAGTTTGGAAACTTCAGCGGCCTGGGCGGTTGCCGCCAACAAGGAAGCCTGTTATACAATAGAAAAGTACGTCACCTCTTCCGAATACTATGTGAACCTCTGTCCGGCTTTTTCAAAACCAGACAGAGTCTCAGGGGCTACTATCTATGCACAGGTATATCCCTTTATAAAAAGCGTCTAGAGCATCACATCGCATACCTTGAAGCCTATCAGTAGGCTGGTGAAGGCTTCGTTCAGCCCGCTCTTGGCGGATTGAACCTTCGCTACCCCCACACCCATCAGGGTGCGGTGCTCCTCCACGATGGAAGCACGTTGTCCGCATGCTTACCATGGTGCCGTCGCAGTCCGCATGCTGCCCGTCGACCACCTTCGGCTTCAGATTGAAGACCATGAGCCATAGGCCGAAGTGTGGGGGGATGTGGAGTAGCGCCTCGCACACGACAATGAACGCCGAGATGTGGAGGAAAGAATTCGGGGCTAGATCATGGAAATCTATCCCGTAATAGAACATAAGGCCCCGAACAAAGGGATGGAGGGGATACCCTAGTCCACGGAGGAAATGGGGGATGAATACAACCCTTTCGCCGGGCTCCAGAGTCGGGATGACTTGATCCTTGGCAGGGAGCCTGTGCGCGATCTTCGCGGACAGATATCCCGCCCCCGGAGCTCCTCGACGTCCTTCTCGTTGACGGAGGAGGCCTCCCACTTGCCCTTAGAACCAGATGCCGACATGGCTGGGGAGGCTGGTTGCGGTGGGAAAGATTGAAGTTTGGGCGCTGGAGCTTGAAGATGGGAAGGCAGGAGAAGAAGGCGTGGGGAAAAAGAGGGATCTTTATCCTCTTATATAAGCGGTGAATATTAAGCGCCCCCCCCTCCAGCCTTAAAACTCGCCTGTTCCCAAGGGGTCGTGCGAATGGCACAATTGCATTACCCAAAACCGTATTGAAGAGGATCCCGTAATGGGCGGGCACGATCTCTGTTTTGACAAGACATGCCAATGGTGGCTGTGCCTCAAAACGCGAAGCGGGAGGCGTGAAAATGGTTCGAAATGTTAAGAGGCCAGACATGATGTTTCGCCGAAAAAAGTTGTCAGTAAAAAGACACTGTTCTATTTGATATCTTGCCTTCGCGGCTAAGGGTTGTAATAATTATACAGAGCCGGATATAGTTCTTTTGTTCAGAAGATTGCTTTGAAGTATTCAGGAGGAGGAACCCGCCTTGCAATGCCGAAGACAATCCACGTACTGAACATATCGTCATTGAAGACTGGTTCAGGGGCTACTGAGGGAGTCCTGGATTAGGGGGTCCTCGGGTGTCCGGGCTATTTGATATGGGCTGGACTGATGGGCCGTGAAGATACAAAGCGGAAGACTTTCCCCCGTGTCCGGGTAGGACTCCCCTATGCGTGGATGGCAAGATTTGTGTCCGGATATGTAATTTTCTTCCTCTACGAACCGACTCTGGATAACCCTAGGCCCCTCCGGTGTGTATATAAACTGGAGGGTTTAGTCCATAGGGACAATCAGAATTCTCATAGGCTAGACGGCTAGGGTTTAGCCATTACGATCTCGAGGTAGATCAACTCTTGTAACCCCTATACTCATCAAATACAATCAAGCAGGACGTAGGGTTTTACCTCCATTAAGAGGGCCTGAACCTGGGTAAACATCGTGTTCCCTTGGTCCCTTGTTACCTTCGATCCTCAGACGCACAGTTCGGGACCCCCTACCCGAGATTGGCCAGTTTTGACACCGACAATGACTCTAATATCACCATCTTTATATCTCAAAACAATCATAAGGAATCAAACTTCTCATAGTATTCAATGCACTTTATATGAAAGTTTTTATTATATCTCTCTTGGATGCCTATCATATTAGGACTAAATTTATAACCATAGCAAATTACCATGCTGTTTAAAAAGACTCTCAAAATAATATAAGTGAAGCATGAGAGTTCAACAATTTCTATAAAATAAAACCACCACCGTGCTCTACAAAGATATTAGTGAAGCACTAGAGCAATATTGCATAGCTCAAAAGATATAAGTGAAGCACATAGAGTATTCTAATAAATCATGATTCATGCGTGTCCCTCTCAAAAGGTGTGTACAGCAAGGATGATTGTGGCAAACTAAAAAGCAAAGACTCAAATCATACAAGACGCTCCAAGCAAAACACATATCATGTGGTGAATAAAAATATAGCCTCAAGTAAAGTTACCGATAGACGAAGACGAAAGATGGGATGCCTTCCGGGGCATCCCAAAGCTTAGGCTCTTGGTTGTCCTTGAATATTACCTTGGGGTGCCTTGGGCATCCCCAAGCTTAGGCTCTTGCCACTCCTTATTCCATAGTCCATCAAATCCTTACCCAAAACTTGAAAACTTCACAACACAAAACTCAACAGAAAATCTCATAAGCTCCGTTAGTATAAGAAAAATAAATCACCACTTTTGGTACTGTTGTGAGCTCATTCTTTATTTATATTGGTGTAATATCTACTGTATTCCAACTTTTCCATGGTTCATACCCCCCGATACTACCCATAGATTCATCAAAATAAGCAAACAACACATAGAAAACAGAATCTGTCAAAAACAGAACAGTCTGCGAAGATCTGAATTGTTCTAATACTTCTGTAACTCCAAAAATTCTGAATGTATATCAATCTTTTGTAAAAAAATCAGTGTTTTTCCACGCTCTAGTGAATCTAAACAATTCTGTTACTGGACGCAAAAGTTTCTGTTTTTCAACAAGATCAAATCAACTATCACCGTAAGCCATCCCAAAGGTCTTACTTGGCACAAACACTAATTAAAACACCAAAACACAATTACTACAGAGGTAATAATGTGTATACTCATAAAACAGAAAATAAAAATATTGGGTTGTCTCCCAACAAGCGCTTTTCTTTAAAGCCTTTTAGCTAGGCATTGATAATTTTGATGATGCTCATATGAAAGAAAAGAATTGAAGCTCAAAGAGAGCATCATAAAATATGTGAAAAACACATCTAAGTCTAACATACTTCCTAGGCATAGGCATTTTATAGGAAAACAAATTAGCAAGACAAGCAAGATCTAGCATATGCATGGAAGAAGAAAGAAACAATAGCAATCTCAACATAATGAGAGGTAATTTAGTAACATGAAAATTTCTACGACCATATTTTCCTCTCTCATAATAATTACATGTAGGATCATAATCAAATTCAATAATATAACTATCACATAAAATATTCTCTTCATGATCCACATGCATACAAAGTTGACACTCTTCCAAAATAGTGGGATTAACATTAACTAAAGTCATGACCTCTCCAAACCCACTTTTATCAAAAAATTCATAAGACTTATCAATCTCCAAAGTAGTGGGATCATTATTTCCTAAAGTTGACACTCTTCCAAACCCACTTTCAATATTATAGCAAACATATTCATCATGAGGCTTAAATAAATTTTCAAGATCATAAGAAGCATTATCACCCCAATCATGATCATTGCAACAAGTAGTGGACATAGCAAAATAAGCATCCCCAAGCTTAGGGTTTTGCATATCATTAGCACAATTGACATTAATAGATTTTATAGTAACATCATTGCAATCATGCTTTTGATTCAAGGAACTATCAATTATGGGTGCAACAGCAACAATCTCATGTTTAACATAAGGAACTATAGCAAATTCATCTCCATAAATATTGGCCTCATGGCCATAAGAATAGCAAGCATCATGTTCATCAAGGGATATTTCAATCAAATCAACGGAATCATAATTATCTATAGATTCATGCATATCATTATTTTCTTCCAAAGCAACGGTCATTCTCTCAATAAATTCTTTGACATAGGCATTGTGAGCATAGTTTTCATAGCAATATTTAAGTATGTCAAAATTTTCAGATTTGTAAAGAGTAATATCATACTTTTCAATCAAAGAAGCAACTTCATAAGCACCCTTAAAAGCAACAAATTCTTCAATTTGTTCTATATCATAGTAACTGTAAACACCCTTTTCATAAGAAGATAAGATTTCATTATCATTAAACTCACATAGGTAGGGAAGGTGTTTCTTAGGGTTCTTAGAGCAACAAGTAAAATCACAAAGTTCACGAAGATTCCAAGCATAACATAGCAAACAATTTATTTGATTCCATAAGAGTCTCCCTTTTTCAGACAAACGGTGATGCAAAAAATGAGCATGCTCACCTAATGATTTTCCCTCAACTAAACTAGTTGGGGTTTCAGCACAAGCACATATGGATCGAAGATGATCCAAGTAGAAAACTTTGAGTGGATCCATATCAATAGATTTTTAGCAAGCAAAGATGCAAGCAAAATAGAAGGCACATGGAAACACAAGCAAACATAAGATCGAACGAGAAAAAGGGCGTATAAAAAGGCAAATCTTTTCAAAAATCATTTTAGAAGTGGCGGAGAGGAAAACGAGAGGCGAATGGCGAATAATGTAATGCAAGAGATGAGAGTTTATGATGGGTACTTGGTATGTCTTGACTTGGCGTAGATCTCCCCGGCAACGGCGCCAGAAATTCTTCCTGCTACTTCTTGAGCTTGCGTTGGTTTTCCCCTTCAAGAGGAAAGGGTGATGCAGCAAAGGGGAGATAAGTATTTCCCTCAGTTTGAGAACCAAGGTATCAATCCAGTAGAAGACAACGCACAAATCACCGAATACCTGGACAAACAATCAAACAACTTGCAACCAACGCGATAAAGGGGTTGTCAATCCCTTCACGGTTACTTGCAAAAGTGAGATCTTATAGAAATAGATAAACAATAAAGTAATATTTTTGGTATTTTGGTTTATAGATCAGAAAGTAAAAGATTGCAAAATAGTAGATCGGAAACTAATATGATGGAAAATAGACCCGGGGGCCATAGGTTTCACTAGAGGCTTCTCTCAAGATAGCAAATAATACGGTGGGTGAACAAATTACTGCCGAGCAATTGATAGAAAAGCGCAAAGTTATGACGATATCTAAGGCAATGATCATGAATAAAGGCATCATGTCCGTGTGAAGTAGACCGAAACAATTCTGCATCTACTACTATTACACCACACATCGACCGACTCCTGCCTGCATCTAGAGTATTAAGTTCATGAAGAACAGAGTAACGCATTAAGTAAGATGACATGATGTAGAGGAATTAACTCAAGCAATATGATGAAAACCCCATCTTTTTATCCTCGATGGCAACAATACAATACGTGCCTTGCTACCCCTACTGTCACTGGGAAAGGTCATCGCAAGATTGAACCCAAAGCCAAGCACTTCTCCCATTGCAAGAAAAACCAATCTAGTTGGCCAAACCAAATCGATAGTTCGAAGAGAATTACAAGGATATCAAATCATGCATATAAGAATTCAGAGAAGATTCAAATAATATTCATAGATAAGCTGATCATAAATCCACAATTCATCAGATCTCGACAAACACACCGCAAAAAAGTATTACATCGAATAGATCTCCAAGAATATCGAGGAGAACATGGTATTGAGAATCAAAGAGAGAGAAGAAGCCATCTAGCTACTAGCTATGGACCCGTAGGTCTGAGGTAAACTACTCACGCTTCATCGGAAGGGCAATAGAGTTGATGTAGAAGCCCTCCGTGATCGAATCCCCCTCCGACAGGGTGCCGAAAAAGGTCCCTAGATGGGATCTCACGGGTACAGAAGGTTGCGGCAGTGGAAAAGTGTTTTCATGGATGCCTCTGGTGGTTTTGGGATATATGGGAATATATAGGCGAAAGAATTAGGTCAGGAGGGTCACGAGGGGCCCACAAGGGTGGGGGCGCACCCTACCCCCTGGGCGCGCCCTCCGTCCTTGTGGCTGCCTCGTGGCCCTTCTGACTTCATCTCCAAGTCTCCTGGGTGTCTTCTGGTCCAAGAAAAATCATCGCGAAGGTTTCATTCCGTTTGGACTCCGTTTGGTATTCCTTTTCTGCAAAACTCAAAAACAAGGAAAAAACAGGAACTGGCACTGGGCTCTAGGTTAATAGGTTAGTCCTAAAAATAATATAAAATAGCATATTAATGCATATAAAACATCCAAAACAGATAATATAATAGCATGGAACAATAAAAAATTATAGATACATTGGAGACGTATCAAAATACACATCGGTCATCAATGATCTTTTTGTGTAGAACCTAAATTGTCAGTATGAATCTTCACGTGTTCGTAGGAACAGGCGAAGATTCATATTGCCACAGATCCTACACATAGAGTACAATGAAGAGCAAGTGCTTGTGTTAGTTAGAGAATTAACATATTTAAGGTGGTAAACATCCTGTTCGTGGAGCGAGGTGGGACTAAACTTAGCAGTAGCGTGGGCCAGGAGACTAGCGCTGCTGCTAAGGCCAGTGCCAGTAGCGCGCTTCTAGCACCCAGCGCTACTGCTAAGTTGTGCCCACCACCTGCCCACGGGCAGTTTTAGTATCAGTGTGGGCTACGGACCCAGCGCTACAGCTAATGGATTAGCAGTAGCGCGTGTTTCCTAGCCCACGCTGAAGGCTAGACCCGGTGGTGGCCTTGTGGCCTACTTAGCAGTAGCGCGGGCTGGGTGTCCCACACTACTGCTACGGCCTTAGTTGTAGCATTGGTTCTGGCCCAGTGCTACTGCTAAGTAGCAGTAGTGCTGGCCCATTACCCATCGCTAGTACTAATATTCTACCTATAAGGTATTTCCTAGTAGTGCTAGGACCTACAGACTACTCCTGGTCGTCGGTCTCCATGTAGTAAGCACCGTTGGGGTAACCTGCATCCGCGGTGCTACCAACTGTTATAGCAACGGGGTCGAATGAAAAGAGTAGCAAAGCAACGATGAGTACTCATCCAAAGTACTCGCAAGACTTACATCAGATCTATACTAGATATGCATCAGTATCCAAGGAGTGTGGTAATATTTGTGGACTAAACTGCAGAAATGCCAGAATAAGGGGGAGAAGCTCATCCTATCGAAGACTACCATCATCTTGCAGCAGTAGAAGAGAGGAGCATATATGCTATCAACTTGTACATACATATAGCAATAACCCGCCCAGAGATCCTCTCCTCATCAACCTGTGAGAAAGCAATCTCCAGGGGTATCTGTCTGTTATATGCGTATGTTTTATCAAGTATCCGATTTTAGTTGTAATAGGTCGGGATACAACTCCAAGTCGTCCTGTTACAGTGGACACGGCTATTCGAATAGATTACTTCCCTGCAAGGGTGCACCACATTTCCCGATACTCTTGATTACCTCTAGCCGGACACACTTTTCTGGGTGATGCCCAGCCTCGGGCAATCGACACGCCGTAGTCCAACCTAGGTTCTACAGAGAGGTCAACACGCCGGTCTAAATCCTAAGCATGAAGGGGTCATGGGCCAATCACCCTTAGCACTCATGCACGTTGCGCAACTGGCCGGGGACCAGGCCCACCTCTTTATACAAAGCAAGCGGTTACAGCCCACCCCAACAATCAACCCACTCAACTGTGACATCTGTCAGAGCTTTCGGGAGAATCATACGACACCAAGGGCCCCATAAACCATTATCCCGCATGGCGGTTAGTGCGTATATGCCAGTGGCAGTCTCAGATCAAATATACTGAACTCGTTAAGCGTGTTATTGTAGAGTAACTGCCGACACCGACCAGGGCCCAGGACCACCTCTCTCCTAGGTGGTCTCTACCTGCCCTGTCTTTCCGCCACCGCGAATGTTTCGTGTTAGGTGTCGGGATAGATCCCGAGCTACCACCACAACTTGGGTGATACCGCTAACAACCAGCTGCCACAATGAATCACTCGCGGGTGCTCTCCGAGCCGACCCGACTTCAGTATGAACATGTTTAGTGTAGTAGTATAAGTATATCCGTGATCCTCACCCGAAGGGATCACGACCCGATAGTATAGCATGGCAAACAGACAAGGGCGTAGGGCCACTGATGGGACGCTAGCATACCTATATTAAGCATAGTAGGATTGCAGGTAAAGTATCAACAACAGTTTAACAAAAGCAGGCTATGCAACAGAATAGGATCTACCAATAAAGCATCATCTGAAACGACTCTCTAATGCAAGAAGTAGAGGGAAAGAATAGGCGATATTGGAATGATCAAGGGGGTTTGCTTGCCTAGAAGCTCTGCTGAGAAGGAGGGTTCGTCGGCGACGTAGTCGTACTCGGGGTCAACACCGGTCTTGGGGTTTACCCAAAGAATAGACGGGAGGGGGAACAAAATAATTAACGGGCATACAAATGCAACACATATGCATGTCAGGGCAATATGTGTTGATGATATGCTCTAATGCAACACTAAACATTTTAAATGAAGAGGGAAAACATCTGGTAATGTTTTCCCAGCTCCAGGTATCATTTGGTATATTAATCCTGATGCAAAATGTCCAGGTTCATTATATTAGAGGTTTTTTATACAAATGGATGGCATATCCGGATTCATTATATTTTTCTGATCAACTTTCATATATAAATTATTTTCATCGGAGTTATGGTTTATTTTCTATGATTAAAAACATCGCTCTTCCAAGTAAATGGGTTTACAAATTACTCACTGAGAATGGAGTGTGGTAGGAAATCATTCGTAATGGCCTTAGGGTTAGCCTCGTCAGAGCTAGGCCACAACGACGATCTATCTTTCTTTCCATCTTGTCTTAGCGCTAGAGCTAGTTGCCTTTCGGCCTTAGGCCTTGTCCCTTTTCTCTTCTGTTGCATCGTGTTGGCCCTGTCCGGCCTTGTATCCTTTCTATTTCATTGTCTCTCTAGTTTCTATGAATCACAAAATCTGTTTCGTCTCATGCATGGAATGTACGTGGTCTTGGCAGAAACAAAAATGCACTGACATTAAATGTGCTCTTTCCGGTTTTGATGCTTCTTTCATTTGTCTTCGAGAAACTAAACTAGATGACATTTCCTTTTTCAAGGCTAGCTCCTTTCTTCCCCCAAACCTGAGATCCTTTCACTTCCTTCCCTCATTTGGATCTACCGGAGGGATTCTTACTGCTTGGAACGACCAGGACAACTCGGTTTCTTTCGTTACTACTCTTTCGTTCTCCTTAACGTTACACTTCACGGCCAAAGCAAATAACAACGCTTTCTCGATCTCAAATATTTATGGTCCTTGTAGTAGCATGGATAAGCGAGCTTTTGCTGATGAATTACTGTAGCTTGGTTAGTCCGTCACAGGCCCATGGGCTATTGTTGGTGATTTTAACTTCACTCATAGGCCCTCGGACTGTTCCAATGACAATTTCAACCATTCTGAGGCTGCTCTTTTCTCCTCAGCGCTAAATCAGATTAAGCTTAAGGAGCTCCCCCTGCTAGATAGGTTATATACCTGGTCCATCCAATAAGACCCCCCTATTGTGGCACCCCAGCTCAGAGAACCGGTTTACCCGTGTTTCCAACCCAGAGATCATGTCTTCTGGAAACACACAACAACTTGGAACAGAACATAGCTGAACTTTTATTGATAATAGTCGGTACAAGCTCACAAATATTACATGATCATCGAGGCCAAAAGCACATCTAGTGCTACGATAATATCTACATTATTTATCTAACATATCAGGGCCTCGGTATTACTACGGAATACTACAGTGGAAGACTACAGCGTAGCGGAACATGATAGAGACTCCATCCACAGGGACACTGCTGTGGACACATCCTAGGCATCGCAACATGGACCTCGAGACCTCCGTCTTAGTATTCTCCTGCATCTGGCATGATACGCCAGTGAGTACTTTGAATGTACTCGCAAGCACATGACAACCAAATATGCAACAAATAATAGCATGGCAATGAACAGATTAAACTCCAAGTGATTCGCTTACTGTAACCAACTTACTCATCTCTGGGTTGCCTCACAACCCTCGGAATACTCAATGCCAATGAGTACTTCCGCTCGAAAGACAAGTTCTTTCATCATTACTATAGTTATTACGGTTGATCGCCTAGAGAGGTCTAGTCGAGCTGTCCAATACCGTGGACGCGGCTATTCGATTAGATTTTACACTCTGCAGAGGTTGCGCACTTTACCCACGCTATGGAGCACTGACCTCGTGATCCCATTCGGGTGGACCAGCATTGCTCCAACGAAACCTGTCTGACCCGTGACTCTTTCATCGTACCACCGGCAATCACACTCCCCCGAAGTCAAGCCTTGGGTGGCCCCGTGTCACCCCGTGACACCTGCCATCGTCATGGCCTAACTAAACTGTCCCAAACGGGGACGCCGGTAAACAACTCAACTGGGCTCACAGGGTTATCGCCGTCTACCTGATCAGGGCAGCACGCACGCATAACCCTCTATCTTTGGAGGTACCGGTGAAAGAGCACCGAGCCAGACCAAGTCAAGGCCGTCCCATACCAGCAAATGTGGCTGCACGGGTAAGCCCGGACAGGTGACTCTTGATCAACCAACTATGTTTCACTCAGCAAGCATAGTTATTGATCATATCATTCTGAGTTATCAACTTAAACATTTAAATAATTTACTATGAATTATCTGGGTTGAATATATGCATGAAATGAATATGAATTATGCATTGCTATGAAATGCTTCATAATATGGATGTCCTGGCTTGCCTTGATCAGTTGGGTTGTTCAGAAACTCCTGGTCTTCAAATCCACAAGAATCCCCTTCTGAAAATATTTTCAAATAGCAAAAGAAAATGTCACATAAAGCCTTTTTATTCACCAACAATTCTGTGGGTATTGGAAAAATACCAAACTTGGTGGAAAAATAAAGGACTTCAGTATGAACACAATGCAAAAAGAATCAGGTCATTTGGACCTTTCTGTTAAAAGTTATTAACAGTCAAACACCCTGGTCAACTCTGTTTATAAAAATCAAATCAGAAAGTCAGAGAAGGGGCCACGTCGAAGGCGTAATTCGCCCGCGAGCCTCCACTTACTGATTCGGTAAGAGGCTGACTGTGCGCCTCCTTCATTTAAAACAGAGAGGGAGAGAGAGAGAGCAGAGGGGAGGCGGCTCACCGGCGACGGTTGCCGGCGATCCCGACGGCGGAGGGGCTCGGAGAGGACTGGTATGGATAGAGCTCGGAGTGGTGGTCCGCCCTGTACCCGCAGCTTGGCCGGAGGTAGACAGACGGCGTCGCCCCCTTCGTCTCCAGCAGGCAGCAGCTGCGGTGGTCGGCGTATCCGAGCACTCCAGCAGCAATTGGACTGGCGGAAGGCTCGAGACACCCCATGGGGTTCTACTGATCATGACTAAGAGCTTGGGCGGAGATGGGGTAGCTTGAAGAGGGTGGGCGACAGGAGGGGATCGGCGGCGGAACTCCGGCGGAGTTCGAGGCAAGAGGCCTCTCTGCCTCGGGTTCTTCTCTGCTAGCGATCGATATGAGGGAGGAGGAGTGGAGTGAGGAGCTAGGCAGCGCTGGGCATGGCTATTTATAGCCGGGAGGAGGGGAGCAACGATCTCTCCTGAAGCAGGTCAATGCGAGCCATGGCGCCAGTGACGTACGCCGCGCTGGCGTGGCTGCTTGCGGGTGAGAGGACGGGAGCTAGCAGGTGCGTTTAATGCGGAGGAGACGGATTAGGGAAGAAGACGACGGCGCACCAGCCACTGTGACCGCACGGGCGCCACAGTGCGGCGATGGCGTGGTGGCCGGCGAGGGCTTCTCCGGCGCAGGCGAGAGTTTTGGAAGGGCTAGGTGTCAACGAGGAACGAAGTCGGCATGCCTAGACAACGCAACGCTGCGCGAGCGATCATCTCCGACGCAACCCGAGCCCTGCGCGGCGCAGAGCGCAGCGACAAGCATGCCAGCGCCGTGCTCACCACGGTAGCTCATGTCCAAGGGCCACGTTAGTCTGGCAAACTTTGTCCAGCTCGTCGACCGTCGAGCCCTCACTACACTTGCAGTGTTGGTTTTGCTAGATTCAAGCAGAGATGAGAGGTAGAGTCACCAACAGTTTCTGACAGAGAACTTGGGAGGGATCTGGAGAGTTGGAGAGATGGAGGTAGGGCCAATGGAGATGTCCAGAGTGATTTAGGTTGGAAGGACTAGAAGCTTACCAAATTTGAGGTAATTTGGTTTAAGTTTGAGGGTAGTTCATGTACAAACCACATTTCTGGTCCAGAATCAAGATGTTGAAGTGCTGCTCACTAGAATGATCTCCTGGGGTTGAAACTTGGTGGAGGAAGGTTGTTTGGGGGTGTCCTCATGCTATAAAAATTTGAGATCATTTGGACACTCCTAGCATGCACTTCCTTCACAAAGGTCCAGACTGACCAGGAGCTAAAAGGAATTATTTCGCAAAGTATATGAAATATTTTATGGAATATTTGTGGATATTGGAGCAAGATATAGTCCAAGGTATTTTAGGGAATTATTTGAGAATTTTCTGAGCATCCTAACTATAGGTTGCTTCACAACCCATAGTAATGCCCTAAATTCTCAAATAAAAGAAAAGGGTTTTTGAAGATGATTCAAATTGGGATTTTGGTCCTTGGGGTGCTTGAAAGGGTTTTGGTAAGGTGATGGAGCTTTGGAACACTTGGAAGAAGATTCAAGAATGGCCAAGACCAAGTGAAGATTCAAAAATCCCTTCAAATTCCAAATAAAACCAGAAAAAATTTGAAAAGAAAAAGTTGTCAAAATCAGGGTGTAACACCCCCGGTGATTAGCAACAGTAATCACTTTTGATAATGACATGTTAGCATGATCAACAGTGCATAATCATCATTAGCATCACATTGCATTTCAACTCCTAAGTCAAATTCAAAATTTAAATGAAAGTGGAATATGAAAGTTGTCCAACATAGGAGCTAAAATGTCAGATAAATAACAAATATTCCAGAGGCTATTCTAAAATTGAAACCAACATCATTGGAATTGGATAAGTGACTCGAACAACCTCAAACAGTGGATAAAGATAATGTTTAATAACCATTTATTAAATCTGAAATAAATATGGAATTATGTTTTGTCCAAACTAGTTTTAGGTGTTAGGGAATAATTGCATTATTGCCGTGAATTTATTGTTTCTCTCCCCCTCCTTCTCTCTCGATAGACGCCGAGACCGACGACGCTGCACCAGGTTACGACTACTCTACCGACGAGCAGCCCGTTGACGACCTCCCTCTCTTGCCAGAGCAACCAGGCAAGCCCCCCCCTTGAGCATTCCAGATATCGCCCATTCTATTCTCCTGCTTGCATTAGATTTCGCTACTGTTAATGTATGCTCCTATTCTGATGCATAGCCTGCTGTTGTAACCTGTTCATTGCTATCTTACCTGCCTATGATAAACTGTTTAGTATAGGTTGGTATGACCCATCTGTGACCCCACCACCTTACTTTGTCGCCCCTGCTTGTTCATCAACGACTCGATCAACGTGATCGTCGATCAGAGACAGACGCCTCACTTCACACCCCCCTTAGTTGTACGACTCTGCGTAGTAACTATCTAGTGCCGAGGGTGATACCTCGTAACGCACTCCTGATGAATACTCTGCAGCATAGCTGTACGGTCGTGGTCATCGAGGGTGATTCCTCCTTCTCCATGTCCGATACGACTCTGTCGTGCAACCCCTCAGTGTGAACCTCGAGGGTGATACCTCTTACGTTCACCCTGATGATTATGACCACACGGTTACTTGACCTTTTTCACAGGCGGGTCCACCCTGGTGGGTACCCGCTGGGGATCTATGATTTCGGGTGTGCCGGAAGGGCCCTCGAGTGTGACATTGTGGCGGAGCATCAGAGACTCTGATTGTCTCCGCTTGATACTAATTGAGCCTATTGGATTTGGGTGTGTGATCTGAGTGGGTCGACGTGCCCTATACGCACTGCCACCACGCGGGATAATGGTTATGGGGCCCTCTGCGATGTACGTTTCGCCGAAAGCTTATCAGACGTCACGATTCACCGTGCGGGCTGATCGTCGGGATTGGGCTGGATACTTCACTGGCGAGTTCAGTGTCGCGCCTGCACCCCGGCCAGCCACGCAACGCGCAGGGTGCCCAGGGCGATGGCCCGAGACCCCTGGGTGCATAGGTTAGTCCGGCGTGCTGACCTCTCTACTGAGCCTAGGTAGAGCGCTGCTTCGTGTTGATCTTCCGAGGACGGGCATTACCCAGCAAGTATGTCCGACCAGAGTTGATCGAGCGTGTTGGGTAACAGTAGTGCACCCCTGCAGGGATGAATCTTCTATCGATAGCCGGTCCTACGGTAAAGGACGCTCAGTTTGTGTATCCCGATCTACTACTTAAACTGGATACTTGTTACTTAATTGAAGCTTCGGGATTACTTTCTCGCTGGGAGTCGAGGAAGGATCTTTGAGCTGTACTTCAACATGTTTGTTAAATAAAATGCTATTCTACTCTCTTCTACTGCTGCAAGATGATGGCTTTGAGAAGATGTTTGAAGATGCTAGTCTTCGATAGGACTAGGCCTTTCTCTCTATTCTGGCATTTCTGCAGCCCAGTCCACATATACAGCCTTTTCTCCATTGATAATGTTGCATATGTAGTATAGATCCTTGCTTGCTGAGTACTTCGGATGAGTACTCACGGTTGCTTTATTTTCTCTTTTCCCCCATATACCCCACCTTGGCGATACACCAGACGATATAGTCCAGGAGCCAGACGCCACCACCGGAGCCTACTACCAGGCGGGTCCAGAGGGCACGTACTACTGGATCGAGCCATCTGACCAGGAGTAGGATCGGAGGCTCCCAGGCAGGAGGCCAACGCCTTTCGATCTAGTGTCGCTGTTTGTGCTAGCCTTCTTAAGGCATAACTTGTCTAACTATGTCTGTACCCAGATATTATTTGTATGACTGACTCATGTATTCGGATCTTCGGATCCCTGGTCTGTAATATTGTGGATCTCCGTTTATTTGTGTTTAGAGTTGTGTTGTGATATCTTCCCGTGAGTCCCTGGGTTTGATCGTACACGTTTGCGTGTATGATTAGTGTACGATTGAACCGGGGGCGTCACAAGTTGGTATCAGAGCCGACTGCCTGTAGGAAGCCCCCTCCAAATTCCTTGGCCGAAGTTGAGTCTAGAAACCGTGAAACTAATTTACTAACTTGGCTGTGTGGCTTACGGGCCCACGTCGCCAACTGGGTGGTATTAGGATCTTTTATTCCTCGTCTATACTCTGGGACTCTAACATCTCTTCTATTCGGGTTAAATAAAGTTTACTAACGCCGACACTTAGGATCTCGTAATTCCCGTCTACCCGGAGAGCTGGATATCTGATCGGTTATACTTCTCATTGTCATTTGACAAGTTTGAATTTCCTCTGTTTCAGATGGACCGTTTGTTTCCACCGCGTCCTACGACACAGCTTGTGCTTCGCACTTGGGCTCGTAATACCCCTGGGTTTCCAGCTGTCCTAATCGCTCTCATGACCAGACTTGGCTACCGCTGGTACCCTGAGTTCATGGTTTACGAGGATTACCGCGAGTTTAATCAGGAACAGTACTATGCTGAAGTTCGGATTTATGATCGGCAGAATGACTCAGACACCAAGCTACACCTTTTTCACGGATTAGGCGTGACGATTGAGATGGCAGTACATGATGCCGCCTACTCTGTTGTCGCACGTCTTCGAGGACAGTTCAGTGATATCTTGGATGACTCTGAGTTCCGATACATTCCATATGCCCCTACTGGAGATGCTACCGGATACTACACAGCTATCTGTGCCCCGTACGAGCCTCGCCGATATGACCACCGCGTTCTGATTCAGTGCACTCATGCTCTGGATCGCACTGTTCGGGCTCTTGCCGTCGAGTTGGTTGCCACCCGAGCACGTCTTTACGATGCTATGACGCAGTTGATGCCCGCTGTTCGTGCAGGGATACATCCGGAGCACATCCTTTACCCGCGCAGGACTCAGATGTATGCTGGTATTGACTGGCCTGCTGTTGGAGGTCACACACCTACACGTGGACCTCTTCTTACAGTTCGAGACCGGGTTCTGCATCAGAGTGCACATGGAGCACAGGATCCTTCCGC
Source organism: Thinopyrum elongatum (assembly GCA_011799875.1). Lineage (NCBI taxonomy): Eukaryota > Viridiplantae > Streptophyta > Magnoliopsida > Poales > Poaceae > Thinopyrum > Thinopyrum elongatum. Next base: position 583,382,764 of record CM022303.1, read on the forward strand.
GACGAATATTCGTCGTCCGCACTCGCAGTTACCCCGTTACAGTGGTTTTCTCCGACGTTGATGTAGCCTTTGCTATGTCTCGTTGTGTACTTCCTTACCACGTGCCTGCGCGCCGCCTAGTATGTCTAGCTTTTAATTTGCGCCGTTATGCTGTCCGCATGTACCCGACTTTGTGTATGGATCTGTATGTCTTAATCGACTACTGTTATGTATCTATTACACTGCTTAAGGTATTGTCGTGCTACATCATACTTGTCGCTAAACACTCGCAATTGCTTTTACTAAACTACCCCCTGTTGATACGTAGTAGGATGGTTAGACCAGGTGGTCGTGGTCGTGGTCGTACCCCTGAACGTCCACCACCGCCAGACTATATGGCCGCTATGATGCAACAGTTCGAGCTCAACCGCCAGTTCATGGTTGGAATCATGGCTCAGTTTCCGCATCAGAACAACCAGAACCAGAACCCAGCTTCAGTAACTTTGACAGAGTTTACGCGACTCAACCCAACGCAGTTTCGCAACTCTGACAAGCCCCTGGATGCCGATGACTGGCTCCGCGACATCACTCACGAGATGGAGTCAGCTAATGTCGCCCCCGCCAACTTTGTCACCTTCGCGGCCTTTTTCTTAAAGGGCCCCGCTGCTCAATGGTGGGACACACACAAGCGTACTCTGCCTGTTGGAACAGTCATCACTTGGTATGAGTTCCAGGCTGCTTTCCGTACACGTTACATCCCTCAAGAAATTATGGAACGCATGAAGACCCAGTTCCGCAACCTCACTCAGGGCAATAAAACCGTCGAAGCTTATCAGCGGGAATTTCTTGATCTCTCCCGCTATGCTGAAGAAGACATCGCCACAGATGCTCACAGACAGGAGAAGTTCCGTAATGGACTACACCCTGACCTCAAGCTTGCACTAGCTGCTCAAGACATCAATGACTTCTCAACTCTAGTGAACAAGGCTATTCTCGTTGAGACCGCTCAGATGGAACACAAGGACTCGCAGAAGCGCTATCGTGATGCTGGCTCATCTTCGGGCTCAGCACCGAAGCGTAGAGTTTGGATTCCCAACAACGCGTTCCGTCCCAATACCTCTGCGCCAAAGAACAATGCTGCACCACGTCTGCCTCCTCCACCACCGAGGCCGTCAAAGGCTCAAGCTATTCAGAACCATGCCCCTCTTCGTCCTGAAGATGGTTTGTGTTTCAAGTGCCGCAAACCAGGCCACCAGGCTAAAGACTGCCGCCAGACTCAGAATCAGTTAGATTTTCCTCGTGCTGGCCGTGGATATGGTCGTGGCAACAATCAGACCCGCAACTATAATACTGGGTCTGCTTCACGTGGTCGTGGTCAAGCTTACAACATTGACATTGAAGAAGTCCAGGATCAACCTGCTACTGTGATGGGTACCCTTCTTGTTAACTCAGTACCTGCTTCTGTATTATTTGATTCAGGAGCATCGCATTCATTCATGTCTGAAGCATTTGCATTATCTCATGACATTGCATTCGAAAAGATGAACCTGCCAATAGTTGTCCGTACCCCTGGAGGCCAATGTCAAACCACTATGATGGCACATAATGTCCCTGTTGAAATCGAGGAATTTGAATTCCTAGCTTCCCCTATTATCCTGAAGTCTTCCACCATAGACCTCATACTCGGAATGGATTGGTTGAAAGCTCACATTGCTTCGATCAATTGTGCCACTAAAGTCGTCCAACTTCTTCACCCCGCCGATGAGATAGTGAACTATACCGCCCGCATTACTCGAGACGCTGAAGCTGAGATATATGTTATGAATGCTTTGAACGCCTCACCTCTGGAAGGGATCGAGAACGTTCCTGTCGTTCGAGATTTTCCAGACGTCTTTCCAGAAGAACTTCCAGGAATACCCCCGGCTAGAGCTGTCGAGTTCGTCATCGACTTGGAGCCTGGCACCGTTCCTATTGCCAAGCGACCTTATAAGATGCCTCCGCATCACCTTCTTGAGCTTAAGGAAGAAATCGGCAAATCACTTAAGAGTGGTTTCATCCGCCCCAGTTCCTCTGCTTGGGGAGCACCTTCACTCTTCGTTAAGAAGAAGGATGGAACTAACCGATTGGTTCAGGATTACCGGCCCATTAACCAAGCCACAATCCAGAATAAATACCCACTGCCCCGGATCAATGATCTTTATGATCAACTCGCTGGATCATCGGTGTTCTCTAAACTCGACTTGAGGTTGGGTTATCACCAGATCCGTGTCCGTGAAGAGGACATTCCCAAGACTGCATTCGTCACTCGTTATGGCTCCTATGAATACACCGTCATGTCATTTGGCCTAACGAATGCCCCAGCTACGTTCTCCCGTCTGATGAATTATATATTCATGGATTACCTCGACAAATTCGTCGTGGTATATCTAGATGATATTCTGGTCTATTCTAAGAATAAAGAGGAACATGTTGAACATCTCTGCCTTGTTCTAGAAAGGCTCCGAGAACACCAGTTGTATGCCAAGTATTCCAAATGCGAATTTTGGCTTCCGGAAGTAACTTACCTTGGACATGTGATTTCCAAGGATGGGATTGCTGTTAACCCCGAACGAGTTCAGGCTATTCTCGACTGGACTCCCCCAAAGAATGTTAAGCAAGTCAGAAGTTTTCTCGGACTCGCTAGTTATTGCCGTCGATTCGTTGAGAACTTTTCCAAGATTGCAAAACCCATTGACATATCTGCTTCACAAAGGTGTTAAATTTGAGTGGACAGAAAAATGTCAAGAAAGCTTTCAGACACTAAAAGATAAATTGACATCTGCCCCAGTACTAGCACCCCCGGATTCCCAAAAGGATTTCGTGATATACTGTGATGCATCTCGTCAAGGATTAGGCTGTGTCCTAATGCAAGAGCGCAAAGTGATTGCTTATGCCTCCCGACAATTGCGTCCTCATGAAGAAAATTATCCCGTGCATGATCTTGAACTTTCTGCGGTTATCTATGCCTTGAAGCTATGGCGACATTACCTTCTCGGTAACCGTTGCGAGATATACACGGATCACCAAAGCTTGAAGTATTTATATACTCAACCAGATCTGAACCTTCGTCAACAAAGATGGCTCGAAACAATTGCCGATTATGATATGAATATCTCATACACCCCCGGCAAGGCTAATGTAATGGCCGATGCTTTGAGTCGCAAGTCCTATAGCAACAATCTTATGGTTCAAGAAACACAACCTCTTCTCCATGAAGAGCTTTGCAAATTGAACCTCCATATTGTTCCACAGGGTTATCTCAATACCCTGGTTGTCGAACCATATTTAGAACACGGCATTAAGGTTATGCAAGGGTATGACACTGAAGTTGAAAAGATCAAGCGATACCTCGAGAAAGGAAAGCCGTCGGAATTCCATCTTGATGCAGATGGGATCCTATTTTTCCAACACCGTCTCTTCGTACCCAAGTTCAAGAATGAGAGGGAAAATGTTATGAAGGAAGCTCATGACACTCCCTTGTCCATTCACCCTGGTAGCACAAAGATGTACCGTGACATTTGTCAAAGATTCTGGTGGCCTAATATGAAGCGAGACATTGCTCGTTATGTTTCTGAGTGTGACGTTTGCCGCCGCGTTAAAGCAGAACATCAAAGGCCCGCAGGAGCTCTGCAACCCCTGGAAATTCCTGAATGGAAATGGGACAAGGTCCAAATGGATTTCATTACTGGTTTTCCCAAATCCCAGAAGGGTAATGATGCTATATTTGTTGTCATTGACCGATTCTCTAAGGTTGCCCACTTTCTGCCTGTTAAAGAGACAATCACTGCTAGCCAGTTAGCAGACTTGTATGTTTCCCGAATTGTGTCACTCCACGGTGTTCCGTTGGAGATCAGTTCTGATCGTGGCAGCCTCTTCACCTCCAGATTCTGGAATAGTTTCCAAGAAGCTATGGGAACACATCTGTCTTTCAGCACCGCTTTTCACCCTCAGTCACAGGGTCAAGTTGAACGAGTGAATCAAGTGCTCGAAGATATGCTTCGAGCTTGCGTCATCTCCTTCGGTAAGAAATGGGAGGAATCTCTCCCGTATGCCGAATTCTCTTACAACAATAGCTATCAAGCTAGTCTGAAGATGGCACCGTTTGAAGTTCTATACGGTCGTAAGTGTCGAACCCCTCTGAATTGGTCAGAAACTGGGGAACGCTCACTCGTCGGACCGGACATTATTCGGCAAGCTGAAGAACAAGTCCGTATTGTTCGTGAACATTTGAAATCTGCTCAGTCTCGTCAGAAGAGCAACTATGACCGAAAGCACCAGGAAATAGTCTATCAACCTGGCGAGCAAGCTTACCTCCGCGTCACTCCGTTGAAAGGCACTCATCGGTTCGGAATCAAAGGCAAGTTAGCCCCTCGCTACATTGGCCCATTCCGTATTCTTGCCCGTCGAGGAGAAGTGGCATATCAATTGGAATTGCCGCCAAATCTTTCTCAAGTACATGACGTCTTTCATGTATCCCAACTCCGCCGCTGCTTCAAGGATCCTATTCGAGCTGTGGATCATGAAGTGCTTGAATTACGGGAAGATCTGTCATATCCAGAATATCCCATCCGTATTCTTGATCAAGCTGAGCGTCGAACACGTCAAAAGTCAATCAAGTTCCTCAAGGTTCAGTGGTCAAATCATTCTGAAGATGAAGCCACTTGGGAACGCGAGGATCGTCTTCGCGAAGAATACCCCTCTTTCTTTCAGTCTTCCTCTTAATTCTCGGGACGAGAATTCTTAATAGATGAGGAGAGTTGTAACACCCCCGGTGATTAGCAACAGTAATCACTTTTGATAATGACATGTTAGCATGATCAACAGTGCATAATCATCATTAGCATCACATTGCATTTCAACTCCTATGTCAAATTCAAAATTTAAATGAAAGTGGAATATGAAAGTTGTCCAACATAGGAGCTAAAATGTCAGATAAATAACAAATATTCCAGAGGCTATTCTAAAATTGAAACCAACATCATTGGAATTGGATAAGTGACTCGAACAACCTCAAACAGTGGATAAAGATAATGTTTAATAACCATTTATTAAATCTGAAATAAATATGGAATTATGTTTTGTCCAAACTAGTTTTAGGTGTTAGGGAATAATGCACTATTATTTATGAACTAGGTCTCATGTTTTACAAAAACCATTTTGAGGCCTGACTATTTACTAAACTGAGAAAGGAGAATAAAGAAAAAGATAAAAGAAAAATGAAACAGAAAAAAAGAGCAACGCCCCCCCCCCGGCCCAACTGGGCCGAAGCCCAGCCGGCCGGCCCACCCGCGCCCCCTAGCCTATACCCCCAGGGACGCCGAACCCTAGCGTCACCCACCCCCATTCCCCTCGCTCCTCTCCCCTCCCCCCCTCGCGTCTGGATCGGGATCTCCCGATCCCGTCCGCCCCGTCGCCTACGCCGTCGCCGACGCCGCCCCGTCGCCGCCTCCCCCTCGTCAGCCCCACCTCCCGATCCAGATCGGGATCGGGATCGCGGGAACGGCCCCGTCGCCGACGCCTCTCGCCGACGCCGCCACACCGACGTCGCCCCGTCCTCTCCTCTTCCCCGACCAGCCGCCTGGCGCTCGGTCGCCCCCTCCCTCGACTGGATCCGGATCGGGGCAAATCCCCGATCCCGTCGCCCGCGACGACCTCGCCGCCGCCCGGAGCCCGCGCCTCCCCGCCGGCCTGCCTCCCCGTCGCCGTCGTCCCCGTCGACCACCCCGACCTCCCGCTGCCCCGTCCCTACGAGCACGGTGAGGCCTCGGGCCTCTTCCCCCCCCTCTCTGCTCCCGCACCTCGCCGCGCGCACCGCGCCCCCGTGCCGCCGCTCACCGCGCTGCGCGCATGCTCACGCGTCGCCGCGCCCCGCTCGCGCCCAGTCCAGCCGCCGCTGCCGCTCGTCCTCTCGCCTCTGCCTCCGCTCGCCGCGGCCACCCGCGCGCGCGCGCGCCCCCACACCTCGCCCGCGTCGCTCGCCGTGGCCCCGCGCTCACCACCGACCCGTCCGGCCGCGCCTCGCCGGCGCCCGTGGCCAGCGCCCGGGCGCACCCTGGACGCGCCCGCTCGGGCTGCGCCTGCGCCGCGCCCGCACGCCTGTGAAACCCCCCCTGGGCCACTGCCCAGTGGGGCCCGAGCCCCCTGTGCCGCTGACAAATGGGGCCCACGGCCCAGAATGATTTTAAGAAAATAAAAATAGAAATAAATAAAATAATTAATTAAATAATTAATTAGTTAATTAATTAGTTAATTAATCCTGATTAGGTTAATCTAATTAACTAATTAGTGTTAATTAATCAGTAATTAAATTAATTAAACCTAATTAACCTAACAGCCTATGACAGGTGGGACCCACCCTGTCAGGTGGCTGCTGACGTCAGCATGATGTCATGCTGACGTCATCAATCACTGTTTCGGATAATGTTGAATTAAATAATTAATTAAATTTCAGAAATTAATAAAAACTTTAGAAAATCATATCTTTTAAACCGTATCTCCGATGAAAATATTTTATACATGAAACTTGCTCAGAACGACGAGACGAGCCCGGATACGCCCTCCGTATTCCCGTCAGACGCCCGCAGCTATAAGAACATTGAACTTTTAGACCGATTTCAGTAAATGAATAGTGCCCAACTTTAATTAAATAAATCCAAATAAATTCCTAAATTAACTAAATCGTTTAGTTAGGCAGTAGAACACCCCGGCATATCATTTAGGCATGTCATACATATTGTTTGCATTATTGCCGTGAATTTATTGTTTCTCTCCCCCTCCTTCTCTCTCGATAGACGCCGAGACCGACGATGCTGCACCAGGTTACGACTACTCTACCGACGAGCAGCCCGTTGACGACCTCCCTCTCTTGCCAGAGCAACCAGGCAAGCCCCCCCCTTGAGCATTCCAGATATCGCCCATTCTATTCTCCTGCTTGCATTAGATTTCGCTACTGTTAATGTATGCTCCTATTCTGATGCATAGCCTGCTGTTGTAACCTGTTCATTGCTACCTTACCTGCCTATGATAAACTGTTTAGTATAGGTTGGTATGACCCATCTGTGACCCCACCACCTTACTTTGTCGCCCCTGCTTGTTCATCAACGACTCGATCAACGTGATCGTCGATCAGAGACAGACGCCTCACTTCACACCCCCCCTTAGTTGTACGACTCTGCGTAGTAACTATCGAGTGCCGAGGGTGATACCTCGTAACGCACTCCTGATGAATACTCTGCAGCATAGCTGTACGGTCGTGGTCATCGAGGGTGATTCCTCCTTCTCCATGTCCGATACGACTCTGTCGTGCAACCCCTCAGTGTGAACCTCGAGGGTGATACCTCTTACGTTCACCCTGATGATTATGACCACACGGTTACTTGACCTTTTTCACAGGCGGGTCCACCCTGGTGGGTACCCGCTGTGGATCTATGATTTCGGGTGTGCCGGAAGGGCACTCGAGTGTGACATTGTGGCGGAGCATCAGAGACTCTGATTGTCTCCGCTTGATACTAATTGAGCCTATTGGATTTGGGTGTGTGATCTGAGTGGGTCGACGTGCCCTATACGCACTGCCACCACGCGGGATAATGGTTATGGGGCCCTCTGCGATGTACGTTTCGCCGAAAGCTTATCAGACGTCACGATTCACCGTGCGGGCTGATCGTCGGGATTGGGCTGGATACTTCACTGGCGAGTTCAGTGTCGCGCCTGCACCCCGGCCAGCCACGCAACGCGCAGGGTGCCCAGGGCGATGGCCCGAGACCCCTGGGTGCATAGGTTAGTCCGGTGTGCTGACCTCTCTGCTGAGCCTAGGTAGAGCGCTGCTTCGTGTTGATCTTCCGAGGACGGGCATTACCCAGCAAGTATGTCCGACCAGAGTTGATCGAGCGTGTTGGGTAACAGTAGTGCACCCCTGCAGGGATGAATCTTCTATCGATAGCCGGTCCTACGGTAAAGGACGCTCAGTTTGTGTATCCCGATCTACTACTTAAACTGGATACTTGTTACTTAATTGAAGCTTCGGGATTACTTTCTCGCTGGGAGTCGAGGAAGGATCTTTGAGCTGTACTTCAACATGTTTGTTAAATAAAATGCTATTCTACTCTCTTCTACTGCTGCAAGATGATGGCTTTGAGAAGATGTTTGAAGATGCTAGTCTTCGATAGGACTAGGCCTTTCTCTCTATTCTGGCATTTCTGCAGCCCAGTCCACATATACAGCCTTTTCTCCATTGATAATGTTGCATATGTAGTATAGATCCTTGCTTGCTGAGTACTTCGGATGAGTACTCACGGTTGCTTTATTTTCTCTTTTCCCCCATATACCCCACCTTGGCGATACACCAGACGATGGAGTCCAGGAGCCAGACGCCACCACCGGAGCCTACTACCAGGCGGGTCCAGAGGGCACGTACTACTGGATCGAGCCATCTGACCAGGAGTAGGATCGGAGGCTCCCAGGCAGGAGGCCAACGCCTTTCGATCTAGTGTCGCTGTTTGTGCTAGCCTTCTTAAGGCATAACTTGTCTAACTATGTCTGTACCCAGATATTATTTGTATGACTGACTCATGTATTCGGATCTTCGGATCCCTGGTCTGTAATATTGTGGATCTCCGTTTATTTGTGTTTAGAGTTGTGTTGTGATATCTTCCCGTGAGTCCCTGGGTTTGATCGTACACGTTTGCGTGTATGATTAGTGTACGATTGAACCGGGGGCGTCACACAGGGTGTCACAAACTTAACCCCCTTAGGATGAATCTCTTCCTCGAGATTCGGTTGCTCAGGGAACAAATATGGGTAAGCGGATCTCAGAAAATCTTCTCTTTCCCAAGTAGCCTCTTCTTCAGTATGGTGTTCCCATAGCACCTTGAAAAATCTTATCACTTTACTCCTTGTTGTTCTTTCCATTTCATCCAAGATCCTGACAGGTTTTTCCTCATAGGTCAAATCCTTAGCCAGCTCTAACTCACTCATATCCGCTTGCTTGGCTGGGGGTGCAATGCATTTCCTTAACTGTGAGATGTGAAAGACATCATGAACGTCTGATAATGCTAGTGGCAATTCCAACTGATATGCGACTCTGCCCTTCTTGGCAATCACTGGAAAGGGGCCGATGTATCTTGGAGCTAATTTTCCTCGAGTACCTAACCTCTTTACTCCCTTCATAGGAGTTACCCGTAGATAAGCATAGTCTCCGGCCTCAAAAGTTACTTCCTGGTGCTTTGGGTCGTAATAGCTCTTCTGTCGGGACTTGGCTGCTCGAAGTCGTTCTTGGATATCCTTAACTTGCCTCTCAGCCTCGAGCATCAAGTCCGTGCCAAAAATGCGACTATCTCCTATTTGGGACCAGTTCAGCGGTGTCAGTCACTTCCGTCCATACAATGCCTCAAAAGGTGACATCTTGAGACTTGCCTGATAGCTGTTGTTGTAGGAGAATTCAGCGTACAGCAAACTATCCTCCCATTTGGGTCCATGGGATAGAGCACTTGACCGAAGCATATCCTAAAATATTTGGTTCACTCGCTCGATTTGTCCATCTGTCTGCGGATTGTATGTTGTGCTATGTTTCAGCATGGTTCCCAAGGCTTGATGTAGCCGTAGCCAGAAAGCTGAGGTAAATAGGGAACCCCTATCTGAAGTGATGGACTTGGGTACTCCGTGCAGACTGACTATCAGGGACATGTAGAGTTGTGCCAGCTGATTTGCGTTGAAAGTGGTCTTTACTGGGATAAAGTGAGCCACCTTCGTGAGTATGTCTACAATGACCCAAATAGCATCATTGCCTCTCGTGGACTTGGGCAGTCCCACAATATAATCCATACATATGTCGTTCCACTTCCACTGGGGTACTGGTAAAGGCTGCAGTAGCCCAACGGGTTTTTGATGCTCTGCTTTGACCTTGTTGCATGTGTCACAGCAGGCGACATAGTATGCTATATCTTTCCGCATTCCAGACCACCAAAAAGTTTCTCTCAAGTCCTGATACATTTTAGTACCTCCTGGGTGGATCGAATATGCGGACTCATGTGCTTCCTTGAGTATTTGTTGCCTCAAGTTGTTCTGATTCGGCACACAAATTCGTTTCTCGAACCACACGAAACCTTGTTCATCTATACGGAAGGACTTGGCCTTCCCTTGCTGAATTAACTCTTTCATCTTGCGAGTTTCTTCATCTGACTTTTGTGCTTCCTTGATTTCTTCCATAAGGGTTGGAGTGATTTCCAATGTGTCCGGAGTCATTGGGCCGCGTAGCACCATATTGAGCCTGACAAATTCTTCTTGTAAGCTTGGATGCATACTCTCAACTAGTGCATTCACAACAGCTTGTTTCCTGCTCAGGGCGTCAGCGACTACATTCGCTTTCCCCGGATGATAGTTTATCCCAACATCATAGTCCTTGACTAGTTCAAGCCATCTTCGCTGCCTGAGGTTCAGGTCGGGTTGAGTGAAAATATACTTGAGACTCTTGTGGTCTGTGTATATCTCACATCATTGTCCGATAAGGTAATGCCTCCAGATCTTCAGGGCATGAACCACAGCAGCTAGCTCCAAATCATGTGTGGGATAGTTTTCCTCGTGAGGTCATAGTTGTCGTGATGCATAAGCTACAACCTTCCCTTCTTGCATCAGCACGCATCCGATCCCACGCCTGGATGCGTCGCAATATATGTCGAAATTCTTGTGAATATCTGGAAGAACTAAGACAGGGGTTGTGGTTAGCCTTGTCTTTAACTCCTGGAAACTGCTGTCGCACTCAGCTGTCCAGGTAAACCTTTGGTTCTTTTTCTACAATTCCGTCAATGGCTCGGCTATCCTAGAAAAGCCCTCAATGAAGCGACGGTAGTAGCCTGCCAAACCCAGGAAACTACGGACTTCAGTCACCATGGCTGGTGTCTTCCAGTTCAAGACTGCAGTAACCTTACTTGGATCAACCGCTATACCCTTCTCTGACAGAATATGTCCAAGGAATCCCACCTCTTTCAGCCAAAATTCACACTTACTGAACTTGGCATATAAGCGATGGGTTCTCAACCTTTCCAGGACAGCTCTGAGATATTGCTTATGTTCCTCTTCATCCTTGGAGTATATTAGTATGTCATCAATGAACACCACTACGAACTTATCCAGGAAGTCCATGAAAACTTTATTCATCATACTCATGAAATAGGCTGGAGCGTTGGTCAATCCAAACGCCATCACTGTAAATTCATATAGTCCATATCGAGTGGTGAACGCTGTCTTGGGGATATCCTCCTTTCGGATTTTCAATTGATGATATCCCGTTCTGAGGTCGATCTTGGAGAATACCCGTGCTCCACTCAACTGGTCGAATAAGTCATCAATTCGAGGGAGCGGGTACTTGTTCTTGATAGTGACCTCATTAAGCTGGCGATAGTCTACGCACATTCGTAGACTTCCATCCTTCTTCTTGACAAATAATACTGGTGATCCCCATGGCGAGATGCTTGGACGAATGTATCCTTTTTGAAGCAACTCGTCCAACTACTTCTTTAGTTCTGCTAGTTCCGGGCCTGGCATATGGTAATATTTCTTGTATATTGGAGCTGTACCAGGAATCACTTCAATGGCGAACTCCAATTCTCGGTCGGGCGGCATTCCTGGTAATTCCTCAGGGAACACATCTGAAAACTCACAGACTATTGGGATCAGGTTCATATCTGTAATAGTAGTCTGGTATGCCGTGCCCTTTCTTGTTATCATTTTGCTGGCCAGAAACTGGACGGTCTGTCCGGCGGGGTTCACCAATGTCACCGTTCTGGTGGCGCAATTGATACACACTTGGTGCGGTGCCAACCAGTCCATTCCTAGTATTATATCCAGTCCTGGGGAGTCAATAGCAACAAGGGTGGCCGGGAATTTGACTCCATGAATTGAAATTTCCAGCCCCTTGTATATTATATTTGTTCTGAGCACAGAGCTAGGGGATTGTACCACCATGATTTTGTCCAAAAGCGAAGGAGAAAATTTGTGCAAGGTGGCAAAACTCCATGAAATAAACGAGTGAGAAGCCCGAGAATCAAATAAATTTACCACAGGTATGTTATGGACAAAAAACATACCAAGGACAACGTCTGGAGCTTCGCAGACTTCTTCGGCAGAGATGTGATGGACGCATCCGTGGTTGAAGTTGTGGTTGGGGCGGCGTCCAAGGTGATTGACTTGTGGCTTGTGGTCAGCTGATTGCTTTCCGTTATTAGTAGGACACTGTTTAGCGTAGTGCCTACTCTGGCCACAATTGAAACAAGTGTTGTTGCGGCGGCAGTCCTCTATGACTGGCTACTTGCTGAAGGTCTTGTTCTGGTTACCTTGCTTGCTGTTGTTGCCGCCATTGTTCCACACTGGTTTGTTCTCAGATGACCCTGACTGCTAACTGCGCAACTTTTGTGCATATGGTTCCTTGTTGTCCTTCTTGGGCTTGAACTTCTTCTTACGATCATCATTCCCACACTTCTGCTCTCGTTCGGCGATGAAGGCCTTATCAACCAAGGTCTGGAAATCGGGGAAGTCCAACATGCATAACTGACATCGGAGGGCATGATTAAGTCCTCCGAGGAACCGGTCTAATTTCCTCTCTTCGGTAGCCACATCATAAGGAGAGTACCGGGCCAAGTTGTTGAATTTGTTTAAGTATTCTCCCACAGTCATGTTGCCTTGTGTGAGAGTCAGGAATTCTTGCTACTTTACTTTCAAGATGCCCGTGGGAATATGATATTTGCGGAATAGCTCTTTGAATTTCTCCCAGGAAATTTCTTCAGCAGGCCATATTAACTTGGTGTTATCCCACCATATGGCTGCTGGGCCTTCAAGATAATGAGTGGCAAATGGAACTTTATCTGCTTCTTCACAACGAGCGATATCCAATTTCTTTTCCATGGTTCTTAACCAGTCATCAGCCTCAATAGGATCCACAGCCTGACCAAAGCTGGGTGGTTTGGTGCGCTGGAAGTCAGTCAGTTTAGAACGTACCCCATTGCCATTATTCTGACCTACTATTGTCTGCATACTCTTGAGAATTTCCATGAGGTCTTGGTTCCTCTTTTCCTCAAACATTCTCATTATCTGATCTGTGGTTGGTGCTTGAGGTGGTGGTGGTGGTAAGTCTTCGGGCGGTTGCCCTGCCTGCCTGGCGGATCGACGGACGGGGTTTCCATCGCCGCCTTGACTGCTACTTCCTCTCTTCATCCTAATTTTTTTTGTTCCCATGGCAAAGACCGAATCGATGAGCAACATCCATAAGGAGAAATACAGTAATATGACACCGAAGGAATTTCATAGAAAAAGGCAAATAAAGAGAACAATATAATTATACAATATAACCCAACATCATACATGGCAAGCTAGTAGAGGAATATCATGGCTAAACTGCTCATACGGCACTTGACATATGCCAAGACTCATGCATTACTACACAAGCTCCAATCTAGAGGTGTCGGTGACACGAACACTGCCCATATGAAGAGCCCTCATCAGCAGATCCTGAGTCGGAATCAGAACTGATGATTTGAGTCACCGGGTCAAAGGAGATGCGACGTTGCTGCTGGGACGGCTCTCTTTCCGCTGGAGAAAGAGCACATCGCCTCAGCACCGGCGGAGCAGGAGTGGCTAGAAGTGAGGCCCACTTAGCTGGGGTCTCAAATCGATTACCAGATGATAAGCCTGATAGTCCAGAAGAACCAGAAGGGATATCAAGCGTACGCGGAGGTGGAACTGGTGGTAAATACCTAGGTGGAACTACAGGAGGTGGTGCTGGAGTCATTGCTCCAAGTGCCCCTGGACATGACACAGCTCCTCAGCCAAGTAGATGATCGTACAGTAACTGGTGTTCAGGTAGCGAGACAAAACACCAGCTGCATGGTCACACACCGGGTCAACGGGTGAGAAAAGGACTCGCCCTGTCGTAGGTGACAGAGTGGGATAGTGGAAGAAACCTGGATGGGTCTGCATCTTAGCCTCGTGGAAGCGCAAGTTAGTAATAGCCTCCATGGCAGCAAACTGGATCGCCAGCTCCGGAATAGAAGCCACTCCGCCCTTGGAAGAGCGAGAAGAGCTTCCAATATCCGAAGTCGCGGTCAGGTAAGCTACTGCATGGTACTCATATACCGACTCGCCCAACTGCTCCCGAAACATCTGATACACCGGGTCATCACCGTAGGGATACAGTCGAAGCCAGACACTATGAAGCAAGACTGGAAAGGCATGGGCTTCTGGCTCATGATGGTACTGATATGGAACTGGTGCCATCTATACTCACAATGCCAAAGGTTAATAACATAATGAATTATGATGCACGATGCATGGCATGCAACCATCAAATGCAACAAGCAAGATGCACACACAAGGTCCTATGCTAATCGCAGTCCTAACGCGGTTACCTAGGGTGTCCTACAGTCAGCCCGGCTCTGATACCAAGCGTTGTGGCACCTCGGCTTAGAGAACCGGTTTACCCATGTTTCCAACCCAGAGATCATGTCTTCTGGAAACACACAACAACTTGGAACAAAACATAGCTGAACTTTTATTGATAATAGTCGGTACAAGCTCACAAATATTACATGATCATCGAGGTCAAAAGCACATCTAGTGCTACGACAATATCTACATTATTTATCTAACATATCAGGGCCTCGATATTACTACGGAATACTACAGCGGAAGACTACAACATAGCAGAACATGATAGAGACTCCATCCACAGGGACACTGCTGTGGACACATCCTAGGCATCGCAACATGGACCTCGAGACCTCCGTCTTAGTCTTCGCCTGCATCTGGCATGATACGCCAGGTGAGTACTTTGAATGTACTCGCAAGCACATGACAACCAAATATGCAGCAAATAATAGCATGGCAATGAACAGATTAAACTCCAAGTGATTCACTTACTGTAACCAACTTACTCATCTCTGGGTTGCCTCACAACCCTCGGAATACTCAATACCAACGAGTACTTCCGCTCGAAAGACAAGTTCTTTCATCATTACTACAGTTATTATGGTTGATCGCCTAGAGAGATCAGGTCGGGCTATCAAATACCGTGGACGCGGCTATTCGAATTGATTTTACACTCTGCAGAGGTTGCGCACTTTACCCACACTATGGAGCACTGACCTCGTGATCCCATTCGGGTGGACCAGCATTGCTCCAACGAAGCCTGTCTGACCCGTGACTCTTTCATCGTACCACCGGCAATCACACTCCCCTGGAGTCAAGCCTTGGGTGGCCCCGTGTCACCCCGTGACACCTGCCACCGTCGTGGCCTAACTAAACTGTCCCAAATGGGAACACCGGCAAACAACTCAATTGGGCTCACAGGGTTATCGTCGTCTACCTGATCAGGGCAGCACTCACGCATAACCCTCCCTCTTTGGAGGTACCAGTGAAAGAGCACTGAGCCAGACCAAGTCAAGGCCGTCCCATAGCGGCAAATGTGGCTGCACGGGCAAGCCCGGACAGGTGACTCTTGATCAACCAACTATGTTTCACTCAGCAAGCATAGTTATTGATCATATCATTCTGAGTTATCAACTTAAACATTTAAATAATTTACTATGAATTATCTGGGTTGAATATATGCACGAAATGAATATGAATTATGCAATGCTATGAAATGCTTCATAATATGGATGTCCTGGCTTGCCTTGATCAGTTCGGTTGTTCAGAAACTCCTGGTCTTCAAATCCACAAGAATCCCCTTCTGAAAATATTTTCAAATAGCAAAAGAAAATGCCACATAAAGCCTTTTTATTAACCAACAATTCTGTGGGTATTGGAAAAATACCAAACTTGGTGCAAAAATAAAGGACTTCAGTATGAACACAATGCAAAAAGAATCTGGTCATTTGGACCTTTCTGTTAAAAGTTATTAACAGTCAAACACCCTGGTCAACTCTGTTTATAAAAATCAAATCAGAAAATCAGAGAAGGGGCCACGTCGAAGGCGTAATTCGCCCGCTTGCCTCCACTTACCGATTCGGTAAGAGGCTGACTTTGGGCCTCCTTCATTTAAAACAGAGAGGGAGAGAGAGAGAGAGCAGAGGGGAGGCGGCTCACCGGCGATCCCGACGGTGGAGGGGCTCGGAGAGGACTGGTATGGATAGAGCTCGGAGTGGTGGTCCGCCCTGTACCCGCAGCTTGGCCGGAGGTGGACAGACGGCGTCGCCCCCTTCGTCTCCGGCAGGCAGCAGCTGTGGTGGTCGGCGTATCCGAGCACTCCAGCAGCAATTGGACTGGCAGAAGGCTCGGGACACCCCATGGGGTTCTACTGATCATGACTAAGAGCTTGGGCGGAGATGGGGTGGCTTGAAGAGGGTGGGCGACAGGAGGGGATCGGCGGCGGAACTCCGGCGGAGTTCGAGGCAAGAGGCCTCTCTGCCTCGGGTTCTTCACTGCTAGCGATCGATATGAGGGAGGAGGAGTGGAGTGAGGAGCTTGGCAGCGTGGGGCATGGCTATTTATAGCCGGGAGGAGGGGAGCGGCGATCTTTCCCGAAGCAGGTCGATGCGGGCCATGGCGCCAGCGACGTACGCCGTGTTGGCGTGGCTGCTTGCGGGTGAGAGGATGGGAGCTAGCAGGCGCATTGAATGCGGAGGAGAAAGCTCAGGGAAGAAGACGACGACGCACCCGCCACTGTGACCGCACGGGCGCCACAGTGCGGCGATGGCTTGGCAGCCGGCGAGGGCTTCTCCGGCGCAGGCGAGAGTTCTGGAGGGGCTATGTGTCAACGAGGAACGAAGTTGGCATGCCTAGAGAACGCAACGCTGCGCGAGCGATCATCTCCGACGCAACCCGAGCCCTGCGCGGTGCAGAGCGCAGTGACAAGCGTGCCAGCGCCGTGCTCACCACGGTAGCTCATGTCCAAGGGCCACGTTAGTCTGGCAAACTTTGTCCAGCTCGTTGACCGTCGAACCCTCACTTCACCTGCAGTGTTGGTTTGGCTAGATTCAAGCAGAGATGAGAGGTAGAGTCACCAACAGTTTCTGACAGAGAACTTGGGAGGGATCTGGAGAGTTGGAGAGATGGAGGTAGGGCCAATGGAGATGTCCAGAGTGATTTAGGTTGGAAGGACTAGAAGCTTACCAAATTTGAGGTAATTTGGTTTAAGTTTGAGGGTAGTTCATGTACAAACCACATTTCTGGTCCAGAATCAAGATGTTGAAGTGCTGCTCACTAGAATGATCTCCTGGGGTTGAAACTTGGTGGAGGAAGGTTGTTTGGGGGTGTCCTCATGCTATAAAAATTTGAGAGCATTTGGACACTCCTAGCATGCACTTCCGTCACAAAGGTCCAGACTGACCAGGAGCTAAAAGGAATTATTTCGCAAAGTATATGAAATATTTTATGGAATATTTTTGGATATTGGAGCAAGATATAGTCCAAGGTATTTTAGGGAATTATTTGAGAATTTTCTGAGCATCCTAACTATAGGTTGCTTCACAACCCATAGTAATGCCCTAAATTCTCAAATAAAAGAAAAGGGTTTTTGAAGATGATTCAAATTGGGATTTGGGTCCTTGGGGTGCTTGACAGGGTTTTGGTAAGGTGATGGAGCTTTGGAACACTTGGAAGAAGATTCAAGAATGGCCAAGACCAAGTGAAGATTCAAAAATCCCTTCAAATTCCAAATAAAACCAGAAAAAATTTGAAAAGAAAAAGTTGTCAAAATCAGGGTGTCACAAACCTACACCCCTTAGGATGAATCTCGTCCTTGAGATTCAGTTGCTCAGGGAACAAATATGGGTAAGTGGATCTCAGAAAATCTTCTCTTTCCCAAGTAGCCTCTTCTTCAGTATGGTGTTCCCATAGCACCTTGAAAAATCTTATCACTTTACTCCTTGTTGTTCTTTCCATTTCATCCAAGATCCTGACAGGTTTTTCCTCATAGGTCAAATCCTTAGCCAGCTCTAACTCACTCATATCCGCTTGCTTGGCTGGGGGTGCAATGCATTTTCTTAACTGTGAGATGTGAAAGACATCATGAACGTCTGATAATGCTAGTGGCAATTCCAACTGATATGCGACTCTGCCCTTCTTGGCAATCACTGAAAAGGGGCCGATGTATCTTGGGGCTAATTTTCCTTGAGTACCAAACCTCTTTACTCCCTTCATAGGAGTTACCCGTAGATAATCATAGTCTCGGGGCTCAAAAGTTACTTCCCGGTGCTTTGGGTAGTAATAGCTCTTCTGTCGGGACTTGGCTGCTCGAAGTCGTTCTTGGATATCCTTAACTTGCCTCTCAGCCTCGAGCATCAAGTCCGTGCCAAAAATGCGACTATCTCCTGTTTGGGACCAGTTCAGCGGTGTCAGTCACTTCCGTCCATACAATGCCTCAAAAGGTGACATCTTGAGACTTGCCTGATAGCTGTTGTTGTAGGAGAATTCAGCGTACGGCAAACTATCCTCCCATTTGGGTCCATGGGATAGAGCACTTGACCGAAGCATATCCTATAATATTTGGTTCACTCGCTCGGTTTGTCCATCTGTCTGCGGATGGTATGCTGTGCTATGTTTCAGCATGGTTCCCAAGGCTTGATGTAGCCGTAGCCAGAAAGCTGAGGTAAATAGGGAACCCCTATCTGAAGTGATGGACTTGGGTACTCCGTGCAGACTGACTATCAGGGACATGTAGAGTTGTCCCAGCTGATTTGTGTTGAAAGTGGTCTTTACTGGGATAAAGTGAGCCACCTTCGTGAGTATGTCTACAATGACCCAAATAGCATCATTGCCTCTCGTGGACTTGGGCAGTGCCACAATAAAATCCATACATATGTCGTCCCACTTCCACTGGGGTACTGGTAAAGGCTGCAGTAGCCCAGCGGGTTTTTGATGCTCTGCTTTGACCTTGTTGCAAGTGTCACAGCAGGCGACATAGTATGCTATATCTTTCCGCATTCCAGACCACCAAAAAGTTTCTCTCATGTCCTGATACATCTTAGTACCTCCTGGGTGGATCGAATATGCGGACTCATGTGCTTCCTTTAGTATTTGTTGCCTCAAGTTGTTTTGATTCGGCACACAAATTCGTTTCTCGAACCACACGGTACCTTGATCATCTATCCGGAAGGACTTGGCCTTCCCTTGCTGAATTAACTCTTTGATCTTGCGAGTTTCTTCATCTGACTTTTGTGCTTCCTTGATTTCTTCCATAAGGGTTGGAGTGATTTCCAACGTGTCCGGAGTCATTGGGCCACGTAGCACCATATTGAGCCTGACAAATTCTTCTTGTAAGCTTGGATGCATACTCTCAACTAGTGCGTTCACAACAGCTTGTTTCCTGCTCAGGGCGTCAGCGACTACATTCGCTTTCTCCGGATGATAGTTTATCCCAACATCATAGTCCTTGACTAGTTCAAGCCATCTTCGCTGCCTGAGGTTCGGGTCGGGTTGAGTGAAAATATACTTGAGACTCTTGTGGTCTGTGTATATCTCACATCGTTGTCTGATAATGTAATGCCTCCAGATCTTCAGGGCATGAACCACAGCAGCTAGCTCCAAATCATGTGTGGGATAGTTTTCCTCATGAGGTCGTAGTTGTCGTGATGCATAAGCTACAACCTTCCCTTCTTGCATCAGCACGCATCCGATCCCACGCCTGGATGCATCGCAATATATGTCGAAACTCTTGTGAATATCTGGAAGAACTAAGATAGGGGCTGTGGTTAGCCTCGTCTTTAACTCCTGGAAACTGCTGTCGCACTCAGCTGTCCAGGTAAACCTTTGGTTCTTTTTCAACAATTCCATCAGTGGCTTGGCTATCCTAGAAAAGCCCTCAATGAAGCGACAGTAGTAGCCTGCCAAACCCAGGAAACTACAGACGTCAGTCACCATGGCTGGTGTCTTCCAGTTCAAGACCGCAGTAACCTTACTTGGATCAACCGCTATTCCCTTCTCTGACAGAATATGTCCAAGGAATCCCACCTCTTTCAGCCAAAATTCGCACTTACTGAACTTGGCATATAAGCGATGGGTTCTCAACCTTTCCAGGACAGCTCTGAGATGTTGCTTATGTTCCTCTTCATCCTTGGAGTATATCAGTATGTCATCAATGAACACCACTACGAACTTATCCAGGAAGTCCATGAAAACTTTATTCATCATACTCATGAAATAGGCTGGAGCGTTGGTCAATCCAAACGCCATCACTGTAAATTCATGTAGTCCATATCGAGTGGTGAACACTGTCTTGGGGATATCCTCCTTTCGGATTTTCAATTGATGATATCCCGTTCTGAGGTCGATCTTGGAGAATACCCGTGCTCCACTCAACTGGTCGAATAAGTCATCAATTCGAGGGAGCGGGTACTTGTTCTTGATAGTGACCTCATTAAGCTGGCGATAGTCTACGCACATTCGTAGACTTCCATCCTTCCTCTTGACAAATAATACTGGTGATCCCCATGGCGAGATGCTTGGATGAATGTATCCTTTTTGTAGCAACTCGTCCAACTGCTTCTTTAGTTCTGCTAGTTTCGGGCCTGGCATACGGTAATATTTCTTGTATATTGGAGCTGTACCAGGAATCACTTCAATGGCGAACTCCAATTCTCGGTCGGTCGGCATTCCTGGTAATTCCTCAGGGAACACATCTGAAAACTCACAGACTACTGGGATCAGGTTCATATCTGTAATAGTAGTCTGGTATGCCGTGCCCTTTCTTGTTATCATTTTGCTGGCCAGAAACTAGACGGTCTGTCCGGCGGGGTTCACCAATGTCACCATTCTGGTGGCGCAATTGATACACACTTGGTGCGGTGCCAACCAGTCCATTCCTAGTATTATATCCAGTCCTGGGGAGTCAATAGCAACAAGGGTGGCCGGGAATTTGACTCCATGAATTGAAATTTCCAGCCCCTTGTATATTATATTTGTTCTGAGCATAGAGCCAGGGGATTGTACCACCATGATTTTGTCCAAAAGCGAAGGAGAAAATTTGTGCAAGGTGGCAAAACTCCGCGAAATAAACGAGTGATAAGCCCCAGAATCAAATAAAATTACTGCAGGTATGTTATGGACATAAAACATACCAAGGACAATGTTTGGAGCTTCGCAGACTTCTTCGGCAGAGATGTGATGGACGCATCCGTGGTTGAAGTTGCGGTTGGGGCGGCGTCCAAGGTGATTGACTTGTGGCTTGTGGTCAGCTGATTGCTTTCCGTTATTAGTAGGACACTGTTTAGCGTAGTGCCCACTCTGGCCACAATTGAAACAAGTGTTTTTGCGGCGACAGTCCTCTATGACTGGTTGCTTGCTGAAGGTCTTGTTCTGGTTACCTGGCTTGCTGTTGTTGCCGCCATTGTTCCACACTGGTTTGTTCTCAGATGACCCTGACTGCCAACTGCGCAGCTTTTGTGCATATGGTTCCTTGTTGTCCTTCTTGGGCTCGAACTTCCTCTTACGATCATCATTCCCAGACTTGTGCTCTTGTTCGGCGATGAAGGCCTTATCAACCAAGGTCTGGAAATCTGGGAAGTCCAACATGCATAACTGACATCGGAGGGCGTGATTAAGTCCTCCGAGGAACCGGTCTATTTTCCTCTCTTCGGTAGCCACATCATAAGGAGAGTACCGAGCCAAGTTGTTGAATTTGTTTAAGTATTCTCCCACAGTCATGTTGCCTTGTGTGAGAGCCAGGAATTCTCGCTGCTTTACTTTCATGATGCCCGTGGGAATATGATATTTGCAGAATAGCTCTTTGAATTTCGCCCAGGAAATTTCTTCAGCAGGCCATATTAACTTGGTGTTATCCCACCATATGGCTGCTGGGCCTTCAAGATAATGAGTGGCAAATGGAACTTTATCTGCTTCTTCACAACGAGCGATATCCAATTTCTTTTCCATGGTTCTTAACCAGTCATCAGCCTCAATAGGATCCACAGCCTGACCAAAGCTGGGTGGTTTGGTGCGCTAGAAGTCAGTCAGTTTAGAACGTACCCCATTGCCATTATTCTGACCTACTATTGTCTGCATACTCTTGAGAATTTCCATGAGGTCTTGGTTTCTCTTTTCCTCAAACATTCTCATTATCTGATCTGTGGTTGGTGCTTGAGGTGGTGGTGGTGGTAAGTCTTTGGGCGGTTGCCCTGCCTGCCTGGCGGATCGACGGACGGGGTTTCCATCGCCGCCTTGACTGCTACTTCCTCTCTTCATCCTAAATTTTTTTTTGTTCCCATGGAAAAGACCGAATCGATGAGCAGCATCCATAAGGAGAAATACAGTAATATGACACCGAAGGAATTTCATAGAAAAAGGCAAATAAAGAGAACAACATAATTATACAATATAACCCAACATCATACATGGCAAGCTAGTAGAGGAATATCATGGCTAAACTGCTCATACGGCAGTTGACATATGCCAAGACGCATGCATTACTACTCAAGCTCCAATCTAGAGGCGTCGGTGGCACGAACACTGCCCATCTGAAGAGCCCTCATTATCAGATCCTGAGTCGGAATCAGAACTGATGATTTGAGTCACCGGGTCAAAGGAGATGCGACGTCGCTGCTGGGACGGCTCTCCTTCCGCGGGAGAAAGAGCACGTCGCCTCAGCATCGGCGGAGCAGGAGTGGCTAGAAGTGAGGCCCACTCAGCTGGGGTCTCAAATCAATTACCAGACAATAAGCCTGATAGTCCAGAAGAACCAGAAGGGATATCAAGCATACGCAGAGGTGGAACTGGTGGTGAATACCTAGGTGGAACTACAGGAGGTGGTGCTGGAGTCATTGCTGCAAGTGCCCCCTGGACATGACACAGCTCCTCAGCCAAGGAGATGATCATACAGTAACTGGCGTTCAGGTAGCGAGACAAAACACCAGTTGCATGATCACACGCCGGGTCAACGGGTGAGAAAAGGACTCGCCCTGTCGTAGGCGACAGAGTGGGATAGTGGAAGAAACCTGGATGGGTCTGCATCTTAGCCTCGTGGAAGCGCAAGTCAGTAATAGCCTCCATGGCAGCAAACTCGATCGCCAGCTCCAGAGTAGAAGCCAGTCCGCCCTTGGAAGAGCGAGAAGAGCTTCCAATATCCGAAGTCGTGGTCAGGTAAGCTACTGCATGGTACTCATATCCCGACTAGCCCAACTGCTCCCGAAACATCTGATACACCGGGTCATCACCGTAGGGATACAGTCGAAGCCAGACGCTACGAAGCAAGACTGGAAAGGTGTGGGCTTCTGGCTCATGATGGTACTGATATGGAACTGGTGCCATCTACACTCACAATGCCAAAGGTTAATAACATAATGAATTATGATGCACGATGCATGGCATGCAACCATCAAATGCAACAAGCAAGATGCACACTCAAGGTCCTATGCTAATCGCAGTCCTAACGCGGTTACCTAGGGTGTCCTACAGTCAGCCCAGCTCTAATACCAAGGGTTGTGGCACCCCGGCTCAAAGAACCGGTTTACCCGTGTTTCCAACCCAGAGATCATGTCTTCTGGAAACACACAACAACTTGGAACAGAACATAGCTGAACTTTTATTGATAATAGTCGGTACAAGCTCACAAATATTACATGATCATCGAGGCCAAAAGCACATCTAGTGCTACGACAATATCTACATTATGTATCTAACATATCAGGGCCTCGGTATTACTACAGAATACTACAGTGGAAGACTACAGCGTAGCGGAACATGATAGAGACTCCATCCACAGGGACACTGCTGTGGACACATCCTAGGCATCGCAACATGGACCTCAAGACCTCCGTCTTAGTCTTCTCCTGCATCTGGCATGATACGCCAGGTGAGTACTTTGAATGTACTCGCAAGCACATGACAACCAAATATGCAGCAAATAATAGCATGGCAATGAACAGATTAAACTCCAAGTGATTCACTTATTGTAACCAACTTACTCATCTCTGGGTTGCCTCACAACCCTCGGAATACTCAATACCAACAAGTACTTCCGCTCGAAAGACAAGTTCTTTCATCATTACTACAGTTATTACGGTTGATCGCCTAGAGAGGTCTGGTCGGGCTGTCCAATACCGTGGACGCGGCTATTCGAATAGATTTTACACTCTGCAGAGGTTGCGCACTTTACCCACACTATGGGGCACTGACCTCGTGATCCCATTCGGGTGGACCAGCATTGCTCCAACGAAACCTGTCTGACCCGTGACTCTTTCATCGTACCACCGGCAATCACACTCCCCCGGAGTCAAGCCTTGGGTGGCCCCATGTCACCCCGTGACACCTGCCACCGTCGTGGCCTAACTAAACTGTCCCAAATGGGGACGCCGGCAAACAACACAACTGGGCTCACAGGGTTATCGCCGTCTACCTGATCAGGGCAGCACGCATGCATAACCCTCCCTCTTTGGAGGTACCGGTGAAAGAGCACCAAGCCAGACCAAGTCAAGGCCGTCCCATACCGGCAAATGTGGCTGCACGGGTAAGCCCGGACAGGTGACTCTTGATCAACCAACTATGTTTCACTCAGCAAGCATAGTTATTGATCATACCATTCTGAGTTATCAACTTAAACATTTAAATAATTTACTATGAATTATCTGGGTTGAATATATGCACGAACTGAATATGAATTATGCAATGCTATGAAATGCTTCATAATATGGATGTCCTGGCTTGCCTTGATCAGTTGGGTTGTTCAGAAACTCCTGGTCTTCAAATCCACAAGAATCCCCTTCCAAAAATATTTTTAAATAGCTAAAGAAAATGTCACATAAAGCCTTTTTATTCACCAACAATTATGTGTGTATTGGAAAAATACCAAATTTGGTGGAAAAATAAAGGACTTCAGTATGAACACAATGCAAAAAGAATCAAGTCATTTGGACCTTACTGTTAAAAGTTATTAATAGTCAAACACCCTAGTCAACTCTGTTTATAAAAATCAAATCAGAAAATCAGAGAAGGGGCCACGTCGAAGGCGTAACTCGCCCGCGCGCCTCCACTTACTGATTTGGTAAGAGGCTGACTGTGGGCCTCCTTCGTTTAAAACAGAGAGGGAGAGAGAGAGCAGAGGGGAGGCGGCTCACTGGCGACGGTTGCCGGCGATCCCGACGGCGGAGGGGCTCGGAGAGGACTGGGATGGATAGAGCTCAGAGTGGTGGTCCGCCCTGTACCCACAGCTTGGCCGGAGGTGGACAGACGGCGTCACCCCCTTCGTCTCCGGCAGGCAGCAGCTGCAGTGGTCGGCGTATTCGAGCACTCCAGCAGCAATTCGACTGGCAGAAGGCTCGGGACACCCCACGGGGTTCTACTGATCACGACTGAGATCTTGGGCGGAGCTGGGGTGGCTTGAAGAGGGTGGGCGACAGGAGGGGATCGGCGGCGGAACTTCGGTGGAGTTCGAGGCCAGAGGCCTCTCTGCCTCGGGTTCTTCACTGCTAGCAATCGATATGAGGGAGGAGGAGTGGAGTGAGGAGCTAGGCAGCGCGGGGCATGGCTATTTATAGCCGGGAGGAGGGGAGCAGCGATCTCTCTCGAAGCAAGTCGATGCGGGCCATGGCGCCGGCGACGTACGCCGCGCTGGCGTGGCTGCTTGCGGGTGAGAGGACGGGAGCTAGCAGGCGCATTGTATGCTGAGGAGACGGCTCAGGGAAGAAGATGATGGCGCACCCGCCACTGTGACCGCACGGGCGCCACAGTGCGACGATGGCGTGGCGGCCGGTGAGGGTTTTTGAAGATGATTCAAATTGGGATTTGGGTCCTTGGGGTGCTTGACAGGGTTTTGGTAAGGTGATTGAGCTTTGGAACACTTGGAAGAAGATTCAAGAATGGCCAAGACCAAGTGAAGATTCAAAAATCCCTTCAAATTTCAAATAAAACCAGAAAAAATTTGAAAAGAAAAAGTTGTCAAAATCAGGGTGTCACACCTATCCTAGTACGTTTAGATAGGGCTTTCATTAACATTGATTGGAGTTTTCTCCTGCCAAACTCCTCCCTCACGTCCGCTTGTCGAACGACGTCTGACCATGTCCTGCTAGTTCTATCCGCCTCCTCTAAAATTCCCAAACCCTCTATTTTCCGTTTCAACAACGGTCTGCTGCACATTCAACCTTTCAAAAACATCATTACTCATAATTGGAATAGCATTTCACAATCCCAGAACTTGGCCTCTCTATGGCTTAAACTGAAACGGGTGCAGGCTGCGGCCTGCTACTTGTGAGCTGCGTTGGGATTTTCCCCGAAGAGGAGGGGAGATGCAGTACAATAGAGATAAGTATTTCCCTCAGTGAGAACCAAGGTTTATCGAACCAGTAGGAGTATCACGCAAAGCCTCATGAACAGCACCTGCACACACAAAAGCAAATACTTGCACCCAACACAGGCAAGAGGGTTGTCAATCCCCTTGAACTCGTTACTTGCAAGGATCAAATCTTGTAAAGGTAGATAGATAAATTGCAAAATAAAATAAAAGTAAATAAATTGCAGCAAAGGAATTTTGGTTTTTATAATATGATTAAAGTAGACCCGGGGCCATAGTTTTCACTAGAGGCTTCTCTCTCGAACACATAGCATACGGTGGGTGAACAAATTACTGTTGGGCAATTGATAGAAAAGCGCATAGTTATGACGTATTCACAGCAATGATCATGTATATAGGCAACATGTCTGAGACAAGTAGACCGACTCCTGCCTGCATCTACTACCATTACTCCACCAATCGACCGCTGTCCAGCATGCATCTATGGTATTAAGTTCATAAAAAACAGAGTAACGCCTTAAGCAAGATGACATGATGTAGACAAAGTAAACCCAATCAATATGAATAAACCCCATCATTTTACCCTTAATGGCAACAATACAAATACATGTCTTGTCCCCTTCTGTCACTTGGATATAGAGCACCGCAAGATTGAACCCATTACAAAGCACCTCTCCCACTGAAGATAAATCAATCTAGTTGGCTAAACCAAACAGATAGATCGGAGAGAAATACAAAGCTATAACAATCATGCATAATAAAATTTGGAAAAGACTCAATTACTTTCAATGAATATTCAGATCATAAACCCACAATTCATCAGATCTCAATAAACACACCGCAAAAGAAGATTACATCGGATAGAACTCCAAGAAGTTCAAGGAGAAGATTGTATTGAAGATCGAAGAGAGAGAAGAAGCCATCTAGCTACTAGCTATGGACCTGTAGGTCTGTGGTGAACTACTCACGCATCATCGAAATGCAGAAAAGATGATGTAGAAGCCCTCCGTGATCGATTCCCCCTCCAGCAGAGTACCAGAAAAGGCCTCCAAATGGGATCACGGAAGAACAGAAGCTTGCGGCAGCGAAAAAGTGTTTTGGGTGACTCTCTATTGGTTTGGGAATATTTGGAAATTTATAGAGGTGGAATTAGGTCAAACGGAGTTGCGTGGGAGTCACAAGCTCAGGGGGCATGCCTGGTGAGCTCGTGACTCTCCCGTAAGGCTTCTGGCCTCCTCCTAAACCTTCTTGGGTCCCTTCTGGTCCAGAAAAAATCATTGTAAAGTTTCATCGTGTTTGGACTTCGTTTGGTACTGATTTTCTGAAAAGTAAAAACAAGCAAAAAAACAGGAACCGGCACTGGGCACTGAGTTAATAGGTTAGTCCCAAAAATGATATAAAATAGCACAAAAATGCATATAAAGTATCCAAGATTGATAATATAATAGCATGAAACAATCAAAAATTATAGATACGTCAGAGACGTATCACAACCAAGACTTGCGCCAAGCAGGCTAGGTTCCCTTTGGTGATCACCAAAAACTGTCAATCTGTTATCACCTTCCTTGACAAGATAGAAGAATTCCGTACTCTGTCCACCCTCGAACGCTCCCTGCGCACTCAAGTTGCACTCTCGCTGCATCGGCACAACGCTCTCTCCGCACTTTACTGGTGCAACGTGCCAAAATTAAAGATTGTGTTCTTGGTGATGAAAAATGATACGTCCCAAACGTATCTACTTTTCCAAACACTTTTGCTCTTGTTTTGGACTCTAATTTGCATGATTTGAATGAAACTAACCCGGACTGACGCAGTTTTCAGCAGAATTGCCATGGTGTTATTTTTGTGCAGAAATAAAAGTTCTCGGATTGAGCTAAAAATTTATGGTGAATATTTCTAGAATATATAAAAAATATTGGCGAAGAGAACTACTGGAGGGGGGCCACCCATGAGCCAGGAGCTCAGGGGGCGCGCCCATCCCCCAGGGCGCGCCCTGTGAGCTCGTGGGTCCCACAGGCCTCCGTTTGCCCTAATTCTAACTCCATAAGTACCGTCTCACGGAAAAAATAAATCAGAGAGAAAGTTTTATCGTGTTTTATGATACGGAGCCTCCGCCACCTCCTGTTCTTCATCGGGAGGGCTGATCTGGAGTCCGTTCGGGGCTCCGGAGAGGGGGATTCATTGCCGTCTTCATCATCAACAATTCCATGATGCTCACCACCGGGAGTGAGTAATTCCTTCATAGGCTAGTTGGACGGTGATGGAGTTGGATGAGATTTGTCATGTAATCGAGTCAATTTGTTAGGGCTTGATCCCTAGTATCCACTATGTTCTGAGATTGATGTTGCTATGACTTTGCTATGCTTAATGCTTGTCACTAGGGCCCGAGTGCCATGATTTCAGATCTGAACCTATTATGTTTTCATGAATATAAGTGTGTTTTGGATCCTATCTTGCAAGTTGTATGCACTTATTACGCATTATGATCCACAGACCCCAAAGTGACCATAATTGGGATTCACTCCGGTGATGACCGTAGTATGAGGAGTTCATGTATTTACTAAGTGATGATGCTTTGTTTCGGTTCTCTATTAAAAGGAGGCCTTAATATCCCATAGATTTCCTTATGGACCCCGCTGCCACGGGATGGTAGGACAAAAGATGTCATGCAAGTTCTTATTATAAGCACGTATGACTATATACGGAATACATGCCTACATTATATTGATGAGTTGGAGCTATTGTGTATCGCTCTAGGATGTGACTGTTATATGATGAATATCATCCAACATAAATATCCATCACCAATCCAATGCCTACACTTTTCTCATATTGGTCTTTGCTAAGTTACTACTGTTGTTGCTATTACAATCATCACAAACTGCTTTTGTTACTGTTCCTGTTACTATTGCTCCTGTTACTGAAACTATCAAACTCTGTGTTACTAAACACTTTGCTGCAGAGATATAATTTCCCAGGTGTGGTTGAATTGACAACTCAACTGCTAAGGCTCATAAATATTCTTTGGCTCCCCTTGTGTCGAATGAACAAATTTGGGTGAAATACTAGAAGACTATCGCGATCCCCAATACTTATGGGTTATCAAGACCTTTTTCTGGCGTCGTTGCCGGGTAGCATAGTTCTATTTATTGAGTTCACTTGGGATTTTACACTATGAAGAATCTGAAAGACGCTAAGACTAAGATCGTACCCTCTAAGACGAGGGGAGGTAAGGAACTACCATCTAGCTCCACACTTGATTCACCTTCTGTTTTAAGTAGGCATGCGACACCACCACCTACTATTCATTCTAATATGTCGCAAGTAATTGATGATACTACTTCTGCTATAAATGAAATTTGTGATGATGCTAGTACTTTGCTTGATGATACTGTGCCACTAGGTGAATTTCTTGATGAACAAATTGCTAAAGCTAAAGAAATTGAGAGTGCTGAAACTGCTGAAAATTATGATTCACCTATTATGCCTGGCTCTACTACTAGAGTTGAAATGCCTAAGATACCTGATGGTTATGTTATGGATGGGGAGACAACTAGAGAAATTCTTGCTTGTAATGATAGAGATGATCTTACGAAATTATTGAGTAAACTAAAAGAAAAATCTATGATGGAGAGAATGAAATATGATCCTAATTTTGCTACCTCTCCTATATTTGTTACCGATAAGGATTATGAATTCTCTATCAATCCTGAGTTAATTACTTTGGTTGAATCTGATCATTTTCATGGTTATGAGAATGAAACTATCGTGGTACACCTTACCAAATTGAATGATATTGCCACCCTATTTGCTCATGAGGAAAAAATTCGCTATTACTATATTCTGAAGTTGTTTCCTTTCTCATTAAAGGCTGATGCTAAGAAATGGTTTAATACTCTCACTCCTGGTTGTGTGCGTAGTCCCCAGGATATGATTTATTACTTCTCTGAAAAATATTTTCCTGCTCATAAGAAATAAGCTGCCTTACAGGAAATATTTAACTTTGTGCAAAATGAAGAAGAGAATCTCCCTCAAGCTTGGGGGAGGCTTCTCCAATCACTTAATGCTTTGCCTAATCATCCTCTTAAGAAAAATGAAATACCTGATATCTTTTATAATGGACTAACCGATGCTTCTAGGGACTACCTAGATAGTTGTGCTGGCTGTGTTTCCAGGGAACAAACTGTTGGACAGGCTGAAGAGCTATTAAATAATATGTTAAAGAATGCCGAAGATTGGACACTTCTTGAACCACCGCCTAAACCAACTATGAAGAAGAGAGGTATTCTATTCCTCAGTCCTAAAGATATGCAAGAGGCAAAGAAATCTATGAAAGAAAAGGGTACTAAATCTGAAGATGTTAAGAATTTACCACCTATTGAAGAAATACATGGACTCGATATCTCGACACGGGTAGTAATGGTAAATTCTCTTTATAGATTTGATGAGGGTGATATTCCCTGCAATAAATCTGCTAGTCAATGCCTGGATGAATTTGATAATTACATTGTTAAGCAGAACACTTCAATATGTATGTTAGTAATCAATTGAAACAAAATGCTATCATGATTGATTGTTTGAGTGACTTCATGTTTAGGATTGCTAATGATGTTAGAGGTTTAAGTAAACATTCATCCATGGTTCATACCCAGTTAGAAAAAGTCGCTAAGTCACAAAATGATTTGCTTAATGAAATGAATAATCGTGTTGTTAGAGTTGTGACTAGAGGAGGCAGAATGACTCGGGATCCTCTATATCCTGAAGGTCATCCTAAAAGAATTGAGCAAGATTCTCAGAGAATTAATATTGATGCACCTAATTCTTCTAAGAAGAAAAAGAAAAATGATAGAACTTTGCATGCTTCTAATGAACCTGTGATAGAAAAACCTTCTGAGAATCATAATGATGTTTCTATTTCTGATGCTGAGACACAATCTGGTAATGAACATCCACCTAGTGATAATGATAATGATGTTCATGTTGATGCTCAACCAGATGATGATAAAGAGCCTGATAATGATGTAGAAATAGAACCTGCTGTTGATCTTGATAACCCACCTCCTAAGAATAAAAGATGTGATAAAAGTGATTTCATTGCTAGAAAACATGGTAGGGAAAGAGAGCCATGGGTTCAGAAACCCATGCCATTTCCTACTAAACCTCCAAAAAATAAGGATGAGGAGGATTTTTGAACGCTTTGTTGAAATGCTTAGACCCGTCTGTTTGCGAACACGCTTGACGGATATTTTGAAAATGCCTCCATATGCTAAATACATGAAGGATATTGTCACTAATAAAAGAAAGATACCCGAAGCTGAAATTTCCACCATGCTTGCAAATTATTCTTTTAAGGGTGGAGTACCTAAGAAGTTAGGAGATCCAGGAATACCTACTATACCATGCTCCATCAAAAGAAGTTATGTCAAAACTACTTTATGTGATTTTGGAGCCGGTGTTAGTGTTATTGAAAGTGCAACTAATCCCCGGGTGGTTTTGGTAATTAATAACAACATATAAGTCATTGATCTAATGCTCATTGATAAAAGATTTCATAGAAGATCACTGATTTGCATGGCATGGACTAGTGAATGTGGACCCCTTAAAATGCTAAGGACAAAGATTGGCAAAGCTCCAAGACTCTACATTTTTGGTTAAGTGATCCAAGATCACATCGAGTTCATAGGAAAGCCAATACTATTAAAAGGGGATGAGGTTTTGGTCATGACTCATTTGCTCAAGTGCTTAGTGGTATTGCTCCAAAATCCTCATACACTTCTCCACTTCATTCCTGTCCAAAAACCTAAAGCTGATCTCGGTCCCACCGAAAAGCTCTCATCTGGACCCACCAAGATTACCATATACATTGCCACATGCCAAACCCTAACACTTCGATACAGCCAAAAATGGATCTTGATCTCACCGAGATGGCCTGACCAACCTTCTGTAATGAAGTCGCTTCATTTCGGAATCACCGAGATGAACGATCAGAATTTTCGAAACGAGGTCTTGCCCTAGCCATTGCACTCCGGTCGCACCGAGATGTTCTGTTCGGTCTCACCGAAAAGCCTAACGGTCAGGTCTTTTACACTAGTCGGTCTCACCAAGATTTTCATGTCGGTGTCACTGAGTTGGGTCAAAGGCTTGTAACGGCTGGATTTTTTGTGCTGCCTATATATACCCCCTCCACCACCACTCACTCTCTAAGAGAGCCATCAGAATGAAACACAACTTCCACAACTCATTTTCTGAGAAGAGAACCACCTACTCATGTGTTGAGATCAAGAGATTCCAATCCAACCATTTGAACCTTGATCTCTAGCCTTCCCCAAGTTGCTTTCCATTCAATCCCCTCTCCTACCAAAGCCAAATCTGTGAGAGAGTGTTTGAGTGTTGGGGAGAGTATCATTTGAAGCATAAGAGCAAGGAGTTCATCATCAACAACACCGTCTATTACCTTTTGGAGAGTGGTGTCTCCTAGATTGGTTAGGTGTCACTTGGGAGCCTCCAAGATGTGGAGTTGAACCAAAGAGTTTGTAAGGGCAAGGAGATCGCCTACTTTGTGAAGATCTACCCGAGTGAGGCTAGTCCTTCATGGACGTAAGCCATGGTGGAATAGACAAGGTTGCTTTTTTGTGGACCCTTTGTGTGAGGAGCACTCGTGGACTCGCGCAACTGTTACCCTTCGTGGGTTGAAGTCTCCATCAACGTGGACGTACGATAGCACCACCTATTAGAACCACGCCAAAAATCTCCGTGTCTTCATTGCGTTTGAAATCTCTAATCCCTCCTTTACTTTCATAGGCAAAGTCTTTACATTCCGCTACTCAACTCTTAGACTTGCATGTGTAGGGTGTACTTGACTTGGTAGAATTGCTAAAACTTGCCTACAACTAAAATTGGGAAAAGGATAAGTTTTTATTTGGTCTAGTAGTCTAATCACCCCCCTCTAGACATACTTTCGATCCAACAAGTGGCATCAGAGCTTTGGTGTCCACTGCATTGGTTTCATAACCTAGGAGAGTATGGCGTCTTGTGAGGGAAACTATCACCGTAGAGGTCCGTATTTTGATGGTACAAACTTTGCTAGTTGGAAGCACAAGATGAAAATGCACATTCTTGGTCATAAACCCGCCGTTTGGGCTATTATTCGTGTTGGCTTGCAAGGTGAATTCTTTGAGGATGGAAAGGAACCGGATCGTGAAGCAACCGCGGAAGAATTGAATATGTTGCAATACAATGCTCAAGCATGTGACATTCTCTTTAACGGTTTGTGCCCCGAGGAGTTCAACAAGATTAGCCGCCTCGAGAATGCAAAGGAAATTTGGGATACTTTGGTTGATATGCATGAAGGTACCAAGTCCGTCAAGGAATCCAAGTTGGATGTGCTTCAAATTCAACTTGAGAAGTTCAAGATGAAGGATGGTGAAGGAGTCACTGAAATGTACTCTAGGCTTGCTCTCATCACAAATGAGATTGCCGACTTAGGAAGTGAAGAGATGACCGGCAAATTCATCATCAAGAAGATCCTTAGAGCCTTGGATGGAAAATATGATACCGTGTGCACATTGATCCAAATGATGCCCAACTACAAAGATCTCAAGCCCACGGAAGTCATTGGAAGAATTGTTGCTCATGAGATGTCACTCAAGGATAAGGAGGAGCTCCACAACAAGTCAAGTGGTGCATACAAAGCTTCAAGTGATGCTCCTACAACATCAAGTGACAAGCTAGTATCCAATGAGGAGATAAGCCTAATGGTGAAGAACTTCAATAAATTCTACAAGAATAGAAGCAAAGAGAAAAACACCAACTCAAGACACTATGAGCAAAGATCATCAAGTCGTGACCGTAATTGCTACAATTATGGAAGGCATGGACACTATTTCAATGAGTGTACGACACCTCACAAGAAAAGAGATGACTCACCTAGAAGGAAGAGTAGAAGAGATGAATCATCTCATAGAGAGAGAAGGAATAGAGATGATCGCTATGAACGAACACCTTCTCGAAGGAACAAGGATTCAGAAAGGAAGGACAAGTCAACCAAGAGCTACTCTAGAAGAAGACATCAAGCTCATGTTGGTGAATGGGTTTCCGGCTCCAACTCCAACAACCACTCCGAGAGAAGCTAGCACTTCGACTCCGACTATAGCCAAGATGAAGGTGTTGCCGGACTTGCTCTCGTATCCTCCAACTCCCATGACCTATTTGATTCACCAAATGAAGTGATACGTCTCCAACATATCTATAATTTTTGATTGTTCCATGCTATTATATTATCCATTTTGGATGTTTTATATGAATTTATATGCTATTTTATATGATTTTTGGGACTAACCTATTAACCTAGAGCCCAGTGCCAGTGCCAGTTTCTGTTTTTTCCTTGTTTTTGAGTTTCGCAGAAAAGGAATATCAAACGGAGTCCAAATGAGCTGAAAATTTACGGTGATTTTTTATGGACCAGAAGAAGCCCCCGAAGCAAAAGAGTTGGGCCAGAAGAGCCACGAGGCCTCCACAAGGGTGGAGGGTGCGCCCTACCCCCCTGGGGGCGCCCTCCGGTCTTGTGGGCTCCTCGTGGACCCCCCTGACTTGTTCTCGACGCCAAAAATTCCTATAAATATAGAAACCCCCAGAAATAAACCTAGATCGGGAGTTCCCCCGCCGTAAGCCTTTGTAGCCACAAAAAACCAATCTAGGCCCTCTCTGGCACCCTGCCGGAGGGGGCCATCATCACCGGAGGCCATGGAGGAGGATCCCGGAGGGGGCCATCATCGCCATGGAGGCCAAGGACCAGAGGGAGAACCTCTCCCCATCTAGGGGGGAGGCCATGGAGGAGGAAGCACAAGGGGGAGAACCTCTCCCCCTCTCTTTCGGTGGCGCCGGAGTGCCACCGGGGGAACCATCGCTGCGGTGATCATCTTCATCAACATCACCATCTTCATCACCATCCTCATCTCTTTTACGCAGTCCACTCTCCCGCACCCCGCTGTAATCCCCTACTTGAACATGGTGCTTTATGCCACATATTATGATCCAATGATGTGTTGCCATCCTATTATGTTTTGAGTAGATTTCTTTTGTCTTTTGGGTTGATTGATGATCCAGATTAGTTTGAGTTGTATGTTTTATTTTGGTGCTATCCTATGGTGCCTTCCCTGCCGCGCACACGTGAAGGATTCCCCCTGTAGGGTGTTGCAATACGTTCATGATTCGCTTATAGTTGGTTGCTAGAGTGACAGAAGCTTAAACCCGAGTAAGGGGGTTGTTGCGTATGGGATAAAGGGGACTTGATGCTTTAATGCTATGGTTGGGTTTTACCTTAATGATCTTTAGTAGTTGCGGATGCTTGCTAGAGTTCCAATCATAAGTGCATATGATCCAAGAAGAGAAAGTATGTTAGCTTATGCCTCTCCCTCATATAAAATTGCAATGACGACTACCGATCTTGTTAACAATTGCATAGGACAATTCCGCACACCGATCCATCATTATTCCACACTCGCTATTTATAATATATAATAATATATTCTAACTTTATGTTAACAACACCTACTTTTATATTTTAGTTCTCCGATATCATGCAAAGCTATCCTCTTCATACCCACAACGTAGTTTTATTTCTTGTTTCTAGATGGAAGCAAACGTTCGGTGTACGTAGAGTCGTATCAGTGGCAGATAGGACTTGAGAGAATATTGATCTTACCTTTATCTCCTTGTGGGTTCGACACTCCATACTTATCACTTCCACCTTTGGAAATTGCTACGATGATTCCTTGCACTTGGGGATTATCATGAAGGAATTGGAAGATGCTTCATGGCTAAAGGCCCCAAGGTATCACACCCTGAGTATCTTGATTTCAATAGTGATGAGGATGATTTGCTAGGTGATGATGATTTGCTTGTTGATAAAACTAGTGGTGTGAGCTATAATGAACTTGCTAGTAATCATGATAGTCAAGATGAAACGAATGACAATGCTAAGAAGGAGATTGAGCGTCTAACTAAAGAACTAAACACTCTTAAGTTAGCTCATGAAATAACTCAAGAAGATCATAGAGAGCTTCTAAGAACTCATGAGAAGCTACGCTTTGAGAAGCTAAATTTAGAGCAAGAGCATGAGCTTCTAAAAGCAATCAATGATGATCTTCGAAAGAAGAGTTCTTCTTACATTGCCAAACGTCTTCTCTTGTCTACTTTTATACCACAAGTTAAATCTATGCAATCTAGTAACAAGGGTAAGAAAGGTTCTACCTCTAGTAGTAACAATAACAATGCTAAATCCAATATTGTTGCGTCTAGTAGTTCTATTGATTCCACTAATGATTCTCTTAGCCAAGTTACACTTGAGCAAGAAAACAATTTATTGAAAGTAATTATAGAAAAGGGTGTCTACAAGAGCCTCGCCGGAAGTAAGCAATTTGAGGAACTTGTGCGCAAGCAAGGAAGGCACTGGAAGAACCAAGGTGTTGGTTTTGAACGAAAGTTCAATGCCAATGGAGTTGAGTGGGAAGAAGATCAATACCCCAAGACAAAGTTTGTTCCTTAACAAGAGAAGTATGACCCCACTTCTTTTGAGGGAACACAAGCTCAAGATGATCTTCCACCACAAGACCACAAGCTAAAAGGCGAGGACAAGCTTCATGAAGAGATTGACTCATTTGAAAATCCACCTCAAGCTTTGGTCAAATGGGTTCCCAAGACTTCATCAAGTTATACTTCATCAAGTACTACTACAACTCCGAGGATTCCCATCAAGTTGATGTGGGTCCCAAAGAAGAAGAACTAGAGAGTTCTTGAGGGTGACTCCACCAACAAAACTTCACTCATATTCATTCATGGCAAGGACTTGTGCAACCAACTTCAATATCATGCACTAGTTCATGGAGTCACAAACCCTCTTGTTGGTAAGACAAGGGACAAGGTATTCAATGCATTCATGGACATCATCTTGTGTGCATTTCACTCTATGTCTATGGATATCCTTGTTTGTTCCTTGTGGGACTAACCCATGTAGGTATTGAAAGTGCAAAACTCCAAGGATTGCTCCCAACTCTTGATGGTCTACATCAACATTGAGCATCCAGATCTACAACATCTACATGAAGTCATCATCGACAAAACCCAAGGTTACTTCATCCCTCTTTGGGGGGACATCACATCTAGGGGGAGCTTTACTCTAAGACTTGAGTCAAAGCAACTCTAATGGTGTGAACACATTAATGCTTTATGTAAAAGTGGTAACCCAACTTGTGCTTAAACGATGAGTATGACCTATGATCAAATGTTCTCATTTGGCTCCTAAGTCAATATACTCATATATAGATGACTATGTCATCGCCCATTGCTTGAAAGTTGCTAGTGTTGGTTGTGCATGTTTGACACATATTTTATTTGCTATCTTATTGTGTGAGCATGTTGCTATGCATATTTCTCATTCGAGGACATCCATTTGTAGTTTGATTGATTTGGTTTTATTTGGCTAATTGGATGTACAAGAATGCCTAAGCACCTTCTCTAGCTATCTATCTCATCTTGTCTCAAATTCTATTCATGCTATATCACAAAATTTGAATAAGCTCATTTTCAGACCCTTCGGATGAGGAGCACTCGGAGCCACCGATCTGAATAGGGCTGACTTCCAAAACCCTCTAAGTGTTTTTCGGATAGACCAATTCACTCCAATTCGGATCCACCGATGAGCACTTAGACTGATCCTTATTTCCATCTTGGTATGACCGATATGAAGAACTCGGCTTCACTGAAGCTCACTATCTCTGGCAGTTACGCATCTCGGTGAGACCGATTTGTTTCGATCAGTTCTATCGACAACACACGGGTATATATACGTCCGCGGACCGTATGTTGAAAATTCCTTCAAACGTCACGCACCCACAGCCCGTTGCTGCCATCGCCCCTGGTCTTTGGATCGTCATCTTCAATTCCAGCGCACCCTCGCCGTTGGATTCCGCCGCCGTCAATGGAAATCACCTCCACCGTTGCCACCATAGGGGATCTCCACCAAGTTAGGGTGAGATTCGCTCCCTTCTGTGCTTCCATATTCCGATTCAATGCACGGATGGTTCGCCTAGATATTTCCATGGATTGAAATTCCTTATCCACTTCAATTCCTAGCAATAGCTCGATTTTGGATTTTAGGTTTAGGGTTTTACAGTTTTCATCTCGGATCGACGGATTTGAGGCAACCCGGGGTTACCGATTTGGCCACGGCTATTGCACACAGTACGATTTCGGTGAAATCGAGTGGTACTGGGTCGGTGTCACCGAGTTGGCTTCAGTAGCAACATGTGCGCTTCGATGGAACCAGAGATTGCTTTGGTCTGACCAAAATTGTAAACCCTAGTTCCAGTTGCTGCCTCAGTGCTACCAAAAATTTCAACTCGGCCACTCCGAAATGCTCTCTATAAAAACCTAAAACCGAAGTTTGAATTCGAATGTTTTCAAAAACTAGCTGCATTTTGTGATACTCATCCACTTTGCCTTACCTAATCTATTCACAGGGTCTGTTGTCAGCATGTCAGAGGCCAGTGACAGTCAGGATGTGTCCAGAGAGGTCAGTTTGGACCTAGATGCAGGCACTAGTGCAGAAGAAAGCTATCATGAGGGAGAGAGAAGTTCTCCAAGTTTGCCTCCAGCAGCCACAAGAACAAGGAAGAAAAGGA
This sequence comes from Thinopyrum elongatum, assembly GCA_011799875.1. Taxonomy (NCBI): domain Eukaryota; kingdom Viridiplantae; phylum Streptophyta; class Magnoliopsida; order Poales; family Poaceae; genus Thinopyrum; species Thinopyrum elongatum. Next base: position 583,421,665 of record CM022303.1, read on the forward strand.
ACTCAGATGATGATGATGATGAGGACTTCCTTGTGGAAGAAGTAACTTCCAAGAAGAAGAAGAAGACAGTGCTAGCTAAGGAGTATGGCACTGGTGCAAGCACAAGGCCAGCTGCAGGTAAATCTATGGCAAAGGTTGCAGGGAAGAAGAGGATTAGGAAGAGACCTATTCATGTTGAGGGAAGACCTATCTCTATGTTTGAGCACCCAGATGAAAGAGATGATGAACCTGAAGCTGCTGAGCCCCCTCTAGCCAAGCAACATAAGCTAATGGCTGATGCAGTGCCCAAGAGAGCAGCCACAACCTCCAAGTCTGCTGGTGGCAAATCTTCCAAGTCTGCTGCTGCCCCCAAGCCTAAGGGGAGGACTACCAGAAACATCTCTGCTGCAGAAAAGGACAAGGCCCCAGTGCCCGAGAGAGAAGAGGAAGATGATTCCCTAGTGCTGAGAAAGCTTAGAGCCAGACTGCTAGAACACGATGACACTCATCCTGTTGCAGAAAACATGAAAGAGAGGAAAGACAAAGGACTGAGGAAATGGAGAGAGTCTAACCCATATTCCATCAGGAGAAGGACTGTTGTGGACTACCACTTCTACACCAAGGAACAACAGGACTTTTATGAGACAGTGCTTCTCGACAAGAATCCTGTGGTTAGTGACATGAGGTGGGTGGACTGGAAATACATTGACAAGCATGAGGACCACTTCCCCCACGTTCATGAGGACTTCAGGAGAGTTGGTATTGATGAGTTCATTGGGAAGAAGCTGATTGCATGGAACGATGAGATGATCATGCAATTTTATTCGACAGCTCACTTCTATCCCAATGGAAGAATAGTCTGGATGACCGAAGGAGTCAAGTACCAGTCCAGTGTACTTGAGTGGGCCACTTTGTTAGGTGTGCCTGAGGCTGATGAGGACGATATTGATGTGTATGCCAAGCCGAAGATGGACCACAACTCCATGGCTAACATGTACACTAAGATCCCTAACAAGTACAAGGATTCTCACAAACTTGGCTCAGTTTATCACTTATTGGCAGGTCTTGCTACCTCCAATACCATCATGAGGCATACATTGATGCCCAAGTCAGGTGATGAAAAGATGATTCGTGGTCACTCCATCAACATGCTACATCATATTGACCAACATCAGAAATTCAAAGTCATGGATCTCATAGTGGAAACCGTCAAGAGGGCAGCTGCTGACCAAAAGAGATCTTGTGTTTTTGCCCCGCACATTCAGATGCTTATCAACTCGAAGGGTGCAAACAAGTCTTTTCTGCTGGATCGTGAACATCTGCTGCTACAGCCAGAGTTCAAGGATAACATTGTGATGATGGATCCATCCCATCCCACCTCAGCTACAGCACAGGTAGAAGCAGAGGCTACAAGGACTACAGGACCGAGTGCTTCCATCGCTCCAATGCTTAATACCAAGACTGACCAGATGCTCTATCTCATTCAAGCTACTCGGAGGATCGAGCGGAGTTTGGCTAACCTCGCAGAGAACCAGAAGAGTCTTAAAAGGATTGTTGAGAGAAAATTCCATGATCTGGATGTCAAGGTGACAGAGGTTTAGACCATAGTTGAGAACCTGAAGAGAGATGTGGATGAAGCCAAGGCACGGTCTTCTAGTGATGATGATGAGCACCAGGGCATAGGTCTCCGCACGACCTCTCAGTTTCAGACTATTCCTAGATCAGTTGCAGTTCCAGTCACTTCCAGAGCTACAGTCTTAGCTCCAGCTGCTGCATCTACGGTTGCTCCCACAGTGCCTCCTGCCGTCTCCACTCCTCCAGCACAGCAACCTTCATCAGAGCGCTTCGCAGATGCACTTATCTCCACTCCGACGTCTATGCACACTGGCGCTGCAAGTCAGAGGACTTCTTCACTAGGAGCTGCCGGAGATCAGGCCTAGAGCGGCGTTTAGCTCTATACTTCTTCAAACTTTTTGGTACTTGTTGCCAAAGGGGGAGAATTAGTATAGATCATTTGGTTTCGAGAGAGTGCTCTTGCTTTTTCTCGTTTGGTTTCTTTGAGAGTTTCTTGCTACTTTGAGTTCTTTTGCTTGATGCATGTATGAGACAACGTTATTGTGTGCTTTATCATACCGTACTTTGATGCTATGCTTGCTTGGATATCTATTCATATGCTCCATGTATGATCATTCACTTGTTTGTTTGGTGATGAGTGCTAATTATTTTGCAATCATATCATTTTGAGCGCTCCACCAAGATGTATGTGACATGGAAGAGTAACCCATGATCCTAATCGATTGTGCATTTGCATTCAAATGCAAATTTTTAATAATGCACAAATTTAGGGGGAGCTCTTGCTTATCGCATACTTCTCAAAGCGATGATGTATTTCATTCATTATATCTTTTGTCGAAGCTTTGATCTATATGTTGTCATCAATTACCAAAAAGGGGGAGATTGAAAGTGTGAAAGGAACTAGATGACGACTAGAGGGGGGTGAATAGGCGCTTTAAAACTATTACGGATTTGGCTTTATCCTAATGCGGAATTAAACTAAACGGATACTTTTCAAGCACAAATCCTAAATATGCTAGGCTCAACTAAGTGCACCCACAACCTATGCTAAACAAGATAGGCACTTAAGGAAACTAGCAAGCACAAACTATATCACAAGACATGGAAATGTAGGAACAACTAAGCAATTCAACTAGCATAAGATATATTAATAAGAGCAAGTATGAATTGCGGAAAGTAAAGGGTGTGGGTATGAGATAACCACAAGTGAGTTGGGGACGCGGATTTATCCTGAAGTTCACACTCATGAGAGTGATAATCTCTGTTAGAGCGGTGCCGAAGCCAAAGCTTCGGGGCGCCACCACGTGGCTTACCGTATTCTCCCTTTCGAGTCACCCCCAACGGATGAGCCTCGATTCACTCGGGGTTGGTCTTGAAGGCGACCACCACACCTTTACAAACTTCTCCGGAGCACACCACAAACAAGGAAGCTTCCGGAGGAACCTTGACCACCTAGGCCACTTCACACCCTTCCCCGGAGCACACCACAAAAGGAAGCTGTTGGTGTCAAAACCGGCCGATCTCGGGTAGGGGGTCCCAAACTATGCGTCTGAGGATAGAAGGTAACAAGGGACAAAGGGAACACGATGTTTACCCAGGTTCGGGCCCTCTTAATGGAGGTAAAACCCTACGTCCTTCTTGATTGTATTTGATGAGTATAGGGGTTACAAGAGTTGATCTACCTCGAGATCGTAATGGCTAAACCCTAGCCGTCTAGCCTATGAGAATTCTGATTTTTTCCCTACGGACTAACCCCTTCAGTTTATATACACACCGGAGGGGCCTAGGGTTATACAGAGTCGGTTCGTAGAGGAAGAAAATTACATATCTGGACACAAATCTTGCCATCCATGCATAGGGGAGTCCTACCCGGACACGGGGGAAAGTCTTCCGCTTTGTATCTTCACGGCCCATCAGTCTGGCCCATATCAAATAGCCCGGACACCCGAGGACCCCCTAATCCAGGCCTCCCTCAGTAGCCCCTGAACCAGTCTTCAATGACGATATGTTCGGCATGCGGATTGTCTTCGGTATTGCAAGGCGGGTTCCCCCTCCTGAATACTTCAAAGCAATCTTCTAAACAAAAGAACTATATCCGGCTCTGTATAATTATTACAACCCTTAGCGACAAAGGCAAGATATCAAACAGAACCGTGTCTTTTTACTGACAACTTTTTTCGGTGAAATGTCACGTCTGGCCTCTTAACATTTCGAACCGTTTTCACGCCTCCCACTTCACGTTTCGAGGCACAGCCTCCATTGGCATGTCTTGTCAAAATAGAGATCGTGCCCGCCCATTACGGGATCCTCATCAATATGGTTTTGGGTAATCCAACCGTGCCATTCGCACGACAGCTTGGGAACAGGCAAGTTTTAAGGCTTGAGGGGGAGTGCTTGATATTCACCGCTTATATAAGAGGATAAAGATCCTTCTTTTTTCCCACGCCTTCTTCTCCTGCCTTCTCATCTTCAAGCTCCAGCGCCCAAACATCAATCTTTCCCACCGCAACCAGCCTCCCCAGCCATGTCGGGATCTGGTTCTAAGGGCAAGTGGGAGGCCTCCTCCGTCACCGAGAAGGACGTCAAGGAGCTTCGGGGGGTGGGATATCTGTCCGCGGAGATCGCGCACAGGCCCCCTGCCAAGGATCAAGTCATCCCCACTCCGGAGCCCGGCGAAAGGGTTGTATTCATCCCCCATTTCCTCCGCGGACTAGGGTTTCCCCTCCATCCCTTTGTCCGGGGCCTTATGTTCTATTACAGGATAGATTTCCATGATCTAGCCCTGAATTCTTTCCTCCACATCTCGGCGTTCATCGTCGTGTGCGAGGCGCTACTTCGCATCCCCCCACACTTCGGCCTTTGGCTCAAGGTCTTCAACCTGAAGCCGAAGGTGGTCGATGGGCAGCATGCGGATTGCGGCGGCGCCATGGTAAGCAAGCTCCCCAATGCCATGTGGCCCAAAGGGTCCTTCGTGGAGACCATCAAGGTGTGGCAACAGGAGTGGTTCTACATCACCGAACCCCGCGACGCCAAGTGGGCGGCTACTCCTGAGTTCAGATCCGGACCCCCTAAGCGGCTTACCTCGTGGACCGCTAAGGGTCTGGATTGGGTATCCACGGCGGAAGTGTTGATGCTGCAAAAGCGCATCACCAACATGATAGGCAAGAACACCAGTCTCACTAACATGATTCAGGTGATGCTCTTCCGCCGAATTCTTCCCTGCCAACTCCGGCCCTCTCCCATGTGGGAGTTCAATCCAGAAGATCCACGAACCTTGAAGCGCTTCTTCGGCAAAACGCACGAAGACATCTGGAAGCTGCTCTTTAAGGCCCAAAAAACATGGCCGAAGAAGACCGAAGACATCAATCTTGACATCGAGAATTCGGCCACGCCGGTAAGTATGATTTTCCCGAATATCTATTCGTTCAATAAGCTTTAGACATAATGAATTTTCTGTCCTTCGTACAGAGCTGGATAGCAAAGGCGGAGCGGATTAATTGTCCGGCACCACTGCCTGAAGACCCGGCCACACCCCAGCTGACAGGGATGCTGGTCCCGGTGCCCTATCAGGCGCCGGAGAAGAAGGCCAAGAAGAAGAAGGGCAAGGAGGCCAAAGGCGGCCTCCGCCACAAGGGCCCTTCGGACGCAGTGTCCAGAGAGACCGAAGTCCTCTCCTCCCACAAGGGAGATGAGGAAGAAGAGGAGGAGGAAGCGGAAAGCGACTCCCCTCCTAGGGGGAAGAAGAAGAAGAGGGCGGCCTCCACAGACCCGGAGGAGGAGGCGCCCAAGAGGGGGAAGATAGCCCTCTCGGATGGTTCGGATTCGGAGGCCCAACCAGTCCCCAAGAGACTTCCCAGGGTGAAGCCCCTGGCTGAATCGTAAGTACCAAAGGGTCTATTATTTGTCTTCGGTCTTTTATGTTTTCATAATATAACATATTGCACCATGTGTCTTTCAGCCCGACCCGCGACCTCCCCAACCCTTCACTATCTGAGAGGAGTTCTTTGCCGCCTAAGATGGCAGAGAGCGAGACCTCTCCTGACCGCGGAGGGGCGAGCGAGGCTGCCGAGAAGGCGCCCGAGGGTGATACCTCGGCTGCCGAATACATGGGGGGGCGACCCCCATGGCGACCGACGGCGGGGGCCCTGACCAATCTGGCCCCCAGCCGGACATCATTCCGGAGACCAATGTCGCTCCGGAGTCAGGCGAGCAGCCCCCTTCGAAGGAGGGGGGAGCATCAGCTCCGACGGCAGCCTCCACTAATCCAGAGGCACCGAATACTCTTGTGGAAGCACTACAACATGCTTCCATCATGGAGGAGCACCGCACCCTGATGGGTGTGGTGGTAGAGAAGGTTCAGTCCGCCAAGTGCGGGCTGAACGAAGCCTTCACCAGCCTACTGACAGGCTTCGAGGTATGCGATGTGATGCTCTAGACGCTTTTTATAAAGGGATATACCTGTGCATAGATAGTAGCCCCTGAGACTCTGTCTGGTTTTGAAAAAGCCGGACAGAGGTTCACATAGTATTCGGAAGAGGTGACGTACTTTTCTATTGTATAACAGGCTTCCTTGTTGGTGGCAACCGCCCAGGCCACTGAAGTTTCCGAACTTAATCGGAAACTAAAGCTGGCTGATGATGAAATATATTGCATCAACAAGCGTTTCAACGAGATGCAACATATGCATGTATTTTAAAGAGTTTGAGCATATATCTAATATCTAAATTCAGAGTTTAACTCATGTACTGCTGTGATTATGTGCGCAGTTGGCGCGGCCGAGGTCGAGACCCTCAAAAGCACCCTTGCTCAGGCCAAGGAGGAGGCGAAGGCGAATAAAGCAGCTGCTGACAAAAGCGGCTGCGGAACTAAAGACCGAACAGGACGCCCGCCGCCAGCACGAAGATAGGGTGGCTGAAGTGGAGCAAGAGCTGAAGGACGCCATGCGCAAGTGCGAGGCCTTGGAGGAGAAGACTTCGGACCAAGCGACCGAACTCACCAAAGCCCTCCAGGAGGCTAAAGAGGCGCGGGTCGAGTCCCGGAGTGCTCGTGAAGAGATCCGGCAGGCCAAACAGATAGCGGCCGGTAAGCCTTTTCTTTTGCAGAGTGTATTTGGAGGTCAAAGATATGCTTTTCTCACTCGACTATGGAGTTCCCTAGAAGCCTTTGTGGATCTTCCGAGGAGTGCCGCTGATGCCACACTGTTCTTCCGAGCCCAAGAGGGGAATTCGACCGAGAAGCTGTTCTGGTCACAGTTCCTGGCGCCGGAGCATCCGACGCCCCTGATCGACCAGATGAAGCAGCTGACGGAGCTGCATAGGGTGTCCGGCTTGGCCATGAAGGATCTCATAGTCTGGCTTTGGCCAGCCGAACCAATTCCTAGTAGCTACTTCGGTTTGGTGAGGCGACTCGTCGATGCGCTACCTCGAGTTGATGCTGTGAAGCGCTCGGTGTGCATAGAGGGTGCGCGGATGGCCTTTGCTCGTGTCAAGATGCACTGGGCAAAGATGAAGGCCACCGACGTCACGACCACAGGCCCGCCCGAAGGCAAGGACCACCGCAAGCTGGAAAGATACTTTGAAGATGTCCTAGCGGGTGCCCGAATAGTAGAGGGCCAATGCTCAAAGGACGTGATGTTTGAGTAAATGTATCCGGGCTGTAAAAACTTTATTTTGTGAACCAAGGCTTGTCATACATTTATGCCTTTTATCCTGAGTTATTTTCCTCCTGTGCGGCCGTTTTAATTCTGAAAGTTCGCCAGTCGTCGGCTTCAGCCCCCTTGTAGATGCTACGGGGGTGTTCGGTGGAGCGCGTGATCACACTTTATCCAACGTCTTGGTCCGTAAAGGAGGTGTTCGCGCAATGAACCAGGCAATTAGACTATGCGGCTTTATTACTTTCACTTAGCCATAGGAGTTTGACGGTGGGGCTAAGTACAAGCCCCCGGTGCGTATGCGGCAATCCAAACTAGGGTGCCTTTGTCGCATGACTGGGCGAAAACCAGCCCTTCGTATAACACGGGGTAAATCACTAAGGATTTGTATTGAGTCACCGAATCGCCGACCAGCTCTCGCCATATCATGATAGTCAGTTTTCGGCTTTCTCTACTGAGGTATTTGACCGGACGAACCAGAAACACAATCGTAGTAGTTCTCCCTTTACTACCTTAGCCGAACTAGCGGAACGTAAGGTGGTAATCACAGGAGCCGGGCAACCCAACTATAGACCAAAGAAATGATTCAGAGCTGATTCATATAATGCAATATTCGGCACGCCGAAGAGTACCTTGTAGGTATTTGGGCTTTTGAAAATATGCATGGCCGGATAGGGCCCTCGGCATTTAGGCCGGAACAAGGCATATGTGGCAATCTGAAGCAAGGAGGGATCACAGATGGTAAAATAAACCAAGGCCGAACAACAGCTGGCGATCAACTGTTTCCTTTAGACCCTGATTAATACGTCAAGACGTGCTATTACAGATAATGCCATGAACAACAAGGCTATTTGACATGCCGAGAATTTGTACACGAGGGGAAGCTTTATACAGGGCCTAAAAGAAAAGGTAGTCTTGAAGACCCTAGTGGTGCCCTACCGCACGTCTGCGCCGTTTCCCCTTGGTGAAAAATCCTTTGAGAGGAGAGGTCGATTGTCGTCTATACGAAAAGGGGGGCCTCAAAAAGGGCCCTTGCATGACTGTAGGGTAGGTAGGTTTTTAATGAACCTGTAGTACAAGAGAGGAAGAAAAAAAGGAAGAAAGGAATAGAAAAAAGGTTAAGGTCCGAATAGGGTCAATCCGCACTATAGACCTTTTCCGCAGTGTGCCTCCGTCGCTGCCCAAGGTATTTTAAGTGCATAATTATGCATGCGCGGTACGCATGCCACTGTTTTATGGGGTGATCGGCGGAGGCGAAACTGCTATTTAAGCTCTGGATTCACCGAGTTATCGTTCTGCAGAGTGGACCGGGCTCGCTTGGCAGTGTCAGGTGTCTTAATGACCGACTGATTGTTCGGCTTGATGAGACCGTTCTGTACTTCGGCTGCCAGGGCCGCGGTTTGCTCCTCGGTACGGAGGGAGCGCTCCATATTTCCATTGACTGTGATAACGCCGCGCGGTCCGGGCATTTTGAGCTTTAGATAAGCGTAGTGCGGGACTGCATTGAAGCGGGCGAAGGCAGTTTGTCCGAGCAGCGCGTGATAGCCATTGAGAAAAGGGACAATGTCGAAGATCAAGTCTTCGCTTCGGAAGTTATCCGGCGAACCGAAGACTACTTCCAATGTTAAGGAGCCCGTACAACGGGCTTCCATGCCGGGTATTACTCCTTTAAAGGTAGTATTGCTGGGCTTAATTTCTTGACGGGTCAATGCCCATCTTACGGACAGTGTCTTGATAGATCAGGTTTAGACTGCTGCCGCCGTCCATAAGGACTCTAGTGAGATGGTATCCATCGATGATGGGATCGAGCACCAGGGCCGCCGAACCTCCATGACGGATACTGGTCGGGTGGTCCCTACGATCGAAGGTGATCGGACAAGCCGACCATGGGTTGAATTTTGGGGCGACATGCTCTACGGTGTAGACGTCCCTGAGTGCGTGCTTGCGCTCCCTCTTTGGGATATGTGTGATGTATATCATGTTCACTGTTTTCACCTAGGGGGGAAATTTCTTCTGTCCCCCTGTGTTCGGTGGTCGGGACTCATCATCATCCTCGCTTTGAGGCCCCTTCCCCTTGTGTTCGGTATTTAACTTACCGGCCTGTTTGAAAACCCAACAGTTTCTGTTGGAGTGGTTGGCAGGCTTGTCGGGGGTGCCATGAATCTGGCAAGGCCTATCCAGTATCTTGTCCAAATTAGATGGACCATCTCTGTTTCCTTTGAATGGCTTCTTCAGCTGACCGGGTTTAGGGCCACTGAATCCGGCGTTGACCGCCGTATCTTCAGTTTCTTCATTGTTGTTCCGACGCTTGTTTTTGTTACATCGTGGCCTTCAGTTGCCGTCCCTGGCTTCAGAGGTGCCAGGGTCACTGGTACTGTTGCTTCTACGAGCCAACCAGCTATCTTCGCCCGTGCAGAAACGGGTCATAAGTGCAGTAAGAGCTGCCATAGTCTTCGGCTTTTCCTGACCGAGGTGTCGGGCGAGCCATTCGTCACGGACGCTGTGTTTAAAGGCCGCTAAGGCTTCAGTGTCCGGACAGCCGACGATTTGGTTCTTTTTAATTAAGAACCGAGTCCAGAGTTTGTGGGCTGACTCTCCGGGTTGCTGGACTATGTGACTGAGGTCATCAGCGTCCGGTGGCCGGACATAAGTACCTTGGAAGTTGTCTCGAAAAGCGTCCTCTAAGTCTTCCCAGCTGCCAATAGAGTTTTCTGGGAGGCTATTCAACCAGTGTCGTGCTGGTCCTTTTAGCTTTAGGGGGAGGTATTTAATGGCATGGAGATCGTCACCATGAGCCATGTGTATATGGAGAAGAAAATCTTCAATCCATACAGCGGGATCTGTCGTTCCATCGTATGCTTCATTGTTTACGGGTTTAAACCCTTCTGGAAACTGGTGCTGCATTACCTCATCGGTAAAGCACATGGGGTGTGCGGCGCCTCTATATCGGGCAACATCACGGTGGAGTTCGGATGACATCCGTGTTTGGTTCTCGGCCCGAACTTGGTGATGCTTGTCGCGCCAGGCTTGATGGCCGTCGTCTTGTGTTGGAGCGCGTCCCCTTGATCCGTAGATTGATCTGGTCTGACCGGCTCTATTGTCCAGGTCCTGACATAAGTCATATGTGTAACCCAGAGCCGCTGCCTCTCTGCCTTCACGGCGTGGTGGTGCGGGCTGGTATTCGGCGTAATTAGCCACTTTGTCCCGTCCACGTGGTGGTCGGTCCGGTTCCTCAGCATGATTGTATCTTGACGGAATTGGCTCAAGGGCCTCGTCGTCGAATTGGGGTAGTAGCCTGCGCTTTGGGTAGCTTTTTATTGGGCGCTCAAGGCCGTATTCTTCGGCGGCTAGGACCTTGTTCCATCTATCGTTGAGCGTATCCTATTCAGCTTGAAGCTGTTGCTGTTTCTTTTTCAGGCTCCTCGCAGTGGCGATGAGCTGTCGCTTGAAGATTTCTTGCTCGAGGGGTTCCTCTGGTACGATAAAATCTTCGTTACCGAGGCTAACATCCTCCTCGGAGGCCGGCAGATAATTACTATCCTCCAAATCCTCATGATCGATGGGTTCGTCTGGGTTGACTTGTCCTTCCTCCCACTCATCCTGCTCAACAGCAGGCTCGGTGAGGTGGTCAGAGTCTTCGGCGTTCTCCGGGGTGTCACTGTCTCCGGTGCTGGTATTGCTTTCCTTTTCGCGACGCGGTCATGAGTGGCGCCGCTGACGTCGGCGTTTAGGTGGTGCTTCGATAGGCTTGTCCTCGATCGGGTCTTGAGCGCTATCGTCATCCTTCTTTTTGCGTGTATCCACCATGTACACGTCGTATGTAGAAGTGGCCGTCCAATGCCCAGTGATGGGTGGGTTTTGGCCTGGTTCGGCTCCGACATCGTCGTCCATGCCATCAATGTCCTTGGAGGCGTAGTCTAGCATGTCGGTTAAGTCCTCGACAGTGGCTATCAAGTGGGTGGTGGGTGGGACGTAAAATTCCCCGCACTCAGCCCCTAGTCCGGGATGGGCGTAGTTCGGAAGTGATACCTCCGTTATGGTGAGAGATCTCATTAAGTCCAGAGCCTCATTTAGGAGCGATAGCTGGACGGGTGACTGAGAGCCTGCAGAGCTGGGTCCGGAAGTCGCCGCCCGACCGTGCTCAATGGACACAGGCCTCAAGAGTTCGGAGTTAACATCCGGAGGTGAGTCCGGCTTCCCGATGACAGGGAGAGCCCTATTGGATTCCAGGCCTGCCGATAATATGGTCACCTCTGGGTCTCCGGTAGGGAGCTCCGTAGTAGGAGAGGATCCGATGGGGTTCATACTCCCGTCTTCGGACAGGGTGGTCTGCTCTGGATCTAAGTCCAGGGCAGGGACGATGGTTGATCCTTGAATGGAGCCTGGTGGTGGGTCCGATGGGCCTCCTTCATATAGATGAGGAGCGGCGGTCAAGGCCGAGAATCCTTCGAAGATCAAATCTCCTCGGATATCAGCAATGTAATTCAGGCTCCCGAACCTGATCTGGTGACCAGGAGCGTAGCTGTCGATCTGTTCAAGGTGACCAGTTGAATTGCCACGTAGAGCGAAGCTGCCAAACACAAAAAGTTGACCAGGGAGGAAAGTTTCCCCGGAAACAGCATCGTTGTCGATGATCAAACGAGCCATCGAGCCTTTTGCCGATGACACAGTGGAACTCTCAATGAAAGCACCAATGTCGGTGTCAAAACCGGCCGATCTCGGGTAGGGGGTCCCGAACTGTGCGTCTGAGGATCGATGGTAACAAGGGATAAAGGGAACACGATGTTTACCCAGGTTCGGGCCCTCTTAATGGAGGTAAAACCCTACGTCCTGCTTGATTGTATTTGCTGAGTATAGGGGTTACAAGAGTTGATCTACCTCGAGATCGTAATGGCTAAACTCTAGCCGTCTAGCCTATGAGAATTCTGATTTTTTCCCTACGGACTAACCCCTCTGGTTTATATACACACCGGAGGGGCCTAGGGTTATACAGAGTCGGTTCATAGAGGAAGAAAATTACATATCCGGACACAAATCTTGCCATCCACGCATAGGGGAGTCCTACCCGGACACGGGGGCAAGTCTTCCGCTTTGTATCTTCATGGCCCATCAGTCCGGCCCATATCAAATAGCCCAGACACCCGAGGGCCCCCTAATCCAGGACTCCCTCAGAAGCTTCCGGGGGAACCTTGGCCACATAGGCCTCTTCACAATCTTGTCAATGAATATCAACAAACCGTCTAGGAGGCCGAAACCTCCAAGAGTAATAAACTCACGGACTCTCACTCGAACTAATCAATGTGGGGAGCTCAAACCAATGCAACAAATGCAATGCAATGTCAAGCAACAAATGCTCAACACACTCTCTCAAACTCACAAGATGCACTCTTGAAAGTAGGAGATTGAAGAGAGGGGATGCAATGGATAGGATCAACAAATGGCTCATAAATCCATCCACAAATCACCCTTCACATAGAGGGGAGATAGGGGTTTGGGAGACGTGGAGAGAGGCTCAAAATGATGCTTAGAAGGTGTGTGAACAGCACCCAAACCGGAGGGGGGACGCAGCCCTTAAATAGCCAAACACAGAAACTAGCCGTTGGGGCTCAACGGGCAGATTCTGGACACCCCATGCACACGGGGTCCCATGTGCACGGTACAGGTCCATGTGCATAGAGTACCCCATTTTTCTGGACACCCTGTGCACACGGGGGTTGAGACCCCGTGCGCACGGAGTCCCTAGGACAGCCTGCAGCAGCCCACTAAAACATTGATAACTTTGGCATACGGACTCCGAATTCGATGATCTTGGCTCATTTTCAAGCTATGGAAAATCCCAAGGTCCTCACATAGAGAACCACCCAAGATCAATAAGAAACAATGATGCAAGTAATGCAAAGGTTTGAGCTCTCTACATGCAACGTGATCAAGCTACTCGTCCGAAAGTCCCTCTTGATAGTACGGCTATCAAACCTATAATCTGGTCTCCCACCAAGCACTATGAGACTGGCAAAGCTAGGAAAACCTAGCTAAGTTATACCTTTGCCTTGCATATTCACATTGAGCTTGATGATGACTTTAATGCTTGCCTCAAGTTGGAATCCCTTTCTTGTCCATAACCACTTAGTGAAGATACTCGAATTGCTTCCTCATATTGCAATGAGGGAAGCCTTAACTTAAGCCCATCTTCACATGTGCATTATCATGATGTGGACCGCAAGCTTCAAAGCATATAACCTCCGGCTTCTCATCTTGCACTTGGACTCCTCGAACCCGATGACCATCACCACTTGATGTCATCCACACATAGGCTACTTGAGATCTTTCCTTTTGATGCAAGCCCATGAGAAACACCTAACCCACATAGACATAACAAACACATAGCATGGGTTAGGTAGCAAAGCACAATTCACAATTACTTACCATACCACTAGATCACTTGATCTCACGTGGTACAATGTTTGTGCTTTGTGAGTTGACCACTTAGATATAATCTTCGAGCTTCATCTTGGTCAACCAACATCTTTACTCTAAGCTCCATCTTGGTTTCTTGAAAGCCACAATGAACTCTTCATTTCCCTTCATTGCTTCAAGACTATATCACCAAAGACTCTTTCATGACCATATCAAGTTCCACTATGAATATCATCTTGGTCACCACTTGCCCTTCTAAAAACTCCATCACAATCTCTTGAGAGGCATAATTAATTCGTCACTCTAGTTGCTTGCTTCAAGACTTGATCAACCGAAACCCAACACATGAGCTCACCATGATCTTGTCTTGAAACCATAACTTGAATTCTTCTCTTTGATTATTCTCTCAAGCCCTTGATCCTTAAAATCCCTCCATCATAATATCTTGAGAGGCATAATGAATTCTTCACTCTAGTTGCTTGCTTCAAGACTTGATCAACCTAAACCCAACACATGAGCTCACCATGATCTTGTCTTGAAACCATAACTTCAATTCTTCTCTTTGATTACTCTCTCAAGCCTTGATCCTCAGAAGCCCAAATATGTCAATCTTTGAGATCCTCCAATGAACTCCATCATGAACATAATTAGATTAGGCATTGAAACCAATCTTGATGGATTCAATAGAAGTACCCGAAGACCAACTTGAAACCTCACTGGATATGGGATCTCGAGAGCCAACACCTAGGCCCTATGAGCATGGGGTATCCAGAGAGTTGACACTCGACCCCGTGCGCACGGTACAAGCCCGTGAGCACGGGGTATCCAGAGAGGGATACCATGAGGACTTCTTCGGATGCTTTGATGGCATTCTTCACAAAACAACCCAAAGTACTTCAAGCATCACTATGGAACATATCTTCATATACGATCCAATGCACTTGATGCTCCATAGGAATTATCATTTAATACCAAAGCTTAGAGCAAATATATCTTCATATATATGGACTTCATCCTTGATTCTGCCCAATATCCTTGAGGCACTATATTCATATATATGTGGACTTCATCCTTGATTCCATCCAATATCCTTGAGGCACTATCTTCATATATATGGACGTCATCCTTGATTCATCCAATGTCCTTGTGGCACCATCTATGGACAAAACCTTCAAATATATATCACTGAAAACATTAGTCCATAGAGATTGTCATTTAATTACCAAAACCACACTTAGGGGCTACATGCCCTTTCAAAGTGCAACTAATCCCCGGGTGGTTTTGGTAATTAATAACAACATATAAGTCATTGATCTAATGCCCATTGATAAAAGATTTTAGAGAAGATCAATGATTGGCATGGCATGGACTAGTGAATGTGGACCCCTCAAAATGCTAAGGACAAAGATTGGCAAAGCTCCAAGACTATATTTTTGGTTAAGTGATCCAAAATCACATTGAGTCCATAGGAAAGCCAATACTATTAAAAGGGGACAAGGTTTTGGTCATGACTCATTTGCTCAAGTGCTTAGTGGTATTGCTCCAAAATCCTCATACACTTCTCCACTTCATTCCTATCCAAAACCCTAAAGTTGATCTCGGTCCCACCGAAAAGCTCTCATTCGAACCCACCGAGATTACCATATACATTGCCACATGTGCCAAACCCTAACACTTTGGTACAGCCAAAAATCGATCTCGGTCTCACCAAGATGGCCTGACCAACCTTCTGTAATGAAGCCGCTTCATTTCGGAATCACCGAGATGAACCGATCAGAATTTTTCAAACGAGGTCTTGCCCTAGACATTGAACTTTGGTGGCACCGAGATGTTCTGTTCAGTCTCACCGAAAAGCCTAATGGTCAAGCCTTTTACACTAGTCGGTCTCACCGAGATTTTCATGTCGGTGTCACCGAGTTGGGTCAAAGGCTTGTAACGGTTGGATTTTTGGTGCTGCCTATATATACCCCCTCCACCACCACTCACTCTCTAAGAGAGCCATCAGAATGAAACACAACTTCCACAACTCATTTTCTGAGAAGAGAACCACCTACTCATGTGTTGAGATCAAGAGATTCCAATCCAACCATTTGAACCTTGATTCTAGCCTTCCCCAAGTTGCTTTCCATTCAATCCCCTCTCCTACCAAATCCAAATCAGTGAGAGAGTGTTTGAGTGTTGGGGAGACTATCATTTATAGCACAAGAGCAAGGAGTTCATCATCAATAACACCATCTATTACCTTTTGGAGAGTGGTGTCTCCTAGATTGGTTAGGTGTCACTTGGGAGCCTCCAAGATGTGGAGTTGAACCAAGGAGTTTGTAAGGGCAAGGAGATCGCCTACTTCGTGAAGATCTAGCCGAGTGAGGCTAGTCCTTCATGGACGTAAGCCATGGTGGAATAGACAAGGTTGCTTCTCCGTGGACCCTTCATGGGTGGAGCCCTCCGTGGACTCGCGCAACCGTTACCCTCCGTGGGTTGAAGTATCCATCAACGTGGACGTACGATAGCACCACCTATCGGAACCACACCAAAAATCTTCGTGTCTTCATTGCGTTTGAAATCTCCAATCCCACCTTTACTTTCATATGCAAAGTCTTTACATTCCGTTGCTCAACTCTTAGACTTGCATGTGTAGGGTGTACTTGACTTGGTAGAATTGCTAAAACTTGCCTACAACTAAAATTGGGAAAAGGATAAGTTTTTATTTGGTCAAGTAGTCTAATCACCCCCCTCTAGACTTACTTTCGATCCTACAGTTATGCCTTTCTTTTTATATTGAAGACTTGATTTGAATAAGCTCACACCTACTGAAATATCTTTGCAAATGGCTGATAAATCAACTGCTGTACCTATTGTAATTTGTGAGGATGTGCCTGTTATAGTTGCAAATTTTACTATCTTAACAGACTTTGTTATTCTTGATATGCCCGAGGAGGAAAACATGTCGATTATCCTTGGTAGACCCTTTTTGAATACTGTAGGGCTATTATTGATTGCAACAAAATCAAGATTACTTTTCATGTCAATAGTAATGAGCACACGGTTTATTTCCCGAGGAAACAAAGTTCAGTGAATAGTATCAACACTATCAAAAAAATTGCGACAATCACTATTGGAGGCTTCAAGTTTCCTCTTTCGGCTGTTAAAAAGAAATAAGAAACTCTTATTGTCTGGGAAATGCATATCCCCGTTGAGGTAACCTAGTGTCATACGAAAATTCTTCGGTTTCATGTCACTCAAAAATAGTTGTTAATAAGACTTGATCAACCTTATTAATGGATTCTTTTTATGGGCATGTGGTCGATGAATTTAGTAAGCACAACCTACTGTACTCATAGTTTATTCTCTGTTATTTAAATTTCAATAAGGTAGAATGCCATGATTATCCTATTTTCTAAATTATCCGTACAATAAAAAATGTCTCAAAAATAAGAGTTCTCGGAATGACCTGACAATTAAGTATGATTTTTTCTACAATATTTAAGAATTTTTGGCACTGAACACACCTCAAGGGGGTGCACCTATGAGCCACGAGCTCACAGGGTGCGCCTACCCCCTGGGCGCGCCTAGTGAGATCGTGGGTCCCACAGGGCACCACTCACTTAGTGCACCAGCCCACTGCCTTCTCCTTCCTCTAGAAAAAATCACCATTGCCTCCTAGTCCGTGTTCTTGCTCATTTTTGTGCGATTTTCGATCTCCTTGCTCGGAGCTCCGTTTCTGAAACTGTTTTGAGGAATTACTTGTTGGTATGTGACTCCTCCAATGGTCCAATTAGTTTTTGTTCTAGTGCTTTATGTTTTGCATATTTTGCTATTGTTGGTGACCATCTTTATGAGCTTGCATGTTGAATTTGTATGGTTCAAAGTAGTTTTGATGCATGATATAGCCTCTAGACACTTGTGGGAGTAGTTACTATCAATTTTGTTGAGTTTTGTTCACTTTTATTTTGAGTAACTAAAATTTTTAGAAATTTTTTAGAGGAAAAGGAAAATGTTTAGGAAGATGTTCCATGGGGGTTCTTCGTGCAAGAGCTCCCCAAGGCCTGCAATTCGGGAGCCGGATCTCGAACCACCCCGGGATGCCCTCGTGAAACCGTGCGAATGGTCGTCTGACGCCTTCATGAGTAGAGCTGGCATCAAGGAAGAATTTGATATGTACATACATAATGCCAAGTTGACGGACTTCTTATCAGATAAGTGTCTGCAATACCATGATCTCACCGATTCCTTTGTACGGAAGTTCAAGTATGTATCTCACCGCTCCTCTCATGATGTTATGTTTGACATATATGAAAATTCTTTTCGCATGACCGTTCAGGAATTTAGTGATGCTTGTAGAATTCCCTCTTGGGGAACATGCTTTGAACCTCGTAAAGCTGATTGGAATGAATTTCTCATGTGTATTACCCGAGGTGAAACTAGGGGCATAACGCAAGCTAGAGTTGAGAGCATTCACTTTCCTGCTATCCATTATTTTGCTCTTTTCATAGGTAGATGCATAAATGGTAAACATGACCTCAGTGCCTTTTGTGCTCCTGATTTAAGTATCATTAAAAGTGTGGTACCAGGGGATAGGCAATTTAATATGGGGGCTCTCATTGCACGTCATTTACATAATAATGCTCTTGATGGTGATCTTTTTAGTGGCATCTATGCAATTCGTTTAGCTACTTATCTTGGCATATCCATATAAGAAAAAGATACCCTGTTGCCGCCTAGCTACCTTGATTATGAGGCTATGAAGCGCCATCAGTTTCTCGAAAGGAACACCTCACCATTTCGATACAGGCTTATCTTTAATAAGCGTCGTGTCATCCATATTACTTTGCTTGCTCCTGCCTTCTTTAACTTTCAGAAAAAACAAAGATATTTTATACTTGAGGAGGAGGCTAAGGACTATGAGAGGGCTGATACGTCTCCAACGTATCTATAATTTTTTATTGTTCCATGCTGTTATATTATCATTCTTGGATGTTTTACAATCATTTTATAACAACTTTATATCTTTTTTTGGGACTAACCTATTGACATAGTGCCCAGTGCCAGTTGCTATTTTTTGCTTTGCAGGAAATCAATACCAAACGGAGTCCAAACGCAGCAAAACTTTTTGGTGATTTTTTCTGGACCAGAAGACACCAGATGGGCCAAAGAAGTACCAGAGGGGTGCCCCAAGGGGGGCACAACCCACCTGGGCGTGCCTGGAGGCCCAAGCGCGCCCTAGTGGGTTATGCCCACCTCGGTGGCCTCTCGCACCGCCTCTTTGTTCTATAAATACCCCAATATTCCAGAAACCCTAGGAGAGTCGACGAAAATCAATTCCAGCCGCCGCAAGTTCCAGAAACCACAGATCCAATCTAGACACCATCACAGAGGGGTTCATCATCCTCATTGGTGCCTCTCCGATGATGCGTGAGTAGTTCATTGTAGACCTATGGGTCTGTAGTTAGTAGCTAGATGGCTTTCTCTCTCTCTTTTGATTCTCAATACAATGGTCTCTTGGAGATCTATTTGATGTAACTCTTTTTGCGGTGTGTTTGTTGGGATCCGATGAACTTTGAGTTTATGATCAGATCTATGTTTTTATCCATGAAAGTTATTTGAGTCTTTTGATCTCTTATATGCATGATTACTTATAGCCTCGTATTTCTTCTTCGAATATTTGGTTTAGTTAGGCCAACTAGATCAATTTTTCTTGCCATGGGAAGAGGTGCTTTGTGATGGGTTCGATCTTACGGTGCTTGATCCCAGTGACAGAAGGGGAACCGACACGTATGTATCGTTGCTATTAAGGATAACAAGATGGGGTCTATTTCTACATAAATAGATCTTGTCTACATCATGTCATCGTTCTTATTGCATTACTCCATTGTTCCATGAACTTAATACACTAGATGCATGCTGGATAGCGGTCGATGTGTGGAGTAATAGTAGTAGATGCAGGCAGGAGTCGGTCTACTAATCTTGGACGTGATGCCTATATAATGATCATTGCCTGGATATCATCATGATTATTTGAAGTTTTATCAATTGCCCAATAGTAATTTGTTTACCCACCATATGCTATTTTTCTCGAGAGAAGCCACTTGTGAAATCTACGGCCCCCGGGTCTATTTTCTCATCAAATATTTTTAGATCTATTTTACTATCTGCCTTTTCGTTTATTTGCCACTTTTATTTTCAGATCTATATTTTCAAAAACCCAAAAATACTTTGCTGCACTTTATTTTATTCGCAATCTATTTATTCAATCTATTACAATTTTCTCCCGTCCACTCGCGAATTTCTAGCACCGTTACCCGAAAGGGATTGACAACCCCTTTAACATGTCGGGTTGCAAGTATTTGTTCTGTGTGTGCAGGAGTTGTTTACGTGGTGTTGTGTGGTTCTCCTACTGGTTCGATAACCTTAGTCTCATCACTGAGGGAAATACCTACCGTTGCTGTGCTGCATCATCCCTTCCTCTTTGGGGAAATACCGACGTAGTTCAAGCCAACATCAAAAGGAATTTCTGGCGCCGTTGTCGGGGAGACATCATCAACATCTACCAGGTTCCTAATCACAAATCTCATCTCCTTGCAATTTACATTATTTGCCATTTGCCTCTCGTTTTCCTCTCCCCCACTTCACAAAAAATTGCCATTTTATTCGCCCTTTTTTGTCGTTCGCCGTTTTCTCGTCAGATCTATTTTTGAGTGCAATCTTGTTTGCATAGTCATGATGCCTCAATGAAAATATTATGATGTTCCTTACAACAATATTTTCCTTGAAATTGAGAAAAGTACTAAGGAATATATGACTACACAATTTGAGCATAATAAATATTTTACCGAAGAACTTAAGGAACACTCTGTTGTGCTGGAAGCTATAATTAAACAACTTGATGATATTAGTAGAGAAGTTTGCAATCTCCAATCTAAGTATGCTTTTGCTGAAAGTTTGTTAGGCAAAATATCCGATGCACAAGCTACCCTAGTAAATCAAATGGCCGCTAAACCAATCTCGTTAGAAGATAAAAGTGATGAAGATCTTAAAATGATTGGTGTTTCTTCTATTGATTCTTTGTTTAGTAAAATTAAAATTGATGATAAAGGGACTGGAGAAGAGTCAACTTTAGCTAGAAGGCGTCCCAATAATTTGGAGGGTGAAAATCTTGTTGAGAAAATTGATAAAAGTGAGTTTGAAGAGGTCAAAACTTTAACTAGTGATGTGCCCATTCTCTTGGATTACAAAGACTTTAATTATGATAGTTGCTCTTTCATTGATTGTATTTCTTTGTTGCAATCCATGATCAATTCACCCCATGCTTATGAACAAAATAAAGCTTTTACTAAACATATTGTTGATGCTATGTTGAAAGCTTTAGAAGAAAAATTGGAATTAGAGATTTCAATCCCTAGAAAATTACATGCTGAATGGGAACCTACTATCAAAGTCAAGATCAAAAATTATGAGTGTTTTGCTTTATGTGACTTGGGTGGTAGTGTTTCTACAATTCCGAAATCTTTATGTGATGTGCTTGGTCTTACCGATATTGAAGAGTGTTCTCTAAATTTGCACTTGGCGGATTCTACTATTAAAAAACCTATGGGAAGAATTAATGATGTTCTTATTCTTGCAAATAGGAATTATGTGCCCATAGATTTTATTGTTCTTGATATTGATTGCAATCCGTCTTGTCCTATTATTCTTGGTAGACCGTTTTTACGTACTATTGGTGCCGTGATTGATATGAAAGAAGGCAATATTAAATTTTAATTCCCACTAAGGAAGGGTATGGAACACTTCCCTAGAACTAGAATTAAGCCACCATATGAATCAATCATGAGGGAATCTTATGGATCTAGAAACAAAGATGACAATACTTAGATCTTTGCATTATGCCTAGTTAGGGGCGTAAAACGATAGCGCTCGTTGGGAAGCAACCCAACTTGTATCTTTTTGCTTTTTGGTTTTCTTGCTGTTTTTAATAAAATACCCAATTATGCTACTGTTATGATTGTGTTTTTTGTGTTTTAATTAGTTTTTGTGCCAAGTAAAGCCTTTGGGATGGCTTTGGTGATAGTTGATTTGATCTTGTTGGAAAACAGAAACTTTTGTGTCCAGAAAAATAATTCTTTACAATCACATAAGCGACGAAAAATTCTGAAGTTTTTACAAAAGATTAATATACGAATTTCTTCTGTTTTCCTAATTTTTCTGAATTTTTGGAGTTACATAAGTATCAGAGCAATTCGCATATTTACAGACTGTTCTGTTTTTGACATATTCTGTTTTCTTTGCATTGTGTGCTTATTTTGATGAATCTATGGTTTGTATCGGGGGGGGGGTATGAGCCATGGTAAAGTTAGAATACAGTAGATATAATGCAATAACGAAATTTGAATGGGTTTTCTACAGTACTTAAAGTAAAGATTGGTTTTCTTATACTAACGGATCTCACGAAGGTTTTGTTGAGTTTTGTGTGATTGAAGTTTTCAAGTTTTGGGTGAGATCGCGATGGATGAAGGAATAAGGATTAGCAAAAGGCTAAGCTTGGGGATGCCTGAGGCACCCCAAGATAATATTCAAGAAGTATCAAGCAACTAAGCTTGGGGATGCCCCCGAGTGGCATCCCCTCTTTCTTCTAACGACCATCGGTATTTTACTTGGAGCTATATTTTTATTCGTCACATATTATGAGTTTTTCTTGGAGCGTCTTGTATGATATGAGTCTTTGCTTGTTTTGCTTTGTGTTTTAAGTCATCTATCCTTGCTGGACACACCTAGTTGAGGGAGCCAAAATTATGCTATGACTTGTTAGAATTGCTCTCCATGCTTTACTTAAATCTTTATGAGCTTTGGAATTGCTCTAGTACTTCACTTATATCTTTTTGAGCACGGTGTGCTTTACTATTTTTTTTAAGAAATGCTCTCATGCTTCACTTAGATTTATTTGAGAGTTAGTAAAATTTTCAAGAAATTCTCTCTTGCTTCACTTAAATTATTTTGAGAGAAGAAAAATTGTATGCTCATGTTCTTCTCTTATATTTGTTTGAGCTTATTAAAAGCAACATATGAAATTAGTCCCAAAGTGGTAGATATTCAAGGGGGATATAATAAAAACTTTCATGACGATCATTGGACAAAATAAACTTGATTCTTTGTAATAGTTTTCCGATATGATGATAATGATACGTGAGTCATGTTGATGAGTAATTATGCTTTAGTAGGAATATTGGTGTTAAGGTTTGTGATTCCCTATGCAAGCACGAAAGTCAATAGTTATGCAATGAAATTATATCCTACTTGTGGTGCATTATTCGCTGTTAGTTATGCTTAATGCTTGCTTATGATATTTTTCGTTTCTTGGTTGGATGCTTCTCAATCTTTTGCTAGCCTTAATTTGCACTAAGTATGATCACTACTTGTGCATCCAAAATCTTTAAACCCAGTTTTACCATATGAGTCCACTATACCTACCTATATGCGGTATTTCCGTGCCATTCTAAGCAAATTTGTATGTGCCATCTCTAATTTTCAAAATAAATTTCTCTTTTGTGTGCTCGTACCGCTCATGAAACGGTACGGGGTGGCTGATATTTTTCCATGCTAGATGTGTTATTCTCAAGATGAGTGTTTATTCACTTGTCATTGCACGAGAGTACGACAAAGGTATTAGGGATGCCCAGTCCCGAAATGAAAACTGAATTTACTTTATGTTGTCAAATAATAAATTCCTTGGAAAGTGTTGGTATGGAAGGCACCCATGGATACGGTTAGCCATGGAAAGTGAAAGTATGATGGAAAAAGGAATAAACTTTATTTTCTGTTTGGGAACTGCCTATGATATATCTAGCATGGAAAGTATTGGGAACTACTCAATCGTTTTCGTTGACAGGAAAAGCATGCCACCCAAAATGTTTTATCTCTACTTTTTTTCGCTTTGAGCTCTGGCACCTCTACAAATCCCTACTTCCCTCCACGAAGGGCCTTTCTATTTACTTTATGCAATTTTTATTTGAGTCTCCATCTTCTCTTATAAAGCACCAACTAAGGGGCACTATGATCGTACTTGAGCATTGGGTGTAGCTAATATGCGAGTTTGTTTCATGAATGGATCAATGATTGAGCATAATGGGGTAGGGATAACTTGCTTTAGTGTTGATATTTTGAAAGACATGGTTGCTTGTTGATATGCTTGATTATTGAAATCTTCATGTCAAAACTAGACTATTGCTTTGAATCATATAAAAGTCCAAATGTCCATGCTACAAAGAAAAGAATATGTGATGAACATGTTAGGCAGCATTCCACATCAAAAATTCTGTTTTTATCATTTACCTACTCGAGGACGAGCAGAAATTAAGCTTGGGGATGCTGATATGTCTCTAACGTATCTATAATTTTTGATTGTTCCATGCTGTTATATTATCATTCTTGGATGTTTTACAATCATTTTATAGCAACTTTATATCATTTTTTGGGACTAACCTATTGACATAGTGCCCAGTGCCAGTTGCTATTTTTTGCTTGTTTTTTACTTCGTAGGAAATCAATACCAAACGGAGTCCAAATGCAGCGAAAACTTTTTGGTGATTTTTTCTGGACCAGAAGACACCAGATGGGCGAAAGAAGTACCAGAGGGGTGCCCCGAGGTGGGCACAACCCACCTGGGCGCGCCTGGAGGCCCATGCGCGCCCTGGTGGGTTATGCCCACCTCGGTGGCCTCCCGCACCACCTCTTTGCTCTATAAATACCCCAATATTCCAGAAACCCTAGGGGATTCGACGAAAATCAATTCCAGCCGCCGCAAGTTCGAGAAACCACAGATCCTATCTAGACACCATCACAGAGGGGTTCATCATCCTCATTGGTGCCTCTCCGATGATGCGTGAGTAGTTCATTGTAGACCTATGTGTTCGCACACGAACACGTCACCGTGTACCCTCGACTCCGCGGGTGATGCACCGCAGCTCACGTCGAAGGAGACCCGGCCGGAAGCGTGGTACGCAAGCAATCCGGCGGGCGCTTTTGTAGACCCGAAACCCCACACGCCCGGGAGGGACCCCATCAGGGCGCGCGGCGACTATGGGCTGTCCTAGGTCGACCAGATCGCCCCTAGGGCCTTGTGGATCGCTGCCCTCCAAGAAGAAGAACGAACGAAGAATGAGAAGAAAGATACAAGGGTAGGGGATAGATGAACACGAAAAGTAGTAGATTGATTTGTTCGATTGTGTGTTGTTGTTCAATCGGCCATCACCCCTTAGGTATATAAGAGTCGGATGGACTTCCCGGGCAAGGAAAGGTTAGAATTCACGTTCAAAACCCTAGTTTGGGTCCAACTCAGAATCCAACTTTCCAAAACGGTTCGGTTTGCAACTTGCGGTAGAAAAATCCAAAACCCGGACAAACATCCCTGGAGTGTCCGGCCATCCTCGGAGAAATCCAAAACCCGGATGATCATTCCCGGAGTGTCTGGCCATCCTGATGCAACCGCGCCTTTTTGGCTCTAACTTTTGCATACGAACTTCGATTGAGATGTTTTTTATATCAAAATCATCCTTTTCGACGAGACACACAACTTTCATGTTGAAACTTTTTCTATTTGAAGCCATCTTAATTGGGTTTCAAGCCATTCTTTAATCTGGTGTCACCATGAGCATCTCTGAACTTGTCATAACTTTTGCATCCGAGCTCCATTTTAGACCACTTTCATATCCATCTTGATCTCCTCGAAGAAAGCCATCCCATGGTGACTTTCAATCATAAGTTTGAATTAATCTTGACATAGCTTAAAGCAACTCTTACGATTGTGCCGCTTTTGAGCGTCAACACATGCCCCCCTGTTTTTCGGCAAAGCTAGCATGCCGAAAAATAACTTGTACCATGTTTGTTCTAAGGACGATGTCAACACTCCATCGGCCATTTATACATCCTTAGGGCGATAATTATATATCGGCCATGTTTATGCTAAGGGCGATAGTTATTTATCGGCCATATCTTTGCTTAGGGCGATAGTTATATATCGGCCGTTTGCCTATCTAGGCTTCTTGCCACACACTTGGGTGGTACTTCTTTAAATATTTTCCATTGAGAGCTCGAGGTAGCAATGTGCCTTGTACAGATTCCACCAAATATGAGTTTCCAAGAACTACCCTTGTAATCTTAAAAGGACCTTCCCAACGTGGAGACCACTTCCTGAATTTTCTGTCTTTTGAACCAATTGGTAGAATCACCTTCCATACGAGATCACCAACTTGAAATTTTTTCAATTTGACCTTATTATTGTAAGCTCTTGCCACCCTCAACTTATCTCTCTCTATGGCCTTTAAAGCAGCCAAACATAAATCGGTGACTTCATCAATATTGTCCATCAAGTTATAGAAGTCCACCACCGATAAATCATTTTGTTTAGCTATTCTCAAAGCATTCAAATTCACTTCCATTGGTAAAACAACCTCCTGACCATATACGATCTCATATGGAGTCACCTTTGTAGCACCATGCCTTGAGATCCTATGTGCCCACAAAGCTTCGGACAATAGCTCATGCCATCTCCTTGGATTATCCTCAATCTTCTTCTTGATGAGCTTGATTAATATTTTATTGCTGGACTCAGCTTGTCCATTAGCTTGGGCATAATACGGAGAGGAATTGAGCAACTTTATGTTATAAGATTCGGCAAATTCTCTGACTTGATGTGACATGAAAGATGAACCTTGATCTGTAGTTAATGTTTGAGGAATGCCGAATCTATGAATAATGTGCTCAGTTATGAATTGGATTACCTCTGTATGTGTCATGTTCTTGAGAGGTACTGCCTCAGACCATTTAGTGAAATAATCGGTTGCCACCAACACGAACCGATGCCCCTTTGAGGAAGACGGGTGAATTTCTCCAATCAAGTCTAAACCCCATCCTCTGAAAGTCCACGGCTTGACAATTGGATGTAACATAGCAGCAGGAGCCAATTGAATATCACCAAATTTTTGACAAGCTTCACACCCTTTATAATATCTGAAGCAATCATTAATCATAGTCGGCCAATAAAATCCAGCACGTCGCAATAACCACTTCATCTTGGGAGCCGACTGATGAGTGCCACAAATGCCTTCATGTACCTCTCCCATAGCAACTCTTGCTTGGTCCTCGTCCAGGCACTTTAAAAGAACATCGTCAACTATTCGGCGATAAAGGTCATCATCCCTCATCGTATATTTAAAAGCCATACGCCGAACAGCCATGTCCACCCTTCTACAAGGATCACACAAATAATTACTGATGGGTTTCCTCCAGTCTTGATTTTCTCCTGCATTGAATATTTCATTAGTGGCCGAAACGGTGGGCTCCGGTTCGGCCTCCCCTATGTTGGCAAGACTAGACATCGGTCTTTGAGAAATATGAAACATGCCATGATCAACATGATAGCCGGATGCTTGTCGTGCCAACTCATTTGCTCTCCAATTGTCATGTCTAGATATATGAGCAATGCTAAAATAATTCAAAGTAGAAATTATATCTAGACATTTATCAAGATAAACATTAAGTGATTCGTCAAAACACTGAAAGACTTTGGATATTTGTTGCACTACTAATAACGAATCACCACAAGCCTCAATATGTGTAGCACCTATAGCAAGTAAAATATTCAATCCGAATAACAATGCATATTCGGCTTTGATTAACCGTGCATAAAAATATTCTAAGCGGCATGAGGCTTCAAATATAGTACCATAAGGAGATATATAAACAACACCAACACTTTGGCCATTGCTATGAATTGAACCATCAAAACATAATCTCCATAGTACTAAAGAGACAAGGCTAATATCAATATTATGCATGTCATTAATCTGATGTTCAGTAATAAAATCAGCTATGATTTGGCCTCTTATAGATCTCAAAGATGCATAAGCCAAATCATATCCAAACAAAGTATAAGCCCCCTAGCCAATTCTGCAACTATGAATTGGTCTATGCAGCATGTATTCAATGACATCGGTCATGATGTCTCAACTCCATTCAAATATAAATATAAATTTCCATGAGCATGTACCTTGTCTCGCTCTCCAATCGAACTAAGGACGATGTTAGAATACTACACCGGCCATGCATTGACATACTCTTAGGACGATAGATAAATATTGGCCATTACCATGTAAACTTCATTCAAAGCACATATAGCCGAAACAAACAAATGAAATGACAAATCAAGTATTTCGGCCCTTTGGATCAACAACAAACTTGTAGCTAATCAAATGTATAGTGACTTGGTAATACCCTTTCATGATGTAAGAAATTATATTGCATCCATGGATTAAAATAAGCCCATTGAGGGTTACCAATCATACCTGATGACGAATTCCATGGCATAGGCGTTAATGGCATAGTTGAAGAATATGGATAATGTGTAGACCGAAGATGCTGAAACCTTCGGCTTGGTCCTTCATAGTTTTCACTCTTTTCCTTCTTCACCTTTGTCACACTTCTTGTAATGGAAGCTTGCACATAATTCTTATTTTCAGCACTTCCTTTGGGAACCCATGCCATGTTCCTTTCTTCAAGTTCTTGTGCACTAAATTTTTGTAATTTCTTCTTTTGCCAATATGATAAGCCGAGAGTGGGCACCCCGGCTGCAATTTTGTTTGAAGCAATGGCAATTCTTGTTTTTCCTTGTGCACTCTCAACTTCTTTTCTTCAGATTTGGTACTTTGACTCTCAATAATTGGTTGCTTTGTCTCATTGCCTTTAGTAGCCAATGTCAACACTTTAATTGGCTCTTTTTCATTTGAGATCAAATCTGAAGTTGCACTCTTACGACCATCTCTTTTAACACGGTAAACTTGCTTAACCACCTCTTTCTTCTTCCTTAAGTTCTGGACCGATTCCTTATGATTGAAACGGTCTTTAACATGTGACTATTCAAATGTTGATCCTCTCAGAGCTGCATAATGTTCGCGAGATGGTCTAAAATAAGATGGAGAATGTGCCCTTGTATCATACCTGTCCCATGATGGATATGATTCTATATGAGCATACGGAGGCATCCACGGCATTGGCATTGGCGGACCAAAATAAGGATATGAATATGTAGCATTAAAATTCTCACTTTGCCAATACCGATCCTCATATTTGCGCCTTGGGGGTGATCTTCGATTCTTTGCATGATTTGGCTGATAAGCATTCTTCTCTTCACTCTTCTTTTGATATTTTTCCAATAGTTGCGCGAAAGTGATTTTTGATCTCTTACACTTGCGCTTATTTTGGACTTTGTTTTCTTTTGGTTTGCTTTCATCAATCATTGGATTTGCTTGCTGCCCCCCAGTCCTTGGCGTTTCCATTGTAGCTTCGATGGAATTCTCGCCCTCAAGATTATGTTCATTATGCTCTTCAACAACTTCTTTACTTGAAAGCTTGATCCCATCACCTGCAGTTTTTACCTTCTCTTTAAATGGATCGGCTTGAAGCAGCCGATGCAAAAACTTTCTGCCATCGGGACCAATCGGAATAGACTGGTCATCTCTTGGTGTCTCAACAAATTTCAATCATCCTTTATCAATGGCCGATTTAACTATTTGACGAAACATGTTGCAATCCTCAAAATTATGCTTGGACGAATCATGCAACTTACAATACATTCGTCCCTGGACAGATGGCTCAACATGGTGATCAAGAATTCTAATATAATTATTTCTCAACAACAAATCAAACATTTGATCACACATGTTTGAATTGAAGGTATTTTTTTTATTTTCTAGCCGATCTTGCTGTGAAAACGGCTTTGGAGTTAAGCAAACGAATGGTTCAGATTTTGTATCACCCCATTCAGCTATGATTTTTATTTTGCATTCTTTTACCGATGTCATTGGATAAGATATTATACTAGCATCGGTCTTTTGAAAAGAATCTAACCTTGGCTTTATGTTTCTGAAACAAAAATAGTTAGAACATGCATGCCTCAATTGAGACCAAGAGTAAGCCAAGTATGAAACAAGCAAAGCTACCCATGTAGATACGAACTTTAAATAAAGCAACGGGGAAAGCTTTGGCTGCAATAATAAGTGATTCTCGGTCTTTATAAATGGCGCAATGGGTTGACCGATATGTTCTATAATGATTTTATTGCTAACAAGTAAATTACCCTTCTTCATTGGTCTTTCAAAATTACTTATGACGATTTTTCTAATAGATGCATCAACAATAAAGTTTTGACCAAATCTGAAAATAGGTAAATTACTTGCTAAACATACCTCTTCAAATATGTTGGGAGAGCATGATGGTGGTGTGACTTGAACAATATCTTTCTCCGCCTTTGGATGGCTCCCCAACGCCTGTTCATCATCTTTTTCTTGATTCCGTGCATCATTACACTGAAGATTTTTGTCGGCCGGACTTTGTTCGGCTACTTGTTCTTGTCCTTGAAGTTCATCAATTTCTCTGGCACGAAACTCATAGGGCAGGAAGTAGATTCCATTAACTTCAAAAAAATCAAGCATGGTCGTTTTGCCATGCTTTCCATGCCCTTTCTCAATACTACTTGCCTCTTTGGATTTGATGGGTTCGGAATATATACCACTTGATTCGGCTTTTGCAACCGAAGCACTTTCATGTTCCGAATCATCCTTCTTTTCATTGATACTACCAATTAGCAATGCTTCTTTTATCTGAGCCAATTCCTTTTCTATTTGTTTCTGGCGGCGAGAGGCAAAATTGGCTTTAAGCTTTTTCTCAATTTCAGCCCACTCTGGATATGATTGCCCCCCAATGCTTTTAGATTCTTTCGGCAATGACACACAGGTGTTGCCGAAATTTTGCAATTGTGTAGGGGGTGTATAATATGATGTAGTACTAGGTGAAGGCACATGCATTGTTGTAAAACCATATTTTTGTTCGCCAATTTTATCAATTGGCAAAGATTCATCTTCTTGCAAAACTCTAGCTTTTATTGCTGCATAATCAGGAAATAGCCCCTTTTCATGTTGTTCAAGGCAAAGAGAACTAATCCTCTTATTTTGGGCTAAACTCTTCAATGCAGCCACCACTACCTCATCTTCTACAATATTGGGCACAACTGCTCCTGTAAAATTTACATTTATTCGGCTATGACCAGGAAGGTGTGAGGCCGAATTATGAACATCTACAGTTGTGTATGGTGCTGAAAAATTATTGTCATGAGGTGTGGCATATGACAGTTGAGAATAACTGGCCGAATAGCTAGTAGTAGCATGGCCAATTCTCTCGTTCATCGGCATGGTTGGATTAGTATATTGCACATTATTTGTTGATGAATAAAAGGGTGAAACACTTTCTTGCATGGCATTGGAAATTCTAACATGAGGTGTTTCAAATTTATTAACCGAACTCACCATGTTGTTCATCGGCATAACGATTTGTGGGGTTGCCGATGCATGAGAGTTGGGATACATATGGTGCATATTACTAGTATCATAAGAAGTTGAAGCATGTAAATTACTTTGAATCGGCCTATGCACGTAATTAGATGCATGATTGAACAAACTAGGGCTGGCCGATAGAGTATACTCATTGAACGATCTAGTAACACCATATGAAATATTTGCATCTACAGTAGGGAATTGGGTATTCATATTACCTTTGTAGATTGCAAACCCTAGATGATGATCTCTTCGTAGCAAGAACAGGCCGGAGACCGTTCAAAGCTTCGTCCCCAGTGGAGTCGCCAAAAAGTGTGTTCGCACACGAACACGTCACCGTGTACCCTCGACGCCGGGGGTGATGCACCAAAGCTCACGTCGAAGGAGACCCGGCCAGAAGCGCGGTACGCAAGCAATCCGGCGGGCGCTTTTGTAGACCCGAAACCCCACATGCCCGGGAGGGACCCCGTCCGGGCACGCAGCGGCTATGGGCTGCCCTAGGTCGACCTGATCGCCCCTAGGGCCTCATGGATCGCTGCCCTCCAAGAAGAAGAATGAACGAAGAACGAGAAGAAAGATACAAGGGTAGGGGATAGATGAACACGAAAAGTAGTAGATTGATTTGTTCGATTGTGTGTTGTTGTTCAATCGGCCGTCACCCCTTAGGTATATAAGAGGCGGATGGACTTCCCGGGCAAGGAAAGGTTAGAATTCACGTTCAAAACCCTAGTTTGGGTCCAACTCAGAATCCAACTTTCCAAAACGGTTCGGTTTGCAACTTGCGGCAGAAAAATCCAAAATCCGGACAAACAACCCCGGAGTGTCCGGCCATCCTTGGAGGAATCCAAAACCCGGATGATCATTCCCGGAGTGTCCGGCCATCCTGATGCAACCGCGCCTTTTTGGCTCTAACTTTTACATACGAACTCCGATTGAGATGTTTTTTATATCAAAATCATCCGTTTCGACAAGACGCACAACTTTCATGTTGAAATTTTTTCTATTTGAAGCCATCTTAATTGGGTTTCAAGCCATTATTTAATCTAGTGTCACCATGAGCATCTCTGAACTTGTCATAACTTTTGCATCCGAGCTCCGTTTTAACCACTTTCATATCCATCTTGATCTTCTCGAAGAAAGCCATCCTATGGTGACTTTCAATCATAAGTTTGAATTAATCTTGACATAGCTTAAAGCAACTTTTACGATTGTGCCACTTTTGAGCGTCAACACTATGGGTCTGTAGTTAGTAGCTAGATGGCTTTCTCTCTCTCTTTTGATTCTTAATACAATGGTCTCTTGGAGATCTATTTGATGTAACTCTTTTTGCGGTGTGTTTGTTGGATCCGATGAACTTTGAGTTTATGATCAGATCTATGTGTTTATCCATGAAAGTTATTTGAGTCTTTTGATCTCTTATATGCATGATTACTTATAGCCTCATATTTCTTCTTCGAATCTTTGGTTTAGTTAGACCAAGTAGATCGATTTTTCTTGCCATGGGAAGAGGTGCTTTGTGATGGGTTCGATCTTACGGTGCTTCATCCCAGTGACAGAAGGGGAACCGACACGTATGTATCGTTGCTATTAAGGATAATAAGATGGGGTCTATTTCTACATAAATAGATCTTGTCTACATCATGTCATCGTTCTTATTGCATTACTCTGTTTTCCATGAACTTAATACACTAGATGCATGCTGGATAGCGGTCGATGTGTGGAGTAATAGTAGTAGATGCAGGCAGGAGTCGGTCTACTAATCTTGGACGTGATGCCTATATAATGATCATTACCTGGATATCGTCATGATTATTTGAAGTTCTATCAATTGCCCAACAGTAATTTGTTTACCCACCATATGGTATTTCTCTCGAGAGAAGCCACTAGTGAAATCTACGGCTCCCGGGTCTATTTTCTCGTCATATATTTTCAGATCTATTTTGCTATCTGCCTTTTTGTTTATTTGCCACTTTTATTTTCAGATCTATATTTCAAAAAACCCAAAAATACTTTGCTGCACTTTATTTTATTCGTGATCTATTTATTCAATCTATTACAATTTTCTCCCGTCCACTCGCGAATTTCTGGCACTGTTACCCGAAAGGGATTGACAACCCCTTTAACACGTCGGGTTGCAAGTATTTGTTCGTTGTGTACAGGAGCTGTTTACGTGGTGTTGCATGGTTCTCCTACTGGTTCGATAACCTTGGTCTCATCACTGAGGGAAATACCTACAGTTGCTGTGCTGCATCATCCCTTCCTCTTTGGGGAAATACCGACGTAGTTCAAGCCAACATCAAGGGCAGAGGAGACTGCTCGCCGTAATGAGCACTACAAAAAAAAGACACATCTGTGACATTATGGCCCGAATGAAAACTTTTTCTGTCATGGTTATGACACTTCTATGATGATAATTGTGGCAAAAACACATATCATCATAGATGTGGTGGCCTCCTACTTCTATGACAAAACATTATGACAGAAAATGGACTTTTCATCCTGGGCGGGCCGGAGACGCACCTGCATGACATTCTTTGGGCCATCCACGACGTAAAAAATCGTGGTTGAAGTGAGGGCGGGGAAAATTTCGGGGAGTTCCCGGTTACGGTGGGTGGTCGGGGCCGAGCGATGCAGCAGTGTGGCTTGCGCGTTTCCCTCGTATGCGCGTGTGTGCGAGGTGTTGGCTAACTGAACCCGAGCGAGGTGTTCGCTTACTGAACCCGAGCGATCGCACTGGCTACGTACTGAAGCCGACCGATCCCTTCACTGCTAACTGAACCTGAGCGATCCCTTCACTGCTAACTGAACCTGAGCGATTCCTTCGCACCTAACTGAACCCAATCGATCCTTCTCGCTGCTTACTGAAGCCGATCGAGCCCCCGTGTGAGACATAGCTAGCCGGTTGGGTTGCCTCTCGATGAACAGTGTCCGTTGCTGCCGCGCGCGCGATACGTAGAACGAGTCGAGACATGGTGAGTTGACCTAGCCGGTTGGTTGGCTGTGGATTAACAGTTCCCGTTGCTGCCACCCGCTCGTACGTACGCCCCACCCCAGCCGGTGGGGGTTGAATGAACAGGACCCCATGGTAGTAGGTGGTTGCCGCTGGATGAACAGGACCCCGAGAGGAGGCCATGACACCCCAGCTGGTTGGGGGTTGATGAACAAGACCCCGTGGAGGCTAGAGGAAGTCGACGGTGGATGAAGTAGCTGGTGGAGGCTGAGGAAGTCCATGGTGGATGAACAGTAGCCCGTGGAGGCTGGAGCGAGGCAGTAGATGGTGGATGAACAGTAGCCCGTGGAGTCCCGTTTTGCGGTACACCACACCTCTCCCGATGAACAGGACCCCGTTTCGATCATAGTCGCTCGAAGAGAAGTCTGTTTCCTCTATTTTACGGTACGCCACACCCCTCCCGATCAACAGGACCCCATTTCGACTGTAGGCGGTTGAGAAGAAGTCCGTTTCCTCCATTTTGTGGTACGCCAAACCTTTCCCGATGAACTTGACCCCGTTTCGACCGTAGGCGGTCGAAGAGAACTCCGTTTTCTCTGTTTCACGGTACGCCAGACACCGAGTCGACGAACAGGACCCCGTTTCGGGTGTTTGTAACATATCGTGAAGTAAAAGGAATAGCACACGGCAACTGGAGGTTCACTTGAATATTTATTCGTGTGGGTATAGAGGTCAATATGGGTGTCCACGGCTCTGATGTTGATCATTGATCGGAAAGTGTTCCAGTCATGTCTATACTTCATCGAACCTATAGGGTCACACGCTTAAAGGTCATCTATCTGCTGAATACTAGACAGGGAGTCTGTGAGAAAGTCACAGAAAAAGTTTCGGAGACAACGGAAGAGTTCCGGAGAGAGAACACCAGAATAGTTTTGGTAAAACCAAAAAGTTGTTTTGGAGTATACCATTAAGTCAAAATGGTTTCGGCACATGCCTGGAAATTCTTGGAGGGTGCCAGAATTGTTCTGGGAACTTCAGGGATTTTTCTAGAGAAAAAAAACCCAGAAATATTCCGGAGCTGCCGGAACCGCTTTGGTTGCTTTTCGCTGATGAAAATCACTAATCTGGAGTTGTTTTGGAACATGTCCAAAATTATTTTAGTGGGTACTAGAAATGTTCTAAGACCTACAGAAATATTTTCGGATTTAACGATCGCGAAAAAATGTTTTCGTGAATAGTGAAAAACACTTTTTGGTTACTTTTTGGAAAGCCACCTTTTTGGGCTTTCCCCAAAAGATCTAGGGATGGCATGGAAGGGTGGGAACCCCTTTTGGGGGGGGGGGGCACAAGGTGGTGGACAGCCATGGGGTGCTCATCCATGGTGCTCCACTTGCCTCCCCATTTTGCCCTTTATGTGGGACATAAAGCATGGGCATTTTGGGTTTTTCATGTGCCATCCTACCCCTTGGGTTTTCCTATAAATAGAGGTGGAGAGGCACTCTCCACACTCACTCTTTCTCACATACAGATGCCATACATGATCTGGCTTTCTCCCTCCCTCCCAGCAAAATAGTTTCGTAGAGCCGAAAGGTTGTCTGGGTTCCAGTGGGAACTAGTTCTGGACGGCGAAGCCCTGCCGGATAGATGACACCGTATGTGTGCAACCCTGTAGAGAGGTCGTAGGTTCGATCTTTTGCCCGAGGGGCTGTTCGAGGGTCCTCCCGAAGGGCTGTCCGAGTTACTGTCCGATTTTCGAGGGTCCTCCCAAAGGGCTGTCCGAGTTACTGTCCGAGTTTCAAGGGTCCTCCCAAAGGGCTGTCCGTGACATCATCCGGGGGACTTTCCAACAGCCTCCCGGAGGGCTGTCCGAGGGACTGTCTGAGGGGCAGATGAGGGAGTACATCCTCATGGTTGGGAGGTTGTAAATCCTAGCTGCGGGGATCTGCACCGATGATCAACATCGACTCTACTTTCGCTGCGCTACGAGTCGGTAACGATCAGATCCAAACCTTGTATGCATCTCCATAGTGATCCTGGGCGTGCTCGTTGTACCAATTTTTTTTTGTTTTCTGTCGCGTTCCTCTACATGCAGCACCAGAACCTTTTTGATGCCCGTATACCGGCTGTTGACCATCACCGGCTTGGTATTGCCAGTCTTGTGCCACATCGCGTGCATGCCGCATTCCGATTGTATCTTGCGACGTGTCCGGTTGCCCCTTTTGAATGCCTTGGAGTTGCGCTGGAAGAAATGCTTGGTTAGGCCACTCAGTGTGATACCTGCAGTATTGGCGAATACAAGTTTTAGGGTAGTTGGCATTTTTATAAGCCGTCTGTTCGTCTCGATCCAACGGTAGATAAATAGGTAGTACTAGGTTTATTGGTCCACTTTATATTTTGTGCCAAAATTTGACCATAAATTTAACTGGAAAAATGTTAATGCATGTCATAAAAAATTATATCGTTGGATTCGTATTTGAACGAAGTTTCCAATGATACTAGTTTTTGTGACATGCACTAGCATTTTGTTAATTAAATCCATGGTCAAAATTTGACACAAAATACAAAGTGGACTAATAAACCAGGACGGAGGTACTCATAAGTACTACTCCAAGATAGAAGTACGTAACATGGGGTCATCAGTACTCAAGATTAGTGGGGTCGCTTCTTAATTTGAGGGGCAAATTAGACATTAGAGTAATCCACTCACAGCGCACCGCCACTCTCGTCCAATCCAAAACTGCAGCCCGGCGCTCCTCTTCATTGCAACACCACCGCCGCTCCTCTCCTCTTGCATTCCAAATCCACCATCGCTCCTCTCATGTTCCATCCAATCCAAAACCGCCGGCCGCCGCTCCTCTTCCATTGCAACACCACCACCAAGTAGATCGATGGAGGACAAGGAGTACGTGCAGATCAGCGGTGGCGACGACGTAAAGTTAGCCAGGCTGAGGGAGATCGGTTCTTGGTTTGACAACAAGCGGCAGTTAGCGGCGTCGGTGTAGTTGATGGGCAAATATCTGAAACCGAGTGAGAGGACGGAGATCCACCTGGGGAAGTCGCGCGGGTCCACATAGAGCTGCTCCTCTGGGCCATGGAGCAGACTAATTCGCCAAAGGCAATCGTGAGGCGGAGGTGGTGGCACTATCGATCCAAGATCGAGCATCCCGACGATGAAGCAGAATCGAGCAACTACATGGTGCCGTTTGTGAAGGTGCCATGGATCCCAGAGCCGGTGGAGTCTTCGTCGACCAACTGCAAGAGGAGGAAAGCATTTGTCACGACGTCACTTCCCCGCCGTTCACCTCGGTTCCCTCGCCGTTCTCCTCATCTCACAGGCCAGCGATCTGCGGCCAAGGAATAGGATCTTACGCTATCAGTAAGCTTAGCACTCGATCTAATTTTTCTTCTGCTCATGCTTACAATCGATCATGGTGTGATTTTGTAGTTATGTTGGATGTGAATTCTTTTCCATTTTAGAACATCTTTGGCATGTTGCAATCACTTGCTTCACTTTTTATTTACTGTCAAATTGTGAATTGCTTCACTAAGTCTGTGTCTAAAAAGAAAAATAGAGGTATAAACAAAGGAATATATTTTCTGCAAGTAGACGGTCGATTGGTGTCTCACCTGGAAGTTTCTCAGGATGGGTGTAGCATATGCCGTGCTCGCTGTCGATGGTGGGTATGAGCAAATCAATGAGAGGGTGAGATCTCGCGCTGTTAGCATTCACTTTGGCCTCAAGGTGCTCGATCAGCTCTTGATCCGTGGGATCAAACTTGACGCCAGCCGGCAGCACCGGCGAATCCTTCTTGGACTTGCGGCGGTTAATTCTAGTTAAATTGTACTCAATGTATGATCAATCAACTGTTTAAGTAAATGATGAAAGATTTTGACAGATAAGTGCTACTCCAAATCTAAAGTCCATGACACCTGAACAAACAGGGGTGTCGGCTTCATTACTACATGCATGCTCTAAAGACTTGAAAACCCCCATAAAGATCAAAATCATCATACAGGTTGACGAGACGAATACTCATAGGAGCGGCCTCGCTGGTTCCTTCTTTCATGCGGCTAGCTTGAAGATCTTCCTTGTTGAGATCAAATTTCTCAGTGTCTTCCTTTTGACTACTTGCAATGAAGTATAGCAGCTCTAGTAGTTCATCGCTCATCGTACCAACTGGATCAGAACAAGGCGACGGCTGGGAGCCGGGGAGATCGGGAGAGAATGGGAGAGTGGTTTTGTAGAGAAAGGGAGAGTGCTACTGGACTACCAGAGGGATGAGGCTCACTTTGGTGAACCGAACAAGCCGCCGGGACTCTTGTGTCACCTCACGCGCAGCGTGTTGTCACATCAATTCAATGTGAGGACATGATGAATAATTTGACCGATGTGTACTAGTACTACTAGTCGTACAAGTACTACTTACTAGTACGAGTAGCGTAATATACGGTATAGAGAGGACTACTAGTACTACAAATTTAGAAATGGAGTACATTCATCCAATCTCCAGGTTGCTTCCATGTTGCTTTAAATAATATTAGAGGGGCATTGCTAAAGGCCTACTTTTAAGGGCATTATGCAAGAGTGTTTAGATGGAGCTTAAAAATAGGTGCCTACAAAGTTACAAGGTTGTGTGACAGACTTTGTAGGCTACATGAGTAATACAAAATATAATTCCCATTGGACAACACTTTCTCCAACAAGTATGCACTTGAAGCCTATTGCTATATATGGCTTCTACACAGCATCTCCATCATCATTATCAGTACATGCTACGCAGGTGGTATAGGATGCACTTGATCCCAGAAAGGGATTTATGCTTCAAACTAACTACAGTACATAATATCCAACAAAATAGGATCATGCGACACTAGCAAGATACATGGCTCAGTCTAGATATCACTACGAATCAAGTTGTGCATATTTGCTGTTGGCATGAACCACATCGCCGCATGTCGGGTTTGCAAAAGCCATTCATCGCTTGGAAGCTTGATGCCTTTCACACACTGAAGGTCATCTGGCAACAAGCTGTGTCGACGAATCTCTGGATATGGTGCTTCATGAAACCCATGGTACGATGCGTAAACACAGTTCCCCCTGGCGAATGGAACTTGCATAGCATGAGAATCATCGCCGGTGATATGTTCAATGATTGGTTGGATGATCAGATAATTCATCCCGAGGAACAGGGAGTGGTTGCTGAGGCTGTAAAACTGCCTCTAGTTGAATACGCCTGGCCCAACGGAGCTGGGATCTTTCTCAAACACGAAGCAGCCATAGCCATCACAGTCGCGAACGCCCCATGCATTGTACTGCATGTGGTTTGATGAAATGGTTTGGTCACTTTGGTACGTGCGAATGAGCATCAAATGCCCACCATCAGTTGAACGAGCGAGAAACCACCACCCATTGACATGTATATTTCCAGGTCCTGGAATTATAAAGGCCAGCACATTTTCGTCAGCTGCAACAAATCAAATTGGAGACCAAAAGGATAAAAATATACAATCATGTTCAAACTATGTGTGGAATTAAGATTACTATAACAGTCACACAGATCATAGCCAGAGAATTGCAATGCCGTGGTCATAATCATACCCTAATTTTTTTAAAGGCAATGGCTTTTATATTCTAGCAATATGTCATGGTTCAAACATCATGTAAAAATGAGAGGAAAACAGATATGCCAGGGCCTACTCATATTCTACCATAACAGTTAGATGCCAACTGTTCTCATATCAACTCTAACAATAACGTGCATGGTTATAAAAATCTTAAAAATGAGAGTAACATATAGCATCATATGGTTATACTCATAATATCTATTCTAACAATCATTAAATGCTGATTGTTCTCATATCAACTCTAACAATAACATGTGTGGTCATAAAAATCTAAGAAATGAGAGGAACATATAGCAATGATATGGTCATAGTCATACTATCTATTCTAAATTTCTAAAAATAAATAGGTAGTCATATTCATATGGTAAAGATGAGATGAGATAGAACAATTACACGATGATAGATTCCACCAGTATATGCAGCCAATCTGTCCGTCGACCGCGTAAACGATGCCATCGTGCACTATAGCATCAGACAGAAATGGAGGGTAAACAGGATTGATGATGAGCCATAACCATGTATGGCGACCGAATTCCAGATAGGCTAATCCCCCGTCGAACAAGGCATTGAGCTTGTAATCCATGTAGTCTTCTGATGGTGTGGGCACTTCGCAAATTACAACCTTCAGCAAATGGAGGACCAACCAAGTGCTCGACACCTCTCATGCGTAGTAGGCAGGAGAGTCCGACGGGCCGCGAGGCTCAATGCCGGCGGTATCCAACGATGGAAGGGTGATCTCTCGCTGGGTGTAGATATCCACAAGATGCCACGGACTACCTGATTGGTGGATGAGGACGATCCGGTTGGCCTTCATGCTCGCCCAGTAGTGGCCGCACATGAAGGACAGGTGGGCGGGTAGTGGTAGCATGTCAAGGGGCACGACGACAACCTTCGTAGGATCATCAAGTTGGTGTCTGGGCCACCTGCGAGGATCGAGCATCAACAAGCAGGGTGTCTTGAAAAGGGCCGGCCAGCTGCTGACGAGTACACGCTGCATAGACACTGAGCATGCAGCCAGACGCACGGTGCTGAGCAGGTCCATACGATTACAGATCTGCTCCAAGAGAACATCGGGGAGGGAATTCCAATCGCGGCTCTGCGTGTTAGACGGTTCTGCCAGCATAGGTTTTTTTAGGGAGCTGAGCGATTGGGGTTTTCGGTGCCTGTGGGCGAGAGGGGAAGTAGGTGCGGGAGGGCGAGCAAAGAAGTTGGCATGTGTGGGCAAGCAGTGAGCGGGGGAATATGGTGCGCGCGAGCTACCGAGGAAGATGGCGCTGGCGGGCGAGCAGTGAGCGGGGGGGGGGGAATGGTGTGCGGCCGACGATGGGGAAGAGAGGAGGAAGAAGAGGAAGAGATGGGGAAGAAGGTGCATTAAATCTCAACTCAACTAGTACTACTAGGATATACCGTCCTTCGGAGTGTAAGTTGTTAAGCCGATGACATGTGGGTCTACCACAAGAGGGCCCATAGGTCAGTTAATGGAAGAGAGAGGTGCATACGCATAATTGCGGAATCGCGCTCCACTGGCAGACATGATGGCAGTACAAGGTAAGGCTGATTTAGTAACACCAACACGCTGGCTCAGCTAATTAACTAACTGTCCCATCTGCTGCTGCATGTATTGTCACTTCACTGTGAAGACTAGTTGAATAGTTCTCTCTGACCGATGGGGAATAATGGATCGCCAAGACTTCCTATCTATTTATGCCTCTACTCTCATCCCGTCCAACAACAAGAACCATTAGCCAAGGCTCCCGGCGCAAATTACGTACTACTACTACTACCTCCGTCTTAGTTTATAGGTGCCCTTCGTATTTAGTGTAAAAGTTTGACCATAGATTTACCTAAGAAAATGTCAATACATGTCACCAAAAATTATACCATTGGAAATTATGTTCAAATACGA
Source organism: Thinopyrum elongatum (assembly GCA_011799875.1). NCBI lineage: Eukaryota > Viridiplantae > Streptophyta > Magnoliopsida > Poales > Poaceae > Thinopyrum > Thinopyrum elongatum. The sequence goes on from CM022303.1 coordinate 583,463,139, forward strand.
ATCCAACGATATAATTTTTAGTGACATGCATTCACATTTTGTTAGTTAAATCTATGGTCAAAATTTGATACTACAAACTACGAAGGGGACTAGTAAACCAGGACAGAGGTAGTACTAGTACCTACTCCCTCCTTCCGGTTTATATAAAGGTCAATAAAAAGAAATCATCAACCAAGGTAATGAGTGCCAGAAGAATTTTTTTGCAAAGTACCTACTCCCTCCTTCCAGTTTATATACAATACTTTGCAAAAGTACTCAATTAATGGGCTCGTTTTCCTCAAGAAAATCGTATTTACCAACGTATTAATTGCAATGCATGCGTGCATGTGTGAACAACAAATGACCAGAACGTTTACATGCAACGTTTTCTCTTAATTCTTGCATGCAACGTTTTAATGAAGCTTGAAATATGAACATGTCAATGGGAGGGAGTAGAACCCTCATGCATGCATGCATGCAACACTCACATCTACACATGGACGCACGCAACACTCACAAATTGCTACTTGTGAGCAGCGTTGGGATTTCCTCGAAGAGGAGAGGATGAAGCAGTACAGTAGAGATAAGTATTTCTCTCAGTTAAGAACCAAGGTTATCAATCCAGTAGGAGAAACACACAGAACCTTGTTAGCAGCACCTACACACACAAAAGCAAAAACTTGCACCCAACGCAAAACAAGGGGTTGTCAATCCCTTGGCAGTTAATTGCAAGGATCAAATCTCGTAGTGATAGATAGATAAAATAAAACACAAAATAAAAGAATGGTAAATAAATTGCAGCAAGGTATTTTTGGATTTAATATATGATAAAAGATAGACCCGAGGGCCATAGTTTTCACTAGAGGCTTCTCCCTTGAAGATAGCATACGGTGGGTAAACACATTACTATTGGGGAATTGATAGAAAAGCGCATAGTTATGACGATATTCAAGGCAATGATCATGTATATAGGCATCATGTCCGAGACAAGTAGACTAACTCCTGCCTACATCTACTACTATTACTCCACCCATCGACCGCTATCCAGCATGCATCTAGGGTATTAAGTTAACGAAAAACAGAGTAACGCCTTAAGCAAGATGACATGATGTAGACAAAGTAAATCCAATCAATATGAATAAACCCCATCATTTTATCCTTAATGGCAATGATACAATACGTGTCACGTCCCTTTCTGTCACTGGGATTGAGCAACGCAAGACCGAACCCATCACAAAGCACCTCTCCCATTGCAAGATAAATCAATCTAGTTGGCCAAACCAAACCGATAGATCGGAGAGAAATACAAAGCTATAGCAATCATGCATATAAGAATTCAGAAAAGACTCAAATAATATTCATGAATAATCTGGTCATAAACCCGCAATTCATCGGATCCCAACAAGCACACCACAAAGAAGGATTACATTGAATAGATCTCCAAGAAGATCGAGGAGAACATTGTATTGAAGATCAAAGAGAGAGAAGAAGCCATCTAGCTACTGGCTATGGACCCATAAGTCTGAGGTAAACTACTCACGCATCATCAGAAGGGCAGCAAGGTTGATGCAGAGGCCCTCCGTGATCGATTCCCCCTCCGGCAGAGTACCGGAAAAGGTCTCCAGATGGGATCTCGAAGGAACAGAGACTTGCGGCGGCGGAAAAGGTATTTCGGGTGGCTCTCTGTTGGTTTGGGATTATTTGTGAATTTATAGCACTGGAATTAGGTCAGGAGGTGCCATGAGGGGCCCACAATCCTGGGGGGCGCACCCTACCCCCAGGGCACGCCTCCCAAGCTTGTCGCTCCCTCGTGCCTCCTATGGTCTTCTCCCGAAGCTTCTAGTGTTTCTTTTGGTCCAAAAAAATTAATCCAAAGTTTTTTCTTTGTTTGGACTCCGTTTGGTGCTGTTTCCCTAAAAAGCCAAAACCATGCAGAAAACAGCAACTGGCACTGGGCACTGGATTAATAGGGTAGTCCCAAAAAATGATATATAATTGCATAATAAACATCCAAGATTGATACTATAATAGCATGGAACAATAAAAAATTATAGATACGTTGGAGATGTATCAGGTTCCCCAAGCTTATCCTGCTCGTCCTTGAGTAGGTAAATGATAAAAACAGAATTTTTGATGTGGAATGCTACCTATCATATTCATCATGTAATCTCTTTTGTGGTATCAATATTAAGATCTGAATGATTCAAAGCAATAGTCTATAGTTTGAGATAAAGACATCAATACTCAGGCATACCAACAAACAATCATGCCTTTCAAAATAAAAATGGTAAAGAAAGTTATCCCTACAAAATCATATAGTCCTGTCATGCTCCATCTTCTTAACATGAAATATTTATCATGAACAACCCCGGTTTTAGCCAAGAAATTGGTTCATACTTTTTAACGCGCTTCAGCTTTTTCATCTCTCATGCAATACATGAGCGCAAGCCATGGATATAGCACTATGGGTGGAATAGAATATGGTGATGGAGATTGATAAGGGGAAGTCAAAAAGGAAGATAGTCTCACACTGACGAGGCTAATCAACGGGCTATGGAGATGCCCATCAATTGATGTCAATGCAAGGAGTAGGGATTGCCACGCAATGGATGCACTAAGAGCTATAAGTGTATGAAAGCTCAACAATGAAAACTAAGTGGGTGTGCATCCAACTTGCTTGCTCATGAAGACCTCGGGCATTTGAGGAAGCCCATCATCGGAATATACAAGCCAAGTTCTATAATGAAAAATTCCCACTAGTATATGAAAGTGAAAGCATAGGAGACTCTCTATAGGAAAAACATGGAGCTACTTTGAAGCACAAGTGTGGAAAAAGGATAATAACATTGCCCCTTCTCTCTTTTTCTCTCATTTTTTTCCTTTTTTTTGTTGGGCTCTTTTTGACCTCTTTTTTTCTCTTTTATTTATTTATTTCCTCACTGGGACAATGCTCTAATAATCATGATCATTACACTTCTATGTACTTACAACTCAAGATTACAACTCGATACTAGAACAAAATATGACTCTATATGAATGCCTCTGGCAGTGTACCAGGATGTGCAATGATACTAGTGTAACATGTATGAAAAATGATGAACGGCGGCTGAGCCACAAATACTATGTTAGCTATATGATCATGCAAAGCAATATGATAATGACGATGTGTGTCATGTAAACGGAACGGTGGAAGTTGCATGGCAATATATCTCGGAATGGCTATGAAAATACCATAATAGGTAGGTATGGTGGCTGTTTTGAGGAAGATATAAGGAGGTTTATGTGTGATAGAGCATATCATATCACAGGGTTTGGATGCACCGGCGAAGTTTGCACCAACTCTCGAGGTGAGAAAGGGCAATGAACGGTATCGGAGAGGCTAGCAAATTACAGAAAGGTGAGAGTGCGTATAATCCATGGACTCACATTAGTCATAAAGAACTCACATGCTTATTGCAAAAGTCTATTAGCCCTCGAAACAAAGTACTACTATGCATGCCCCTAGGGGGAAGGGTGGTAGGAGCTAACCATCGCGCGCCCCCGACTGCCACACAAAGGAAGACAATCAATAACAAATCATGCTCCAACGACAGACCATACATGCATACTTCGGGAATCACAAACCTTAACACCAATATTCTTACTAAACCACAATCATTCACTAGTACCTCCCACATATTACCACCTTAATATCGCAAAACTATTGCAAGGAATCAAACTTATCATATTTAGTGATCTACATGAAAGTTTTTATTATATCCTTCTTGAATACCTATCATATTAGGACCAATTTCATAACCCGTGCAAATTGCCATTACTATTTATGAGACTCTCAAAAAGATATAAGTGAAGGATGAGAGTGCAACTATTTCTTTAAAATATAAGCACAGCTGTGCTCAAAAAGATATAAGTGAAGCACTAGAGCAACTGCCTAGCTCAAAAGATATAAATTGTCATGGATTTGTCATGGCAGATGTCCTTAGTGTAAGGACTTAGTCGTGAGGCCAATGCATCTATGTAATAACTTGAGAGCGGTTGAGTGGGATGAGAGACGCGAGGTTTTTTACCCAGGTTCGGCCCCTCACGATGGAGGTAAAAGCCTACATCTTGCTTCATTGATATTGATCATGATGATGCTCACGGTTACAAGGGCGAGGTTTCGCTGCCTCTATCTCAAGAGCTATTGATTTGTATGTCTCAACTTCTAAAACTTGTCCCTCTTGGGGTGCCCCGCCCCTCCTTATATAAGTTGAAGGGGCGGGTTACATGACTAGTCCTAGTAGGATTAGGATTACTCTATTACAAGTGGAGTCCTAGTCTTGCTTCCTTTGTAGGAGAATATTCCTTATGCCTTTCATCTTAAGCCGGCCCACCATAACACAAGCCGGTCTTCCATTGTGGCACCCTGGCTCAGAGTAAACCGAAACGCCCCGTATTCCTGCCCAGGGACAAGTCCTCTGGAATACGGCACTGTTGGCATAGAACAAATCAGCTCTTTACTACTATGGATAAGGTTACAAAGGGTACATGGATGACATCGGCACGGCGACACTATGGCTGCCCAGGGTAGCTCTATGCTAACAGCGGACTAACTCTCTCGGCAGCGGAACAACGACAACGGTGATGGACTCCACTCCGCAGGGACTCTGGCTAGAACGCGTCCCCTAGCTCGCGAACTCAGAATCCTCGATAAGCAAGCAATCATGGCATGACCTGCAAACTGGCATGACACGCCAGGTGAGTACTTTGAATGTACTCGCAAGCTCACAGCAAACATCAGCATTAAAGCAAGACAACATCACAGCAATCCAAAATTAACCAGCATGGCTATCCAGCAAGGTAGCTACTGAAATAACTGCAGTAAGGTAAAGCATATTAAATTCATACTCCAAATAATCTCAGGATCCAATCCGAACCTGTACCAAGTCCAATCCAAATCATGTGGTCATCCGACCACTCATCTCATAGCCATTCCATGGCTAACATATCAAATACCTGATTCCATCTGCACCACAAGTCTGACAAACTTACTCTCTTCTGGGTTGCATCACAACCCTCAGAATACTCATAATCCACCGAGTACTTCTGATCATATGACGAGTTCTACCATCATTATCACTACTATGGTTGACCACCTAGTGAGGTCTAGACGGACTGTCCAATACCGTGGACACGGCTATTCGAATAGATTTTACACTCTGCAGAGGTTGCGCACTTTACCCACACTATGGAGCACTGACCTCGTGATCCCATTCAGGTGGACCAGCATTGTTCCAACGAAACCCGCCTGACCCGTGACTCTTCCATCGTACCACCAGCAATCACACTCCCTCGGAGTCAAGCCTTGGGTGGCCCCGTGTCACCTCGTGACACCCTGCCACCGTCGTGGCCAAACTAAACTGTCCCAAACGGGGACGGGATCCCAAATAACTCAACTGGGCTCACAGGGTTATCGTTGTCTACCTGATCAGGGCAGCACGCACGCATAACCCTCCCTCTTTGGAGGTACCGGTGAAAGAGCACGCGATCAGACCAAGTCAAGGCCGTCCATACCGGCAAATGTGGTTGCACGGATAAGTCCAGACAGGTGACTCAAGGTCAACCATGAAATATCTAATCCCCGAATAATATTTCGGTCATGGCTGACACTCCGATAACCAGTATGCTTAAGCCACTGCTACTAACTCATTTCTATGAACTGCTGGATGGACTCCAAAATAATCATAGACAGTGATCTCAACATCATAGTATCAACAAGTGGGTAAGCTACTAGTCACTAATAATCCGATACTCAACATGGTCGTCACCTATCCAAGAATTAACTCGATCATTGCATAATCCAATCCACTTCACAAATAACTCATACTTGCTGTTAAAGTAAATAGTTAAACTATGATATTGCAATGCAATGATGCAGATGAGAGTTGTGGCTTGCCTGAGGGTGAAGGGATCATCGGGAAGGAGTGCGGAGAGTCCGCGGGAAGAGTTGCCGGAAACAGTTCTCTCCCGGAGGGGCTGTTTACGGCAAGGGCAAACAGGTCATTTCCACTGTGTCAAAACATTATGAAAATGTCTCCATCGGAACGGGCTTGACGAGACGAAGACGTGGGCGTTGGATTCACCTCGATCGGAGTTGTGGATAAAAAGTTATAAGGGTTTTTCTGCCAGGGACTAATCTGCAGAAATAATAATTACATTTAGGTCCTTGGGTAGAGCAGCTGGTCGCGCACTTAGGCAGAATGCGCCTTCCAGTGAGGGAAATGGAAAGGCGGCGGGGCGCGTCCACTTATCCGAGCTGGCGGGTGCGGGGTCGGGCTCGGTGCAGCTGACCGGTGGGGCCCGCGCAGCTTCTCTCTCTCTTCCCTCGCTCCTTCTTCTTCCTTCGACAGAACAGAGAGGAGAAGCGTGACAGAGGCGAGGCCGGCGTCGGCAGCGGCGACTCCGGCCATCTCCAGCCGTGCTCAGGCCACCGGAGGAACCAGGGGATGATGTCGCGCTCGGGGTAGGCCAAAGGAGCGGCGGGGAGCGAACATGGCGACGGGTACCGTGGGGAACCGAGGCGGGCGCTGGCGAGAGGCGCGGGCGGCTCCGGCCACCTCTCGCGGTGCTCGGCACACCGGCGTGCTCGGGGAGGAGTGGAGCATCCATCCCCGCATCACACGGATGCCGAGGAGCACCGAGATGAGTGGGGCGGCGACCGTGGCGGACGACGGCTCCGGCGAGATTGAGCGCGGGTGCCACGGTGGTGGAGGGGAGGGGCTGAGGCTACGGGGAGGTTATAAGAGCTCCGGGTGGTCCTCTGGTGGTGGTTAAAGGGAGAAGGGGTGCCCGGCTCGCCGGAATTGCAGAAAGCAGAGGCGGCGGCCATGGCGACAGATGGAGGCAAGGAGGGGCTCTGGGGTTCGGCTGAGCGGCTGGGGAGGGGTGGTGAGGTGAGGTGGAGCGGCTGGTGTGGACTAAAGGACTCGAGGGGGGGGCTATACATAGCCGCGGTGAGGAGGGCTCGCGATGGTGGCCGAAGCACCGAGACGCACGGCCACGGCGGCGATCTTAGCCACATACTTGAGCTTGCAGGCGAGCTAGCTGGACGGTAGCGTTGCCGACCTGACGAGCATTCAATGCAACGCAACGGCTCGGGGAGGAAGAAGCCAGAGAGGGAGGTGACAACTCGGGTCACGGGCGAACAGAGCCGCGACGGTGACCGTCATGGCATGGAGAGAAGGTAATCGGAGGGGAGAAGGGTCGGGAGAGAGGCAGGTGGAAGCCGCGGAGCCGTATGACACATCCGGACAAGCAGAGGCCGGCCGGAGATGACCGGACGGAGCTCACAGAGAGCAGAGCGCCGTTTTGGCATGCTCTCTGCGTGGTCACCACATGCATATGATGCCACGGCCACGTCTTTGACACTAAATATTGTCCAGTGTGTAGTCCCTCCAGGATACATTGCAAATGAGGTGATATATCGATGAGATGAGCTGTAGGTAGACGGGAGTGGTCACTGGAAGTTTGCTGTAGCAAACTTGACCACACCACTGCGATGAACAGAAAAGTGATATGGTTAAAATGAGATGTCTGGGAGGTCTCGGGTAAGAAGTACTACAGTCCTGGGGGTTTTGGAAGGAATTGGACCAATATACATCATAGTTGCTTTGCAACAGCACAATTGGTCCAGAATCAAGATCATGATGGTGCACTCAAATGAAGAAGCCACTTGAGCTGAAATTTGGCAAGGCAGAGTTATTTGGACATATGAAGATTATGTAAAAATTTAATACCAAATGGACATGCCAAAATGGTACTTCCTTCACAGCTATCCTCTCTGTCCAGAAACTTGGAATAATTCTAGAGAAATATTGGGAAGATGAATTGAGCCAAAATTTTGTGGAGAGGTGTTATATAGGTAGGAGAATGCTCTGGTAAATTTTCAGAAATTATGGAGCAATATAAAATATAGTTGCTTTACAATGTGAAAATCTGACCAGAAACCAAGATTTGAGGCTGTGCTCTCATATATGATTGGATAGGGTTGAAACTTGGTGGAGAGTCATTATTTGAGCATATGAATATGCTTGAAAAATTTCAACTCATTTGGATACTCCTAGCTAGCACTTGCTTCACAAAGATTCCAGTTGCCCAGAAACTTTGGAAATTAGCCAAGAGAGATTTATTATCCAAATAAAGTTGAATTTTGGCATGTGGCAATGATATGGATAGGAAAGAGTGCACAAAAAGTTTGAGAGCAAGCAAGCGAATATAAAGGGTACTTGCTTCACATACTGCCAGCTGGGGCAAAATCAGAAAATGAATATTTGTGAAATATTTTTGAACATGGCAAGGAAGGATTTGACATTTTTGTGGAAGATCTGACCCAAATAATTTATGAGAATTATTTGGGAATTTTGGGAATTATGGAAAGGTGGATTGCTTCACAACTCAGGGCAAACAGGGTTATTCCTGTAATAGAAAAAAGGAATATTCCCAAGAAAAAGAATATTGGGGTTGGTCCAAGATGGTTATGGCCTGGTCTTGGGATGGTTTTGAGGTTGGCAAGCCACTCGGGAAGAAAAATGAAGGGTGACCCCTCTAGGTTGCAGGACTACTAAGTCACAGAAAAGCGAATCCGGACAAAATCAAAAGAAAAAGAAAATGGGCAAAAGCCAGGGTGTTACAAACCTACCCCCTTTAAAGAAATCTCGTCCTCGAGATTTGGTTGCTCAGGGATCAAACATGAATTTTTTTCCACCTGAGGAAACCGTTTCCAACTCGGGTTTCCTTTTTACCTTTGTATAATGTTCCCACTGAATTTCATATGACTGACTACCTTGCCTCGGGGTGGTTTGCTTTACTAGATCCTTTTTCTGGAAAATCTTACCTCCTCGGTTACTCTGACTTTACTCCTTTAGTGTCTGCTATCCTGTCTGGGGCAATAAGTTATCTTGACCGAGCTATGTGTCCTGCTTGTAAGTCCGAGGGTGATTCCTCATGGACGTGTCATGACAAGGTCCAATACGAACGACCGTTCACTGAGTTGTGAACAGATTCTCTTGGTGGACGCAAAATCTTTTACTCATTGCATTGGGTGACTTCAAATAGTTGTGTGTCCTCCAGGCTCAAAACAGTACTGTGAATCGTACCGTTCTCCTAGCGGAATCTGACTTCTCACACGAATAGCTGGGTCATCTTGGGTATCTTCACTGTCTTGGGTATAAGGCTCCTACCAAATATTTGACTGTCACCTGTCATGACCAGCGTAAAGGTGTATGGTCTTATTGTGATATTGTCCATAGACTTGGCTGATAGTGGTCCTGACAACAGAATCTTGTTCACGGCAGGTTAGTCTTTAACTGATTTCCATTTGTGAGGACATATGCTTCAAAACTGTTGTTCATCCTTCTGATTATTCAGTCTGTCAGTATCTCCATATGGATGGTAGGCCATGTAATACTTTAACATGGTTGTTGAATTTGAACTGCTGAGTTATTCTTTCGATTGACCTAACCAGCTTGGTTGCCTTTTTCTGACAATTCTGAGCATATCTGGTTGGCTGAGCGGGTTGTCTCGGTATGGGGTCCTTGCAAATGGGATAGACCCGTGGGTATGTACCCATGGTGGCTGGTATCGAACCCGACTGCTCTGAGTATCTGTACCATGTTGATCCTGCAACCATTAGCATACCTTGCTCCTTCATTATGGTTCTCTTTGCCTGGATCCTTTGCCGAAAGAACTTGGCCTTATGTGTTCTTGATTCTCCATGTGACCTTAGGTGTTGTCAGGTGCAATATTCCGGCATGCTTATTACATTACAAGTTGTAGCTGTAGGGTAACGATCGTCTGAACCCTTGAATAAAACTGGCAAATAAACCAGTAGCCATCAGAACGGTCTTTACAACTCAGATCTGGGACATTACTGGAGTAACTCAACCCCAACTCAAGACGGCTGAAAAGCAGCTCAGAGCATGAGACAGTGTCGATAAGAAGAAAGTAGCAACTCCCTAAGACGGCTGAAAAACAGCTCAGAGCATAGGGTCATTGCTACGAAGAGAAATTCAACAGCTGCCCGAGACGGCCGAAAAGCAGCTCAGAACACGGACAGTTGTTGACAAGAGAAACAAAAATCGGCATCCACCCCGGACGGTCGGAAACAGCTCAGAACACAGGTGTGGTGCCGTCACTAAAGAAAGATGGGCAAGGGTTCATCCATGTCCCATACAGCTCACAGATGGTTGGCTTACTCCATAGGTGGTTGGTCATCACACTGAAGTGTATAACTGGCGTTCTCTTCTTCTTACATAGCTCATACAAAAGTCGGATCCTCACCGAGCTGGCATCATTGTATGAGTAACCCATATGACCTTGGCAGCATGTCCACCATATCTATGGAAACATGTGTAGCTGGCCACTTGATTTCCGAGGCAAGCTTGTGTCCTGACTGATTTTTTTTGCCTTTGGTCCAACTGTTGCGGATCTAACCCTGGGGATGCATTATCATATGCTGCTAACTTGCATTGGAATATGTCCATGTGTCGTATTGAGGAAGACACCGGGATCCTTGCGTCGTACGCTTCTCAGGTAGCTTGTAGGGAAAAACTGGGTTGCTTACATCTGGAGCTTCCTTGTTGCCATGTGCAGACTGAGTGCATATATATATATCTTGAGGTTACTGCTGTCGGTTACTTGTTGTATGCAACAGAGTATTCGGCTATCCTTCTTCTTGTACACTAAGCACATTCTGGCTTGCTTCCAAGACATGGCCGGGTTCAAATTGTACTCATAGCAGACTCAAACCTTGCATATATGAATCATACCTTCGGCACAGAATGCACTGTGGATCATGCACACATCTTGCCTTCTTGCTGATTTGATCATTGCTGCTGTGAAAATTGCACACTGAGGTATACTTGATGCTGATAATCAATCCAGCCAGGATATCATTTATAATCAGACCAAATATTCCCAATATCAGGCAGTTAGCGAGAAATTCCATATTGCTGGGCTGAGCTTCCAAATGGCTGTCTCTTTACTGACTCTTTGGGTTCAGGGTCGGTGAGCAATTTCCTTAAGGGGAAAATAAGGTAACAACAAGGGCCCAACTAAAGAAGCAAAAGAAATGACTAAAACAAAGCACACAGAGCAGCAAGATTACACACAAGCAAAATCACACTCTACAACCATCCACAACAATAATATGCATTCCTACTTAGGCACACAAATCTCGCAAGAACTCCGGTATTACGGTCTAACATGCTGTGTCGATGTGCACGAAAGTGAATCAATGTGTGGAAGAAAATTGGTGTAAACAAGACTACACCAAATACAGGCTTAACACGGATGGAACAGATGACGAGGACGAACTTGGTGATCGGGGGTTGGAACACAGAAGTTACGACCACATCATCATCATAAACCGTACGGAAGAAAACCATACATGTCCAAAGAATAGGTGGCGGAATGAGTTAATGGTGGAGACAAAGGCTTGCAGGCATTGCCCTTTTCTGATAACAAGGATCAGTAAGGGTTGCCGAAGCGGCTAGTGGAATGGCCCGATCTGGGATAGAACTTGTCTATCACCGAAACGATAGGAGTGGCTGATGAGAATAAATTGGTGTGGTACCGGTGCATCAATCCGACAAGGGATCGACACCACCAAGCACCTTGGCATCACTCCGCTGGGACGAAGATGACACCACATCAAGGAACAAATATGCAAACTAGAGAGCGCAGGCAGGGAATCGAAATCAATGCCACCTACGTTCACCAGATCCATCGTTAGTGATAAGATAAATATTCTATATGCATGCTATGCACAAACAAATGCAACAACCAAGTGCAGCAGACAAACTCGATCCTATACTACCGGTTACTAATGCTTGCGCCTAGACCACGCATTCTATAGCCAAACCTACTCTGATACCAACTTCTGTGGCACCCTGGCTCAGAGTAAACCGGAACGCCCCGTATTCCTGCCCAGGGACAAGTCCTCTGGAATATGGCACTGTTGGCATAGAACAAATCAGCTCTTTACTACTATGGATAAGGTTACAAAGGGTACATGGATGACATCGGCACGGCGACACTACGCCTGCCCGGGGTAGCTCTATGCTAACAGCGGACTAACTCTCTCGGCAGCGGAACAACGACGACGGTGATGGACTACACTCCGCAGGGACTCTGGCTAGAACGCGTCCCCTAGCTCGCGAACTCAGAATCCTCGACAAGCAAGCAATCATGGCATGACTTGCAAATTGGCATGACACGCCAGGTGAGTACTTTGAATGTACTCGCAAGCTCACAACAAACATCAGCATTAAAGCAAGACAACATCACAGCAATCCAAAATTAACCAGCATGGCTATCCAGCAAGGTAGCTACTGAAATAACTGCAGTAAGGTAAAGCATATTAAATTCATACTCCAAATAATCTCAGTATCCAATCCGAACCTGTACCAAGTCCAATCCAAATCATGTGGTCATCCGACCACTCATCTCATAGCCATTCCATGGCTAACATATCAAATACCTGATTCCATCTGCACCACAAGTCTGACAAACTTACTCTCTTCTGGGTTGCATCACAACCCTCAGAATACTCATAATCCACCGAGTACTTCTGATCATATGACGAGTTCTACCATCATTATCACTACTATGGTTGACCACCTAGTGAGGTCTGGACGGACTGTCCAATACCGTGGACACGGCTATTCGAATAGATTTTACACTCTGCAGAGGTTGCGCACTTTACCCACACTATGGAGCACTGACCTCGTGATCCCATTCGGGTGGACCAGCATTGCTCCAACGAAACCCGCCTAACCCGTGACTCTTCCATCGTACCACCGGCAATCACACTCCCTCGGAGTCAAGCCTTGGGTGGCCCCGTGTCACCTCGTGACACCCTGCCACCGTCGTGGCCAAACTAAACTGTCCCAAACGGGGACGGGATCCCAAACAACTCAACTGGGCTCACAGGGTTATCGTCGTCTACCTGATCAGGGCAGCACGCACGCATAACCCTCCCTCTTTGGAGGTACCGGTGAAAGAGCACGCGATCAGACCAAGTCAAGGCCGTCCATACCGGCAAATGTGGTTGCACGGATAAGTCCGGACAGGTGACTCAAGGTCAACCATGAAATATCTAATCCCCGAATAATATTTCGGTCATGGCTGACTCTCCGATAACCAGTATGCTTAAGCCACTGCTACTAACTCATTTCTACGAACTACTGGATGAACTCTAAAATAATCATAGACAGTGATCTCAACATCATAGTATCAACAAGTGGGTAAGCTACTAGTCACTAATAATCCGATACTCAACATGGTCGTCACCTATCCAAGAATTAACTCGATCATTGCATAATCCAATCCACTTCACAAATAACTCATACTTGCTGTTAAAGTAAATAGTTAAACTATGATATTGCAATGCAATGATGCAGATGAGAGTTGTGGCTTGCCTGAGGGTGAAGGGATCATCGGGAAGGAGTGCGGAGAGTCCGCGGGAAGAGTTGCCGGAAACAGTTCTCTCTCGGAGGGGCTGTTTACGGCAAGGGCAAACAGGTCATTTCCACTGTGTCAAAACATTATGAAAATGACTCCATCGGAACGGGCTTGACGAGACGAAGACGTGGGCGTTGGATTCACCTCGATCGGAGTTGTGGACAAAAAGTTATAAGGGTTTTTCTGCCAGGGACTAATCTGCAGAAATAATAATTACATTTAGGTCCTTGGGTAGAGCAGCTGGTCGCGCACTTAGGCAGAATGCGCCTTCCAGTGAGGGAAATGGAAAGGCGGCGGGGCGCGTCCACTTATCCGAGCTGGCGGGTGCGGGGTCGGGCTCGGTGCAGCTGACCGGTGGGGCCCGCGCAGCTTCTCTCTCTCTTCCCTCGCTCCTTCTTCTTCCTCCGACAGAACAGAGAGGAGAAGCGCGACAGAGGCGAGGCCAGCGTCGGCAGCGGCGACTCCGGCCGTCTCCGGCCGTGCTCAGGCAACCGGAGGAACCAGGGGACAATGCCGCGCTCGGGGTAGGCCAAAGGAGCGGCGGGGAGCGAACATGGCGACGGGTACCGTGGGGAACCGAGGCGGGCGCCGGCGAGAGGCGCGGGCGGCTCCGGCCACCTCTCGCGGTGCTCGGCACACCGGCATGCTCGGGGAGGAGTGGAGCATCCATCCCCGCATCACACGGATGCCGAGGAGCACCGAGATGAGTGGGGCGGCGACCGTGGCGGACGACGGCTCCGGCGAGATTGAGCGCGGGTGCCACGGTGGTGGAGGGGAGGGGCTGAGGCTACGGGGAGGTTATAAGAGCTCCGGGTGGTCCTCTGGTGGTGGTTAAAGGGAGAAGGGGTGCCCGGCTCGCCGGAATTGCAGAAAGCAGAGGCGGCGGCCATGGCGACAGATGGAGGCAAGGAGGGGCTCTGGGGTTCGGCTGAGCGGCTGGGGAGGGGTGGTGAGGTGAGGTGGAGCGGCTGGTGTGGACTAAAGGACTCGGGGGGGGCTATATATAGCCGCGGGGAGGAGGGCTCGCGATGGTGGCCGAAGCACCGAGACACACGGCCACGGCGGCGATCTTAGCCACATACTTGAGCTTGCAGGTGAGCTAGCTGGACGGTAGCGTTGCCGACCTGACGAGCATTCAATGCAACGCGACGGCTCGGGGAGGAAGAAGCCAGAGTGGGAGGTGACAACTCGGGTCACGGACGAACAGAGTCGCGACGGTGACCGTCATGGCATGGAGAGAAGGTAATCGGAGGGGAGAAGGGTCGAGAGAGGGGCAGGTGGAAGTCGCGGAGCCGTAGGACACATCCGGACGAGCAGAGGCCGGCCGGAGATGACCGGACGGAGCTCACAGAGAGCAGAGCACCGTTTTGGCATGCTCTCTGCATGGTCACCACGTGCATATGATGCCACGGCCACGTCTTTGACACTAAATATTGTCCAGTGTGTAGTCCCTCCAGGATACATTGCAAATGAGGTGATATATCGATGAGATGAGCTGTAGGTAGACGGGAGTGGTCACTGGAAGTTTGCTGTAGCAAACTTGACCACACCACTGCGATGAACAGAAAAGTGATATGGTTAAAATGAGATGTCTGGGAGGTCTCGGGTAAGAAGTACTACAGTCCTGGGGGTTTTGGAAGGAATTGGACCAATATACATCATAGTTGCTTTGCAACAGCACAATTGGTCCAGAATCAAGATCATGATGGTGCACTCAAATGAAGAAGCCACTTGAGCTGAAATTTGGCAAGGCAGAGTTATTTGGACATATGAAGATTATGTAAAAATTTAATACCAAATGGACATGCCAAAATGGTACTTCCTTCACAGCTATCCTCTCTGTCCAGAAACTTGGAATAATTCTAGAGAAATATTGGGAAGATGAATTGAGCCAAAATTTTGTGGAGAGGTGCTATATAGGTAGGAGAATGCCCTGGTAAATTTTCAGAAATTATGGAGCAATATAAAATATAGTTGCTTCACATTGTGAAAATCTGACCAGAAACCAAGATTTGAGGCTGTGCTCTCATATATGATTGGATAGGGTTGAAACTTGGTTGAGAGTCATTATTTGAGCATATGAATATGCTTGAAAAATTTCAACTCATTTGGATACTCCTAGCTAGCACTTGCTTCACAAAGATTCCAGTTGCCCAGAAACTTTGGAAATTAGCCAAGAGAGATTTATTATCCAAATAAAGTTGAATTTTGGCATGTGGCAATGATATGGATAGGAAAGAGTGCACAAAAAGTTTGAGAGCAAGCAAGCGAATATAAAGGGTAGTTGCTTCACAAACTGCCAGCTGGGGCAAAATCAGAAAATGAATATTTGTGAAATATTTTTGAACATGGCAAGGAAGGATTTGACATATTTGTGGAAGATATGACCCAAACAATTTATGAGAATTATTTGGGAATTTTGGGAATTATGTAAAGGTGGATTGCTTCACAACTCAGGGCAAACAGGGTTATTCCTGTAATAGAAAAAAGGAATATTCCCAAGAAAAAGAATATTGGGGTTGGTCCAAGATGGTTATGGCCTGGTCTTGGGATGGTTTTGAGGTTGGCAAGCCACTTGGGAAGAAAAATGAAGGGTGACCCCTCCAGGTTGCAGGACTACTAAGTCACAGAAAAGCGAATCCGGACCAAATCAAAAGAAAAAGAAAATGGGCAAAATCCAGGGTGTTACATCCATGAACCGCCTTCTGGGCCTCTGGGTCTTGTCGCTCCTCTGACCCGCCTGCCGGGTCACCAATGAGTCACCTGGCTCGGCCGGGTCATCAGTGAGTGGAGAGATCCGGGCGGGTCACTTAGTGAGTCGCCAAGTCAGGGCGGGTCACCAGTGAGTCGCCAAGTCCGGACGGTCATATATCCGGCCGGGTCATACCGCGGGGTATATCCCCGACATTAGCGCCCAGTTTAATTTGGATTTATCCATGTTAAATTGATTCTGCAAAATAAACATAAGAACAAATTTGACAGGTTGTTCTCCAAATTGAAAGTTTTACTGAGCCGGCACCTGATCATCCTTAAGTCCTTGTCATCTCCTTCTTCTGAAAAGTCCGGGTCAATAGACCAGCTTCATAATCAATTTGCTTGTAGGAAAATATTGTAAAAAAGAATCCATTTAAGTCGGCCTTCAATGCTCTGCTTGATAAAAATATTGGACTTAAGATGTCCTTCTGGAGCTGAACCAGTTTTTGACTACTCCGGCTTAATGATGCTAGAGCTTGTCAAGTTGTGATCCTCGAAATTGCCGGGTTATGATTGATAATGCCGGGTCATGATTGTTGCCGACACCGGGTCATGTAATTGACTTTGTTGAGTTATCCAGGCCAAAACTGAGAATATAATACCTGGTTTGTTCAAAAACTGAGAACTTGAAGATATTCCTCCATGCTATGCATATCATCTGTAGCCCCCATGTCTTAAGAGGAAAACATAGTGATAGCTTAAGACTTGCTTCAATATAAATGCTACAACTTTGGAGAAATCCGGATTGTTCATGTAAGTAGCCAATCATAAACTGAACACTTTGTACTTCCCATGTGTAGCCCCAAGTGCCGGGTTATTATGCAATAATAAGCAGGGACTTTGTAGATCTGAGTATATAGACTTTGACAGGAGCAATTAGTAGCCCCCAAGGGCCGGTGATGGGTCGGGTCTTCAATGAGGCGAGTGAAAATGACTTTGCATTAGCCCCCAAGTGCCATGGTGCATGCTTGTAGTAACATGGTGAGGGAGTCCTGGATGAGGGGGTCCTCGGGTGTCTGGGCTATTTGATATGGGCCGGACTGATGGGCGATGAAGATACAAAGCGGAAGACTTTCCCCCGTGTCCGGGTAGGACTCCCCTATGCGTGGATGGCAAGATTTGTGTCCGGATATGTAATTTCCTCCCTCTATGAACCGACTCTGTGTAACCCTAGGCCCCTTCGGTGTGTATATAAACTGGAGGGTTTAGTCCGTAAAGAGAAGGAGAATTCTCATAGGCTAGACAGCTAGGGTTTATCCATTATGATCTCGAGGTAGATCAACTCTTGTAACCCCTATACTCATCAAATACAATCAAGCAGGACGTAGGGTTTTACCTCCATTAAGAGGGCCCGAACCTGGGTAAACATCGTGTTCCCTTTGTTCCTTGTTACCTTCGATCTTCAGACGCACAGTTCGGGACCCCCTACCCGAGATCGGCCAGTTTTGACACCGACATTGGTGCTTTCATTGAGAGTTCCTTTGTGTTGTCGATAGAAGGATCGATGGCTCGCCTCGTCATCAATGACGATATCACTTCTAGAAGGGCCTTAACTCCAGGACATGTCCTCCAGCTCGGCGGTTTTACCATGGGCGCTCGCTCGGCCGTCAAGCCAACGGCGGCCCCCACAATCGCAAAACATCATCTCCGCATCGGCCTCAAACACTCCGAAAAGATGGATCCGGCAGATATCTCATTCTTGAACGAGCTGCTGGATCGCATCGCCGCCCTGGGGCTTGCAATAGACTATGATCGGATCGGGCTTAAACCCGATCAGAGGGAAATCAAGTCCCCACCGATCACCCATCTGGTAGCGGTCGTTGAGGAACGAGCCGAGAACGCTTCTTCCCCCAAGTTAAAAACCAGATATGTTCGGATTTCCGAGCCCTTCGAGCCGGACACCCATCCTCAGGAAGAGACTGTATGTCCTCTGAACTCAGGATCAGGCATTGAGCCCGGAAGTCACCTGGACCTTCCTAGTCCTAAACTGGTGACCTCGGAGATTCTTCAAGCTCCGGATTTAATCTCGGGTCAGTATTCGGGTTTTAGCCCGCCCACCCACCACAATCAATATTCTCCAAGTTATTCAGGCCCTCCAAACATATGTGACCTAATGTATATATGGCAGCAACCTCAGGAAACGGTCCATCACTTTTGGGCCAGATTCCTCCTTGTTAAAAACAAGATTAAAGATTGCTACGACGACAACGCGGTTTCGATTTTTTGTCGTAATTGTACGGACAAGGGAATTCTCAACGCCCTCAACCGCCGCCGCATATAGCACTTTACATAATTGGCACACATAGTACAGAAGTACTGCGTGATGGAAAGCGCATGGAAGGCCCAGACAGCCCGGTGGGAACCCCCTGCCTTTAAGCAGCCCACCATACGGGCAAAACGGATGCACCCTTATGAGGCATCCGACCACAAGCCCATTGACAAGAAAAACAAACCCTTCACGGGATATAGAACCGTCCTTGACGAACTACTCGACAAGCCTTGTCAGATACATACGACGCCGAGCACCGAACCAACGCACAGCCTTCAGACATGTTGGGTACTCCGGCAAGTGGCTAAGAGCGATGAGGCTATGCTCACCAGTACTACTCCAGAGAAACATTCTTCAGAGGATGACGATCTCAACGTCTTTATGGTCTTCGAGACCTTCTCTTCAAATAATCGGCGCAAAAGGGTGCTCCGCGACCTTGCCGAAGTAAACCAAGTAACCACAATGAACCCCTGGAATGACACGGCCATAACTTTCACGGCTGACGACGAACCAAGGGCTCGATTAGTCCGAGCACCAGCCGCCTTGGTCTTAAACCCAATTGTGGATGGCTTTCGACTCACCAAAGTGCTCATGGACAGTGGTAGTGGACTTAACCTCATTTACGAAGACACGCTCGACAAAATGCAAATGAAAAAGAGCCGCATCGAGCAAAGCATTACCACCTTTCGAGCCATCATCCCCAGTCGAGAAGCACGATGCTCGGGGAAAATTAAACTTCATGTAGTATTCGGCACGCCTGAGAATTACAGGTCCGAAGAGTTGCTCTTCCATGTGGCCCCTTTCAATAGCGGATATCATGCCCTCTTGGGGTGGGACGCCTTCGCACACTTCCAAGCCATACCCCAT
Source organism: Thinopyrum elongatum (assembly GCA_011799875.1). Lineage (NCBI taxonomy): Eukaryota > Viridiplantae > Streptophyta > Magnoliopsida > Poales > Poaceae > Thinopyrum > Thinopyrum elongatum. Next base: position 583,482,508 of record CM022303.1, read on the forward strand.
TACGGGTACATGAAGCTCAAAATGCCAGGGCCCAACGGAGTGATCACTATCACCAGTGATCCGGATATAGCACTCCGCGCCGAAAATAAAACCGCATCCTTGGCCCTCGAGGCACTATCCGAAGCTCTCGCGGCCAAAGAGCTAACCACCCTGCGTTCTACAGTGGAGAAAGATGATGTGATCCTCGACAAGAGGCCCAAATCCACCTCTTTCAAACCAGCAGACGAAATAGTCAAATTTCAAGTGCACCCGACGGACCCTAATAAAACAGCATCCATTGGAGCACAGCTGGATCCGACGGTCGATGCCGCCCTACGAGCGTTCCTGTGCGAAAATTGGGACATCTTTGCCTGGCACCCTTCGGACATGCCTGAAATCCCACGCAGACTGGCCGAACATAGCCTCAATATAATAAAGGGGTTCAAACCAGTCAAGCAAACGCTGCGGCAATTTTCCAAACCCAAACGACAAACTATGGGGGAGGAGCTAGCCAAACTACTCGAGGCCGGGCTCATTAGAGAAATCAAGCACCCGGACTAGCTAGCCAACCTGGTCATGGTGCCAAAGAAGGATAAGTCCTGGCGCCTTTGTGTCGATTTCAAAGACCTCAATAAGGCTTGCCCTAAGGACCCCTTCCCACTACCCTGCATTGACCAAATTATTGACGCAACCACGGGACACGACTCTTTGTGTTTCCTCGACGCCTACTCCAGATACCATCAGATTAAGATGAAGGAATCCGACCAGGCCGCAACAGCATTTATTACCCCGTACGGGCCTTTTTGCTTCAACACTATGCCCTTTGGGCTCAAAAACGCTGGTGCTACTTACCAACACATGATTCAAACATGTTTGGAAAAACAAATCGGCAAGACAGTGGAGGCATATGTGGACGATGTGGTCATCAAGACTAAACACGTCGAATCATTGGTGGACGATCTACGCCTCACATTTGACAACCTTCGAACATACGACATACGGCTCAATCCTGAAAAATGTGTTTTCGGCGTTCCAGCCGGGAAACTGCTTGGGTTCATTGTTTCCAATAGAGGAATCGAAGCAAACCCAGCCAAAATCTGAGCCCTGTCACAATTGGCAACGCCAACAGACTTAAAGCAGGTCCAAAAACTAGCTGGGTGCGTGGCAGCCTTAAGCCGCTTCATCTCCAGATTGGGAGAAAAAGCATTACCACTCTACCGACTTCTCCGACGCACCGATCACTTCGAATGGACGGATGCGGCTATAGCCGGATTGGAAGAAATAAAAACATTGTTAGCAGGTAACCCAATCCTAGCCGCCCCAGGTGTTGGCGAGCCTATGTTGCTCTACATATCCGCGACTCATCAAGTCGTGAGCGCAGTACTTGTCGTCGAGCGAGAGGAAGAGGGACACAAATTCCCCATCCAGAAACCAGTGTACTATGTATCGGCGGTCCTTACACCATGCGAATCTCGATACCCTCACTATCAGAAGATAGCTTATGCGGTCTTTATGGCATCCCGAAAGCTGCGACACTACTTTCAAGAGTGTTCGATCACGGTGGCATCCGAAGTACCACTGAATGACATCATAAATAATCGGGATGCCACCGGCCGCATAGCCAAATGGGCCATCGAGCTCTTACCATTTGAAATAATATACAAGCCACGCCGAGCTGTTAAATCTCAAGTGCTGGCCCACTTTGTCGCCGAGTAGATGGAAGCCGAGCTCCCTAAAGAGTATAGCACATACTCCAACTAGATCATGTACTTTGACGGCACTAAAATGTTAGCCGGACTAGGGGCTGGTGTCATCTTGACATCCCCCACGGGGGACACATTCCGCTACATGTTACAAATCATGTATATGGACTCCAACAATGCAGCCGAATACGAGGCACTTCTACATGGTCTCCGAATGGCTGTCTCCATGGGCATACAACGCCTAGAGGTGCGTGGGGATTCAAACCTCGCAATATCCCAAATAAATGGAGAATTTGATGCAAAAGACCCAAAAATGGCGGCATACCGAAACGCCGTACTCAAAATATCGGCTCGGTTCGAGGGGCTCGAGTTCCATCATGTTGCTTGAGACAGTAATCAGGCAGCAGACATCCTCGCTCGAATGGGCGCTAAACGCGATCCCGTCCCACCTAACACCTTTGTGGAAAGGCTCTTTAAGCCATCCGTGGTCTGGCCGGACGAGAGCGGAAATACTAGTCCGGAACCGGTCATACCCCCGGCAGCCGAACACAATTCAGATATCATCGGGGGCTCGGGCAACGAAATAACACCCTCCGCACATGAAATCATGGCCGTTATCGCTCCATGGACCGAACCCTTCCTAGCCTACCTTAATAGGCAGGAGCTCCCTGATGATCAGAATGAGGCCCGTCGCATAATCCGATATTCTAAAGCCTATAAAGTTCACGAAGGTGAACTATACAAGAAAAGTACCACTGGAGTCCTTCAAAGATGCATCTCCAAAGAGGAGGGACGGCAGCTCTTGGCTGAAATACATGCTGGTCTAGGTGGCCATCACGCCGCAGCTCGGGCCCTTGTAAGCAAGGCCTTCCATACAGGTTTCTTTTGGCCAACGGACCGAGCAGACGCACAGGCCCTTGTGCAACACTGTGTGGGATGTCAGCTTTTCACCAATCAAAGTCATATGCCACCCACTGCCTTAAGAACAATCCCCATCACCTGGCCTTTTGCGGTCTGGGGGCTAGATATGGTCGGACCCCTTAAAGTGGGAAGCCACAATAAGAAATATTTACTGGTTATGGTGGATAAATTCACTAAGTGGATAGAGGCCAAACCAGTGAAAACGACTGAAGCAGGGCCAGTGATCGACTTTATATCCAGCGTGGTACACCGTTATGGTGTCTCGCACAGCATCATCACTGATAATGGCCCCAATTTCACAGACGATGAGGTGAAAAATTGGTGCGCTAACTTGGGCATTAAGCTCGATTACACATCCGTATACCACCCTCAAACAAACGATCAGGTCGAACGGGCTAATGGCCTAATAATGAGCGGCAACAAACCCAGACTAGTGCGATCTCTATGGGAGTCAAATAAGCACTGGGTTGAGGAACTCGATTCCATGCTCTCGGGACTGCGGACTACGCCCAATCGCACGACCGGATACACACCTTTTTTCATGGTGTACGGCGTAGAGGCTGTCTTGCCCTGCGACATTATTCATGACTCACCTCGAGTGCGCATGTATGAAGAGAGAGAAGCCGAGCTCGATTGGCAGGATGACCTAGACGGCCTAGAGGAGGAGTGTGATATTGCACGAGCCCGTTCCGCATTTTGTCAACAACAGGCTCAGAGATACCAAAGCAGAGAAGTGCGGGCCAAGACTTATAATGTCGGCGAACTCGTTTTACACCTCCCAGAGAAGAAAAAGGACAAGCGCAAACCAAAATGGGAGGGGCCCTTCATTATAGATGAAGTTCTCACAGGAGGAGCCTATCGCCTTCATAATGCATCGGATAATCGCCTAGAGCCGAATCCATGGAACGCTGCCCTGCTCCAAAGATTCTACGCATAAATTCGGCCATGTTTCTTTTTTGTCCCCTTTTTTTTCTCCTCTTCATTTGTTTTTGTTTTTTCGCTTTTATACGTTTCCGAGGATATGTTCATATAGGCCGAACTCTTAAGGGGTAAACATCTTTAAATGTATACAACCCACCATGACTGGGGCTTTCTTTAACCGAAGCCTATTATTATTCAGAGCCTGGAGCTCACATCTTCTATGTCGTTTGTTTATATACACTCTTTTGCCATTATATGCACCTCTATGACTTAAGTTTTTGCCAAGCTAGGTTGCCTCGCTCCTGTGTTTATGCCCTACGTTCCCGATTGTTTGGCTAGGGCGTAAAGGGAGCACCTCTGCGATTGTTACAACCGGGTAATCCGGACCTGTACCTCAGACAGGTGAAGCCGAAAGCTAGCGTTCTTAAGAGAATAATTGGTCGGCAATCAAACGATAGATTGTTACATTCTTGTAACTCTTCGAAACAATGCGGGACTGTTTCCCCGTAATACGGATCAAAGCCCGGGCACGCACAATCAAAGCATGCCAACCCAGCGAAAGGAACCCTTAACAGAACTATTCTCCCTGGAAGATGTTTCTTACATATGTAATATAACATACCTCCCAAACTAATTTTTTGTCTGTTCGAGCACAATGACTGGGTTGCCTGGTTTCTGGACATAATGAATGTTTCTCACATTCCATAATAGTATCCGGAAACACTCCGCCATTTTGGTTTGGAGGTTAAAGCCAAAAGCCTGCGATGACAATTTTTCCACATGTTCGACTGAAGATACAGGATGATCATAAAGTACATTGATACATTGAATCAAAAGCCTACTCCTTATCTATTCCATCTATAAGACTGTCTAACCTACAGTCTTCTTGCGAATATTTTGCAGCTATCATTACTTGGTCATACACCAAGTTCAACAGAATTTCTTTCCTGTCTGGTCCCTGCGGTCCCACTCGGGCCATATGATTCGGATCTAGCTTGGTAAAGCGTGTTTTCACCATCGCCCAGGCTTCTCGTGCGCCTTCACGGCAGGCGGACGTCTTCCATAGCTCGAAGCGGCGTCGGGCACCTTTGAACAGGCTTACCAAACCCTCCATACTTTCTAGAGGGGTATCGGATGGCCATAAAGCCTTGGCCATACTCTTCATGGCTTTCCGGGCCCGCTCATGCACCACGGATAGCTCATTAAGCACGCTGCCTCGAAATCTGGATACTTCTTTCTCCGGCCGACCAGTTAATAGACCTGCAGCAACAGAGTTATGCCATTCCGAATTGTGTACTAAATATGAGTCTCTCCGATGGTTTTAAAATCCATACCGAACATGCCGCCCTTCAACTTTTCGTTCTCTTTTCGAGCGGCCGATAACTGAGCCTTTAAGCTCTCTATCTCTTTGGATTGTTTGTCTTTTTCCTCCTCGTGTTTATTCTTCTCGGAAGTACTCATTGCATCCTTTTGCACTTCTGCAAGTTCGGCGGTGACGACATTCAGCTGTGTCTGGTTTGTTTTCAGTTCCTGGGATAGCGCAGTATTCTTCTCCTTGAGAACCTGCAGGTCATATCGATCCTTAAATCGGTTGGCCTCACTGCTTCAAGTCTCGGGGGCTACTGGCATATGACTATTAAAATTGCACAATTCTTACCAGTATATCCTTTGAGAACAATTGAGTAACTCCGGCAAGTCCGTCTCGAGCGGCTCGGATATATGCATCCACCGAGCTGAGTGCGGTAAATTCCTGATCAGAAAAGGCTGGAGCGCGCATGGCCTCTTTCAGTCAACGGTGATTCATCAAGCTCTCCACCTCAGAATTCGTGATAGATACGTCATCCGAATCCTCATGAGGCGGTGAAACTGGCATTGCGTCAGCCCTTGTCCTAGTTGACGAGTCCGCCGCCGGATTGGCTGACATTCGTTTAGCAGGGCATTTTCCCACTGTCTGCCGCGTGCTCCTCCTGAATCAAAGATAGAAGGGAACTTCAACAATCTGAACTCATGCCCAGGCATGTATCAAACAGACATACCTCTTTGAAGACTGTGAGGGCTCTATGGCACTCCCGGTCTCCTTTTGTTTTGAATGATTACCCTGCGTAGGGGCCGCCCTCGAGGGGGTGCGGCCTGCCGATCGCCGATCCTATGAAGTACGGTTTAGTATAATGGATAAAGGTGCAAGTAGAGACTCCTTTTTGGGAAAGCTCTTTGAATACTTACGATGGAGAAGGAATAGGGGCGGGGGTAGTCGGCTGTAATAGCCACTTCCGAGCCGTCAAGGCTCGCCTGGTAAAATACTCCATCTTCGAACTCTATGTATATATCCGGATCCTCGTAGAAGCCTGGGTCTTCGTCGCGGTTGTGATCCTCTGGCTGTGGGGCAGGACAGTGATCGTCCTCGATCATCTTCCTCCATGACTGTTTTATGACAACAAAGAATAGCTTGATTAGCATGCCGTGACAGCAGTAAAGCAACACAGGTAGTCAAAATCTTACCCATTCGATGGGGTTGTACATGGAATAACCTTCCGGCAGTTTAAGCGGAGGAAGTCTTCTTTCTCACCCTTATACAGATCGGCCAAGATCATGGCTAGTTCGACCGGGGTATCCAGACCCTTGCGTCTATAACGAGATGCGTTGTCTTCTCCGTTGTAGCACCATAAGGGAGTTACTCTGGACTGGAGAGGCTGGACACATCTTTTTATTGCAATGGCCATGACTTCGATTATCGAGAGCTCGGTATGGGCTAATAATCTGACCTTGCTGACCAACCTTTTTTATTTCCACACTGTCTTCCTCCTCGGGACTTTGGGGACGCCAGTTGAGGCGTTTCTTTAGAGGAGCGTTGGAAAATTCAGGGAGGCCGCGTCGGACTGGGTCTGGCAGTGGGACATCATCTATATAAAACCACTCCGAAGACCACTATGGATATATCTCTTTGGGAGTTCCAACGGGGTAGCCTGATCCGTCTATACGCCATACTTTGGCGCCGCCCACTTCAAATATAGAACCTCCTTGATGGCGGGGGACAAGGCAAAAGAACTTTCTCCATAGTTTGAAATTGGCCTCGCAGCCCAAGAACAGTTCACAGAGGGCAACGAAACCTGAGATGTGTAGATTGGAACCTGGGGTGAGATTGTGCAGCTGGATACCGTAAAATTCCAATAGACCCCTGAGAAAGGGATGGATCGAAAATCCTAAGCCCCGCAAAAGGAATGGAACGAAGCATACCCTCTCCTCCTTATTGGGGTTGGTGAAATTTCCAGCCAGCACGTCGTTGCCGATTGAGGCCAATCCCGCTCGTACAGTGACTAGATCTGTGAGGGGGAGATATCCCTGCGTCTGGAGTCGACTTAACTGAAGATGAGGCACTGAGCAGCTCTGCCAATCCCCCTCTTGAGGGCCATGGGGCCGCGAAGAAGAGCCTGGGGCGCTGCCCATGTTTCGAAGCTTTTTCGTGGCTAATCTTGGCGTTTTTCTACGCGATGTGGATGGCACTCGGGGGAAATGACCTCTTTATATAGGCACCGTCCCTGTGTGGCCGGGTGTTTTCTTTTTGATAAAAAATTATGGACCGTTCACATTCGCCCAGCGCGTGGAAATCGAGGCGACAGGGAAGGAGTCATAAAGGCGGAACGAGGGAGCCAGGGACGAACTATTATCCGCCCAGTATATAGTGAAGAACCAACCTTGCAAAGGCCGAAGACATAAGCCGGATACTGCATCATCGTTTGAAGGCTAGTTCGGGGGCTACTGAGGGAGTCCTGGATTAGGGGGTCCTCGAGTGTCTGGGCTATTTGATATGGGCCGGACTGATGGGCCATGAAGATACAAAGTGAAAGACTTTCCCCCGTGTCCGGGTAGGACTCCCCTATGCGTGGATGGCAAGATTTGTGTCCGGATATGTAATTTCCTCCCTCTATGAACCGACTCTGTGTAACCCTAGGCCCCTCCGGTGTGTATATAAACCGGAGGGTTTAGTCCGTAAAGAGAAGGAGAATTCTCATAGGCTAGACAGCTAGGGTTTAGCCATTACGATCTCGAGGTAGATCAACTCTTGTAACCCCTATACTCATCAAATACAATCAAGCAGGATGTAGGGTTTTACCTCCATTAAGAGGGCCCGAACCTGGGTAAACATCGTGTTCCCTTTGTCCCTTGTTACCTTCGATCCTCAGACGCACAGTTCGGGACCCCCTACCCGAGATCGGCCGGTTTTGACACCGACACATGGGACTTGCATATTTGATATAATCATGATCTAAATAATGTAGCCCTCAAGTGCCGGGTCGTGTGCCTGCAGCGACTCGGGTCTAAATAAAACCATATCCATTGCCCGGATGATGTTGCTGAAAACCTTGCATATCAATATTGAATCATGCTCTCTGTTGCGAACCGGTACTCTTGGATGAAGAAATAATAGCCATTGATCTGAAGCGGCTTTAGAAAACCTCAATCATAATACTTATCTATTGACAAGTAAATCCGAAGTTATATACCCGGCGGCTCTTGGCCGATGGCGACTTAATGCGCATCCAATGTACTCCGGGATGCAACCCGGCAGCTTATAGCCTTTGTAAAAATGAAGAACTGATAACCCTTTTGAAACACCAATTTTAATCTTTGATGATGGGCTTAAACTTAATCATATATGTACGCCATAGCTCTGCATGTCCTGCACAAAGTTTAAACAACATATGCCCTGACGACTTAACGTTAAAAGCCAGGGCGGGTAACAACCCAAACATAATATAGTCTTATGTAATTACTGAAAAGACTAAGCAAGGCCATTCAAGACTAAACATACTGGTGACTTAAAGTCCAAAACCAAGGCGGGTTATCAAACCTCGCATATTCATATAACCAGGAAAACATACCTGTAGAATTAACTTATACTGCCGGCTTACATCGCCATATCTAGTGAAGGTGACAACCCAAAGATTTATAAGCGCATGATTCCAATTGCGCAATCCAAAGCTTACTGGCGACTTAAAGTCAATAGCCAGGGCGGGTTATCAAACCTTGCATATTCATATAACAAGTAAAAACATACCTGTGAAATTGGTTCATACTGCCGGCTTACAATGCCATATGCAGCAAGGGTAACAACCCAAAGACTTAGAGCGCAGAACTCCAAGCGCACAATTAACGCGTACTGGCGACTTATCGTCCAAAGCCAGGCCGGGTTATCAAAACCCCAGATATGCTAAAAAATGAGTCATAAAGATTAAGGCTACATGGCCTGAATCATTTTAAACCATACGTCAATATGGTACAAAGATATGAACCCAAACAATGTTCAAAGCAAATAACAAATCAGACAAAACAAGGCCTTCATAGGCCGCCAAGCCTCAATATCAAGTGCTGTTCAAGGGCCGCACAGCCACTGAGTTAATCCTTTATTCAAACCTGTACACTGGGCCTCACATGACCAATCGCCGTTTTAACTTTGACAAGTTCAGGGTCTTTATAAGATTGACTGTCAAGAGTACGACGGGTCATTCCAGGATTACCTGGGCGGAGTGGCAGGTATACAAAGGCAGGACAACTCGGATTTTTGGTGAATACACCTGGCGTTCAAGCCGATCAAAAGGGTAAATAAGCTATGTTCATTGAACAGGAAGCCCCCAAGTGATATATAATGAGCCCTCAAGGCAGGTAACCTTGGGCAATAAGCCCCCAAGCGTTTTACAACAAGGCATATAAGCCGGATCAATAGGGTAGTCATAGCTATGCTCAGTGAGCAGGAAGCCCCCTTGTTATTTGTAACAAGGCGTTTAAGCCAGATCAAGAGGGTAGTCACAGCTATGCTCAATGAGCAGGAAGCCCCCAAATGACCAATAAGATAAGCCCATAAGGTAGGATAACTATGTTTGAACCGCGCATCATGGCAGCAAGTTCTCTTTGGCATCCTTTAATTTTTCTGAGAACTCGAACTTGCGAGGGATGAATTCTTCTTGAACCGGATGTTAAGCCGGATATTAAGAGCTCAAGACTTTGTGAGAGACCAATTTCCTTGAGCCGAACATTGAACCGGAATCTCTTCTTATAACCTGAAAAATCTTCTATTGAGCCGGAAATTTTAGTTTGCCAAGCACCTTTTTAAACCGGAAATTTTCTAACGGCCTTTAAATTTTCATGAATACAACAGTAGCCTCCGGGACCAGGTTATTTTTCCCTCCAATGACCCAGGGTTCTTGAACTTGCTGAAACTGGCAAGATTTGCTAAGTCATATCATTGTAGCCCCCGAGTCTTAAGATGACTCGAGGAGTCGGCTTATGATTCTTCATACTCAGCCGTGATATAAACCGCCATATAGTTGAATAGTGGAACGCTAGAATTCATGTAAACCAGAGGCTTGAGGTGAGTTGATGACCCTCTCAATATTTGTTGTATATCTCCGGCATATGTCATTCAACAACTCAGTGACATAATGGTCCCTTTTCCAGTAGACAACTTGTCCTGCATTAAAGAACTTGCAAGCCAGAGTAATTGCTCTTTTAAATAAATTAACATGTAATATAAAAACATACTGGCTAGATTTCACCTGATATGTTAGGCCGGAAATTAACCGCCGCAGAGTTGACGATCACTATGGTGAAGCTGAGGTCAAACACGGGCGAGTCGACCACGACGTTGTGAGCCGGTGCGGATGGGCGAGTCAGTCGCAGGCGCGGTAAGCCGCGCGGACGACAAGTCAATCACGGGCGTGGTAAGCCGCGCGGACGGCAAGTCAATCACAGGTGCGGTAAGCCATGCGGACGGGTGAGCCAATCGCAGGCGCAGTTCCGACGAATTGATGCAGAACCGAGTCCCAGGGGTGGCGGCTTATGCATGTCCATCAATGTGGCGCAGATGTAGACATGGCCTCTGACACCGGCGGGCGAGGACCGGATCGTACCATGGCCATGAGTTAATTGACTGATTGTTTTTGTTCGGCGAGTCTACAAAGCTTTTCTTTGTCTCTGCTCTGGGTGCAAACGCCCTGAGGTGCAACATTATATGCATGTTTGCCCCGTCCATCATTTGGTACCTGCCTACTCCCTCCGTCCGGTGAAGAGTGTACGTTTAGCTTCAAAATTTGTCCACAAAAGAGTGTACTTCTATCTTCCCAATGCACTTTAAAGTAGAAAAAATACTCCTCTCTCATCACACGGTAATCAAGACCAATAGCAATCTACACATGCTCTTCTTAATTTCTACATGCACTTAGCTCATTGGGGGCTGGATAATTAAAGAGGAGAGAGATGGTGACTTGCACCTTTCCAATGCATTTTTTACTTCACTCCATAATTTGTCCTAAAATTTCTATATGTACACTCTTCACCGGACGGAGGGAGTACAGAGTAGGAGTATTTTGCATTGGCTTGGGTCTTCACATTTGGGAACGATGAAAAGCAGAGGCAACGGCGGCGGCTCGGCAAGCGTCCGCGGAAACTGCGGCTCGGAGGTGGTGTTGACGCTCAAAAGTGGCACAATCGTAAAAGTTTCTTTAAGCTATGACAAGATTAATTCAAACTTATGATTGAAAGTCACCATGGGATGGCTTTCTTCGAGAAGATCAAGATGAATATGAAAGTGGTCTAAAACGGAGCTCGGATGCAAAAGTTATGACAAGTTCAGAGATGCTCATGGTGACACCAGATTAAAGAATGGCTTGAAACCCAATTAAGATGGCTTCAAATAGAAAAAGTTTCAACATGAAAGTTCTGCGTCTCGTCGAAACGGATGATTTTGATATAAAAAATGTCTCAATCGGAGTTCGTATGCAAAAGTTAGAGCCAAAAAGGCGCGGTTGCATCAGGATGGCTGGACACTCTGGGAATGATCATCCGGGTTTTGGATTTCTCCGAGGATGGCCGGACACTCCGGGGATGTTTGTCCGGATTTTGGATTTTTCTGCCGCAAGTTGCAAACCGAACTGTTTTGGAAAGTTGGATTTCGAGTTGGACCCAAACAAGTGTTTTGAATGTGAATTCTAACCTTTCCTTTCTCGGGAAGTCCACCCGCCTCTTATATACCTAAGGGGTGACGACCGATTGAACAACAACACACAATCGAACAATCAATACAGTACTTTTTCATCTATGTTTTATCTTTCCATCATTTTTCTCTCTCATTCTTTGTCATTCTTCGTGTTGGAGAGCTGCGAGTACCGAGGTTCTAGGGGCGAGCGAATCGACCTAGGGCAGCCCATAGCCACCGCACTCCCTGACTGGGTCCCTCCCGAGCGTGTGGGGTTTCGGGTCCTAAAAGCACCCGCCGACTGTCTTGCATATCGCGCTGTCGGTCGGGTCTCCTTCGACGTGAGCTGCGGTGCATCACCCCCGGCGTCGAGGGTACACGTGACGTGTTCGTGTGTCAACACACTTTTTGGTGACTCCGCTGGGGACAAGGATCAATCATCATCATCATCCATCATGTCTGGCAACGACAAGATTCCCAAGCCCTCGGAAATCAACGCCGATAACATAATCAAGCCCAACTTTGAGGAGTTATCGGAGGAACATCGCCAAGCTTATGAGGAGTACAAGAAGGCACATGAAGAAAAGGAGATGCAGGAGTTCCTTGCAAAGTTCAAGAATGATCGTCAAGGCAATATCACTCCGGTTGGAGAAATCAAGTTTCCTCCTCTTCATGATGAACAGGTTAAACCCCCTGTGAGTAGTACCTTCTCTCCTGAGGTATGGGTTGAAATTGATAGTCGCATTACTGATAGCAATAATCTTTTATACCAAATTTTCTTGGAAAATAGTAATGCTCAAAAAAGTATGCCTCAATCATCTATTGGTAATGTTGGTGTGCCTGTTACCACAGAAATCCCTAATCCAACTTTACCTATTTCATCGGCGCCTCCCGTGCCGATGAATTTTTATTCTAGCCCAACAAATCAAATTATTGCTGCACCCATTAATCCTATCATGAGTATGCCAGGTTCGGTGGTGACGCCGAACCAAACCCTACCTACAAGTGCAAACGTTGTTAGATCATTGCCGAATTACAATTCGGCATATATGCCACAATTCGCACCTGCAAATACTAACCCTACTCCTCCTATGCCACTGCCACAAGCTTCATCATCCACTGTGGATGATGGTCTAACTAATCTTAGAGAGGAGATGGCTAAGATGCTCCGAGAGAATTTTGGAGTTGAATTACCAAGGAATCGTATTTACCAAAAGCCATATCCAGAATACTTTGATGCAATTCAATGCCCTCCGGGATATAAAATTCCAGATTTTGTTAAGTTTAATGGACAGGGCACCAAAACCACATGGGAGCATGTTAGCCAATACTTGGCACAATTAGGTGAAGCAGGCTCACTAAATGAACTGAAAATGCGTTTATTTCCTTTATCTTTAACTGGTACAGCATTTTCATGGTTTGCCGCTTTACCACATGGTTCTATTCGTTTATGGTCGCAACTAGAACAAAAATTTCATGATCATTTTTATAGTGGCGATAATGAACTTAAGTTATCACATCTTACATCGGTTAGACAAAAGCATGATGAATCGGTCTCCGATTACGTCAAAGATTTAGAGATACGAAAAACCGGTGCTATAGTTTGGTGATAACTGAGAGAGATTTAGCTGATCTTGTGCTTAATGGTTTGAGAACTCACATTAGAGAAAGGCTAGAAGGCTATGAGTTTTTAAATGTCAACCAAGTCTTACAAAGGGCTTTGGCTCAAGAAAGCCGAAGCAAAGATCTTAAAGAGATGCATAGGTATAAAACTGATCGTCCAAAAATGAATATGGTTGAGTATGATAGTGAGCACTCGGACGATGAGGGTGATATTTATGCTGCTGAATTTGTTTGGCCATCTAAGGCCAAACCATTTACTTGCAATGATTTAAAGCCGATTCATAAGAATCATGATGAAGAGATGAAATTTACCTTCAACATTGCTAAGTGTGATAGAATATTTGATGCTTTGTTACAAGCCAAGATTATTAGAATATCTCATACTTTACCGCCGTTTGAAGAGCTAAAATGGCGCACTTATTGCAAGTATCATAGTTCTTTTTCTCATGCCACTAATGATTGCAATGTTTTTCGATGACAGATACAATCCGCCATTAATGACGGACGATTGAATTTTTCTGAGATGCGAGTTGATAAGCAGCCTTTCCCAATGAACACCATGGATTTGGAGGGGAAGAAGGTGTTAATTCGGCCCAGCATAACCGAATCAGCTAATAAGAATAATATTGTCATTGGTGAGCCTAGAAAAGGCAAGGAGGATAGCAAGGTCTTGGGGAGGCAGGTTGTGCTTGACAAGCAACCCGATGGCAAGGAAATGATCAAGATCACCATCAAGAATCCTGCGCTCGGGGGGGCAACCACAGGCGCAGCAAGATGCTCATGTTAAATTTGTTAAGCCCAAAAGTCCAAAAGTTGACAAGTGGAAGACGAATGAAGCTAAGGTGCAGCGCAAGAGAATCAAGCCAACTTTTGATATGTTGCTGTCCAAATATGCCAATCAAGCGGCCGGTTCTAGCTCTAACCAGTCATCAAATTTGAAGCGCTCAAGGTCACCTCTGTAACACCCCAAAAATTTAATCATATTTTTACTAAATAAAATTTCTCCAGAATTAAAATTTTGAATTTTTACTAGGTCTTTTATTAATTTCAAAACCATTTTCTGTTTCTGTTTATCAAAATTCTTCCCTCCATATAGAAATTTTTGGAAATAATAGTGTGGCTTTGGGGAGTTTTCTTAAACCATTTCATTATTACTTTAACAACAGTAAGAATTATTTTCAGAATAAAATTTGCCTCTAAACAATTCTTTTAATAGCATTTTCAATACTTTAAATGCTTCTGTTGCACTACAACTATTTTAAATATTTCTTTTAAAATCCCACAAAAATTATGGGAGGTCATGTGTTGCCCACATATCACTTTTATGCAAAAACCCTTCTTGGTGTTTTGAAAATTTTGAGTGAACCAACCTCTTTTCATTTCTGTCCTGTTTTTGAGTTTGAACTACAACCCTAATATTCCTTTCTCAAATTATTCTGAAATTTCTCCCACTTACAGTACTACCAATCAAAACCTTAAGCCCAAAAGCTCACCTCCAAATTCCACATTTTAGTTCACCAAATGATTCCTCCAAAAAAGGGTCCAGAACTGAATTTCTCTAAAACTTGCACTAGCAAGTATCTCTTTTTGCCAAACCAACTCCACCATCATCTGTTTCATCTAAGGAGACATCACCCCGCCAAGTTTCACATCCAACAAAACCTTCTAGATGGCTCTAGCATTTCATCATGCACACTGTGTGCATGACAGATTTTGGCAAGGTTTTAAGCCTGCATTGGGAACTTGCTCTTATGGCCAACATAGCATGTCTCACATCCCCATCATCCCTGTAAGCATCAACCTGCCAATTTTCAGCTCAATTGGGTCACTTTAGATGCCATTGGCATTTCGTCGAGCACACCAGGGGCATGTCCAGAGAATGGTCAGAGCGCCCGTACTGCAGCCCGTGACATCGGGCTACTGCCGTGCCCCTGCTGCCTCCCCTGCTCGCCCGAGCCTCCCCCTGGATCCCCACGTCACCCCTGAGCCTCGCCGACATCTCTCCTTGGCCTCTAGCGCCGTCCTCCACCGGCCAGCCGCCGTCCAGCGCCGACACCCGTCACTGTCAGCACCGCCCGAGCCGCCTGGCCCTGCCAGCTCGCCCTCGCCTTAACTGCGGTCGCCGCCGCCGCCACCGACCTTATCCGCAGCCCACCGACCACTCCACCGCCCTTCACCGGCCTCACCTGCCGCAGTTATGGCACCGCCGTCGTTGCTTCGCCGGGAAGCCACCCGACCGACCTCACCCGCCTATAAAAAGGCCACCTCGGGCTCGTTCTCGACAGCACAGCCTCTCCTCTTCCCCATTTAGACCCTCCGGTGCAGTGAATCAACCAGAGAGGGTCGTCCTCTTCCTCTCCGGCCACCACGGCCACCGCATCTCCCCTGAAGCTTCTCACCTCTCCAGTACCTCTCCCTCTTAAATGGATACACCAGGAGCTTCCCCACGGTCCCACAGATCCTTTCCACACTCCAATTCCTCCTCCCCAAGGTCGATTTGAGCTCGGTAAATCCACCCGTAGCTCTCCTCCGCCATGGTTGACGCCATGCTCGAACCCGAGCCCCTCAACGGCTATCTCCACCTCCCACGGATGCGTCACTCTTCCCTGAACCCGACCATGTGCCGAGCGTCGCCGGAGATGCCCTACAACACCGGCAATCCTTGCCGGAGCTCACCTCTATTCGGTCCAGACGCGCGCAACAAGGGGGACGAAGACCAGTCAAACCTGACCAGCGGGCCAGGCGGGCCCACTGTCAGTGAGTCACCGCACAGCTGCGTAAGTGGACACGGGTTCTGCAGAGGCCGCCTTCGCGTGAAGGAAACGTATTTCTCGTGTACGCCTTCGATGTCGGTGCCCTCCCGCGCGGCTGATCGACTTGGCCCGGCCCAGAAGCGCCAGACGGCCAGGTTCCGCCCAGGGCGTGCTGCTTCCTTCTTTCCTTTATCTTTTTCAGTGAGTTTCAATTAATTACACAACCACCAATTCTCATCAAAATCTGATGTTTCAAATTCATAAATACTCATAAAATCATGCTCTATTATTCCAGCTTTGGTGAACATTTTTTTTAAAGCTTTATCTCCACTGGATCTTTGAAATAGTCCATTTCTCTAATTATTTCAGATTAGAAACTCTCTAAGTAATTCATATGAACTCCAAATCAATTGATTCCTTTTCTGTTATTTTTAATTTTTCATCTAGTTCAAAAAATATTTGAAACAATTTTTGACACTGTTTTTGAATTATGTGGTAATTCAAATATTTATGAAAATAGGAAATGGAGGGAAGATAACTTGTCAAACTTTTGGTGTGCACCCCACATCTCTGCATGCTCAAGGCAAGCATCTTGAACACTTGATATGGTGATTGCATAGTTGTTTGATTTCAGGAATAATTGAACCATGCTTCTGTTGAATTCAAATAAAAATTTGCATGCATATAGAGTTGGCATGTTTCATCGTACCGTGCATCGTGTGCTGGTCATGACTAACTTGCAGAAGTAGGCATAAGAAAAATACTGTTACCGGTAGAAGGGTGATCACGTTGGAGCATGATCACGCCTTGTTTGTCATGCATGTTGGAGCATGCAAGGGTTGTGGCCTTGTTGGCATTACTGTTGAAGGAATACTTTGTTGTGCTAACCGTTGCAGGAAACTTAAACCTCCTGAGTCGACCATAGATCGAGTCTTGTCACCGGTAACCCCCATACTTGATTCGTGCTACCACTTGTCCCTGCCACAGGTAGGGTGTGGTCCAGTAAGTTGCTAACCCCTTTCCGTGCACACACCGTACAGTGGGCCACGATGAGGGTTTCCCAGGGATCCGGGACTAAATCCTGTCATCGGGTCAGGGGGCATGGGTGTTTCCAGTTGTGACTGAGAGGGGGGCACCCCTTGGAATCCGCGCGTATTAATAGTGATCCCATGCAGGATGTTGGTCTCTCCGTCTCAGAGTTTTTCTTGAACGATGCTTTGGGTGATTCCGGGCATCCGAAAAGTTAATCTGGTGTGTTCTGGTCAGGTGTGTTTACAACCCAAAGACCGTAATGGGAATTAGTCGGTGTCACGGTACTGACTAAAGAAATCCTTTACTTGTGGGTAAAGAGTACACCCTCTGCAGAGTTTAAACCTATTCGAATAGCCGTGTCCGCGGTTAAGGGCTAGAGTCTAGGTTGGTCAAGTGTCGGTCTTAGTGTCGGTCTTCGGAGGAAAATAATTAAATTGAGCATGAATTATTTTGCGGAATAATTATTGTCACCTTGTTGCTACCATGAATATTTTATGCTTGTTAAATATTATTATGGTTATGCATAATATTGAGGACTAACCCGTATCTCTTATTTTGAATTTTTCCTGAGTGTCTCAGGGGCTGGCTAGACTACCCCGGGCACTCAATTTTATTTTCAAGACCTCTCGTGGCGTCCCTCGAGTTAACAGGCGGTTTATCACGCCACTACTCTTGTGGACACCCGATTGGCATTTCTCTTCAAGTCCGACCGTGGCGTCACTTGGCACCCGACTGGCATTTCTCTTCAAGACCTCTCATGGCGTCTCTCGAGTTTACAGGCGGTCCCGCCACTACTCTTGTAGACACCCGATTGGCATTTCTCTTCAAGACCTACCGTGGTGTCACTTGACATCCGAACGGCATTTCTTTTATTTTATTTTCCTTAAACTCTCCTTGTTTATCACTAACATTCCCATATATTCATTTATTTGCATATGCTAATATTTTATCATGCCATGATTTAATTCCTGTCAGTAGGCATTTAAGTCCATCATGAGCATACGCATATAGTGTGGTTCATCATGATCATATAATTTAATTGTTGCATTCGGTATATCTTTTGTTCATGATGTTTGCGAGTACATTCAAATGTACTCACAGGCTTGTCCCTGGCTATTTACTTGGCCAGGTCAGGATTTCTACAAGGAGTACCACAGCGATGTCCGTGCGGAGCCTAGGATGGCAGCCATGCGGGATAGGAATTATCCAGGTCAGCCGTTCCTATGGGGAATGGAGCCCCATCGACGTTGAAGAACCGCGAGACAATTCCGTCATCCACCACCAGAATCACTGTTGTAACATTAGACCTTCATGGTCTTGTATCCAATTCTTGTAATAGCTTGGTAATCTGTAACAAGGACGTGTCCACCAGTAACGATAAATCCTGGGCTGGTGATGACACGAGAGGTTAATTTCTGGGATTTCGTGTCCCGGCCCCAGCAGCCTTGGTATCAGAGCCAGACTGACCATTGGCTAATCCTATCCTAGCCTGGTCACTATCCCTAGGTTTCCACTCCGTCCACACCCTTCTGTGTCCACAGTTAAGCCCATCTCATTCGATAAGCCTACACAGTGGCAGCCGACATCTTTTGACCATCGATGCCCAACCTATCAACCTAGCCCATAGGCCATGTGCCTGTGGCTGACACCTGAGTTGTCCCATCCGCAAGCGTGCGATGGAAGACTCCGTTGGCTTATAAGAGAAGTCTTGCCCCAACCCAGCACATCACAGCCTCACTCCCAGTTCGATATCCAACCACCAAGATGCTAGGCCTCATCGTGCACAACGAGACCACCGTAGCCGAGCTTGAAGGCTTTGTAGTCATCCTTGCAAATCACACCCGTCGTGCTCTCGGCATCGAAGAGCCGCCGGAGTATGTCGTGTACCAAGAGCACACGAGTGATGCCATCCACCACTATTGGGCCACGGTGCACATCTATGGGAGGGGCATTACCGCAGAGCGCCCTTACAGGTTCACCGGGAGGACGACCTCCGACGAGCCCCAAGCCATCCAACTTGCAGCCCGAGAAGCTATAGTTCAACTCCGACATCTGTCGCCAAGGGTTAACTGCCGCTCTTTCTACTACTACCCTAGTCGTGAAAACTATGGTAGCCCGACCCAAGTCGCCAATGGAGACCATGAGACGGATCTTGCTCTGGTGCATCAGGTGCGCTACCTGAGAGTGCAAGAGGCACTGTTCGATCAGGTCACCAATGATCTGATTGAGACCCGCAGGACGCTTGCTCTCCTGACCTCAGTGAGAAGTGAAGCTGCACCCGCCACCGACACCCCGATAGTACTATTCGGGAGACCAATCGAGCCCTCAAGGTCTGCCCCCGTTGCTCACCCAGGCAATGCATTCGTTACCCCGGATGAACTCCGTCATCTCTTTGGGATTCCCTCCAACGAGACTGTAGCCACTACACCCCGCGTGGGTCATCATCGCTACCCCAACCCTGCAGCTCCTCATAACACTCCAGTCAACTTCGACGTTGAAGCCCCTGGAGAAGCCTCGACGTCCGCAAGACACGCCCGTCTGGATGTCGACGAAGTGGACTGAGCCTGCTAGAGTAGTTGCCATGTCCTTAGCAACCATGTTGCCCCATAGATTCCACCGTCATGCCGTAGACGGATATGTGTATAATTCTAGCAGTGTGTAGTGCTTGATTGAATTATGTGCATGTGTGTTATTGTCTCGTGCATGATTGCTTGTCTGTTGTGATTTGCATCTAATTCTTCCGTCCTTAACAAATCTCGAGGACGAGATTTTCTTAAGGGGGGTAGAGTTTGTAACACCCCAAAAATTTAATCATGTTTTTACTAAATAAAATTTCTCCAGAATTAAAATTTTGAATTTTTACTAGGTCTTTTATTAATTTCAGAACCATTTTCTGTTTCTGTTTATCAAAATTCTTCCCTCCATATAGAAATTTTTGGAAATAATAGTGTGGCTTTGGGGAGTTTTCTTAAACCATTTCATTATTACTTTAACAACAGTAAGAATTATTTTCAGAATAAAATTTGCCTCTAAACAATTCTTTTAATAGCATTTTCAATACTTTAAATGCTTCTGTTGCACTACAACTATTTTAAATAATTATTTTAAAATCCCACAAAAATTATGGGAGGTTATGTGTTGCCCACATATCACTTTTATGCAAAAACCCTTCTTGGTGTTTTGAAAATTTTGAGTGAACCAACCTCTTTTCATTTCTGTCCTATTTTTGAGTTTGAACTACAACCCTAATATTCCTTGCTCAAATTATTCTGAAATTTCTCCCACTTATAGTACTTCCAATCAAAACCTTAAGTCCAAAAGCTCACCTCCAAATTCCACATTTCAGTTCACCAAATGATTCCTCCAAAAAAGGGTCCAGAACTGAATTTCTCTAAAACTTGCACTAGCAAGTATCTCTTTTTGCCAAACCAATTCCACCATCATCTATTTCATCTAAGGAGACATCACCCCGCCAAGTTTCACATCCAACAAAACCTTCTAGATGGCTCTAGCATTTCATCAAGCACACTGTGTGCATGACAGATTTTGGCAAGGTCTTAAGCCTGCATTGGGAACTTGCTCTTATGGCCAACATAGCATGTCTCACATCCCCATCATCCCTGTAAGCATCAACCTGCCAATTTTCAGCTCAATTGGGTCACTTTAGATGCCATTGGCATTTCGTCGAGCACACCAGGGGCATGTCCAGAGTGTGGCCAGAGCGCCCGTACTGCAGCCCGTGACATCGAGCTACTACCGTGCCCCTGCTGCCTCCCCTGCTCGCCCGAGCCTCCCCCTGGATCCCCACGTCACCCCTGAGCCTCACCGACATCTCTCCTTGGCCTCTAGCGCCGTCCTCCACCGGCCAGCCGCCGTCCAGTGCCGCCACCCGTCACTGTCAGCACCGCTCGAGCCGCCTGGCCCTGCCAGCTCGCCCTGGCCTTAACTGCGGTCGCCGCCACCGCCACCGACCTTATCCGCAGCCCACTGACCACTCCACCGTCCTTCACCGGCCTCACCTGCCGTAGTTATGGCACCGCTGTCGTTGCTTCGCCGGGAAGCCACCCGACCGACCTCGCCCGCCTATAAAAAGGCCACCTCGGTCTCGTTCTCGACAGCACAGCCTCTCCTCTTCCCCATTTAGACCCTCCGGTGCAGTGAATCAACCAGAGAGGGTCGTCCTCTTCCTCTCCGGCCACCACAGCCACCGCATCTCCCCCGAAGCTTCTCACCTCTCCAGTACCTCTCCCTCTTAAATGGATACACCAGGAGCTTCCCCATGGTCCCACAGATCCTTTCTGCGCTCCAATTCCTCCTCCCCAAGGTCGATTTGAGCTCGGCGAATCCACCCGTAGCTCTCCTCCGCCATGGTTGACGCCATGCTCGAACCCGAGCCCCTCAATGGCTATCTCCACCTCCCACGGATGCGTCACTCTTCCCTGAACCCGACCATGTGCCGAACGTCGCTGGAGATGCCCTACAACACCGGCAATCTTCGCCGGAGCTCACCTCTGTTCGGTCCAGACGCGCGCAAGGAGGGGGACGAAGACCAGTCAAACCTGACCAGTGGGCCAGGCGGGCCCACTATCAGTGACTCACCGCGCAGCTGCGTAAGTGGACACGGGTTCTGCAGAGGCCGCCTTCGCGCGAAGGAAACGTATTTCCTGTGTACGCCTTCGACGTCGGTGCCCTCCTGCGCGGCTGATCGACTGGGCTCGGCCCAGAAGCGCCAGACGGCCAGGTTCCGCCCAGGGCGCGCTGCTTCCTTCTTTCCTTTTTCTTTTTCAGTGAGTTTCAATTAATTACACAGCCACCAATTCTCATCAAAATCTGATGTTTCAAATTCATAAATACTCATAAAATCATGCTCTATTATTCAAGCTTTGGTGAACATTTTTTTTAAAAGCTTTATCTCCACTGGATCTTTGAAATAGTCCATTTCTCTAATTATTTCAGATTAGAAACTCTCTAAGTAATTCATATGAACTCCAAATCAATTGATTCCTTTTCTGTTATTTTTAATTTTTCATCTAGTTCAAAAAATATTTGAAACAATTTTTGGCACTGTTTTTGAATTATGTGGTAATTCAAATATTTATGAAAATAGGAAATGGAGGGAAGATAACTTGTCAAACTTTTGGAGTGCACCCCACATTTCTGCATGCTCAAGGCAAGCATCTTGAACACTTGATATGGTGATTGCATAGTTGTTTGATTTCAGGAATAATTGAACCATGCTTCTGTTGAATTCAAATAAAAATTTGCATGCATATAGAGTTGGCATGTTTCATCGTACCGTGCATCGTGTGCTGGTCATGACTAACTTACAGAAGCAGGCATAAGAGAAATACTGTTACCGGCAGAAGGGTGATCACGCTGGAGCATGATCACGCCTTGTTTGTCATGCATGTTGGAGCATGCAAGGATTGTGGCCCTGTTGGCATTACTGTTGAAGGAATACTTTGTTGTGCTAACCGTTGCAGGAAACTTAAACCTCCTGAGTCGACCATAGATCGAGTCTTGTCACTGGTAACCCCCATACTTGATTCGTGCTACCACTTGTCCCTGCCACAGGTAGGGTGCGGTCCAGTAAGTTGCTAACCCCTTTCCGTGCACACACCGTACAGAGGGCCACGATGAGGGTTTCCCAGGGATCCGGGACTAAATCCTGTCATCGGGTCAGGGGGCATGGGTGTTTCCAGTTGTGACTGAGAGGGGGGCACCCCTTGGAATCCGCGCGTATTAATAGTGATCCCATGCAGGATGTTGGTCTCTCCATCTCAGAGTTTTTCTTGAACGATGCTTTGGGTGATTCCGGGCATCCAGAATGTTAATCTGGTGTGTGCTGGTCAGGTGTGTTTACAACCCAAAGACCGTAATGGGAATTAGTCGGTGTCACGGTACTGAATAAAGAAATCCTTTACTTGTGGGTAAAGAGTACACCCTCTGCAGAGTTTATACCTATTCGAATAGACGTGTCCGCGGTTAAGGGCTAGAGTCTGGGTTGGTCAAGTGTCGGTCTTAGTGTCAGTCTTCGGAGGAAAATAATTAAATTGAGCCTGAATTATTTTGCGGAATAATTATTGTCACCCTGTTGCTACCATGAATATTTTATGCTTGTTAAATATTATTATGGTTATGCATAATATTGAGGACTAACCCGTATCTCTTATTTTGAATTTTTCCTGAGTGTCTCAGGGGCTGGCTAGACTACCCCGGGCACTCAATTTTATTTTCAAGACCTCTCGTGGCGTCCCTCGAGTTAACAGGCAGTTTATCACGCCACTACTCTTGTGGACACCCGATTGGCATTTCTCTTCAAGTCCGACCGTGGCGTCACTTGACACCCGACTCGCATTTCTCTTCAAGACCTCTCGTGGCGTCTCTCGAGTTTACAGGCGGTCCCGCCACTACTCTTGTAGACACCCGATTGGCATTTCTCTTCAAGACCTACCGTGGTGTCACTTGACATCCGACCGGCATTTCTTTTATTTTATTTTCCTTAAACTCTCCTTGTTTATCACTAACATTCCCATATATTCATTTATTTGCATATGCTAATATTTTATCATGCCATGATTTAATTCCTATCAGTAGGCATTTAAGTCCATCATGAGCATACGCATATAGTGTGGTTCATCATGATCATATAATTTAATTATTGCATTCAGTATATCTTTTGTTCATGATGTTTGCGAGTACATTCAAACGTACTCACAGGCTTGTCCCTGGCTATTTACTTGGCTAGGTCAGGATTTCTACAAGGAGTACCACAGCGATGTCCGTGCGGAGCCTAGGATGGCAGCCATGCGGGATAGGAATTATCCAGGTCAGCCGTTCCTGTGGGGATTGGAGCCCCATCGATGTTGAAGAACCGCGAGACAATTCCGTCATCCACCATCGGAATCACTATTGTAACATTAGACCTTCATGGTCTTGTATCCAATTCTTGTAATAGCTTGGTAATCTGTAACAAGGACGTGTCCACCAGTAACGGTAAATCCTGGGCTGGTGATGACACGAGGGGTTAATTTATGGGATTTCGTGTCCCGGCCCCGGCAGCCTCCTCGGAAAGAATTTCAGCATCATGCAAGGCCATATGGGTCGTGGGCACCGGGACCATGGATGCCTCCACCCCCCCTATGCGCCATACTACATGGGAGACTTTAATGCAGGATGGTGGCAGCCCCCAATGGCCCCTTATGCTTTTCATTCGGGTTGGCAGAACCAAGGAGGCCCGTTCATGAGAGACTTTCTTATCCCACATGAGGCCGTTTGAACAATGGTGTCAATCGGCCAATGCAAGATAATCAAAAAAGGGTTGGCAAGCAAGTGTGGCGTGCTAAATCACCAAGTGCTGAAATTTTAGAGCCTAGCAAGCAAAAGGAGAAGAATACTAGAGCTGAAACTATTATGATAGGCACTAAAGAATTGACAATCAAAGAGCCGATTATTGTTGAAAATCTGGCTGGTTCCAATAAAGATGTGGCTGATGTCCAGCAAGGTCCCATGGCTAATGATCATGAAAGTAGCACAAGCAAGGCCAAGTTGAGAGATCCAAAATATACTCAGCCTAAGTGGTGTCCTTCCGGTCTGACCAAGGCACAAAAAAGGAGATTGCAGCGCATAAGGAGTCAAGAGATGGCAGAACAGGAGGCCGAGAAGCAGAGGGATAAATTGTTCAACGACATTCGACCTATGGTACCTACAAAACAAGTATGAATGCCTAAACAAATACAAGGTACAGTGGTTTCTACATCCGTCACGGCAGCACCTACACCACCAAGGAAGGATGATGCCACCGCTATTACATCGTCCCCATCACCTATTGATTCCACTTCGCTTGGACAGATTTCAGAGTCGATGAACACGCCCGAGGAGGAAGATGATATGTTGGATTATGAGCCTACACCGGTCCGCGAAGGTATGGATATCAATATGGTGTACTACTTACCCGCTGAATTTCGTGCTATAGATGAAGAAGGGGAAGTAGCTCAGCTAGATTTTGGTCCTAAAAATGCTATATTCGAGAAGCTAAAAGAACCGGTGACACACTTGAAGCCATTGTTCCTTAAAGGTCATATTAATGGATCGCCGGTTTCTAGAATGCTTGTCGATGGAGGTGCTGTGGTGAATCTTATGCCATATTCGGTCTTCAAAAAATTGGGGCTGCGTGACGAAGAGTTAATAAAGACCAACATGGTGCTTAATGGATTTGAAGGCAAAGAGAAAACTGAAGCCAAAGTTGTAATGTATGTGGAGCTTACGGTGGGAAGCAAAACTTTGGCTACTGCATTCTTTGTCGCCGAGGTGCAAGGTAACTACAACGTCATACTGGGCCGTGATTGGGTTCATGCAAACCAGTGCGTGCCATCTACTATGCACCAGTTTTTGATCCAGTGGGTTGATGATGAGGTGGAAGTCATTCATGCGGATAACTCGGCTTGTGTTGCTTTGGCTGATGCATCGGTGGATTGGCAGCATCCCAATGCTACTTGCTTGACGGGACGCGACTTATCAGAATTTGATTTTCTTAGCGCCACAAAAAGTGGTTTCGTGCCCGTTTCTTTAAAGCCGGTTGGTGGTAATCGGCTCCAAGGTATGATGTATTTAAATGGATTCTAACTCAGATTGGTTGCAAAAGCGTCTTGTTGAATATCGGTCCAATGAGAACGATATGTATGAGTCTATAGAGGAGTTAGATGATATGGATAAATTAGGACAAGGTTTTACGTCGGCTGATCCATTAGAAGAGATAGACATAGGAGATGGTTCAATTCCTAGGCCGACATTTGTAAACAAAAATTTAAGAGCCGATCATAAAGCTAAGTTGATCGAGCTATTGAAAGAATATGTTTGTTCCTTTGCATGGGAATATCATGAGATGCCAGGTTTAAGCCGAGAGCTAGTGGAGCATCGGTTACCTATAAAGGTTGGTTTTAGACCGTACAAACAATCAGCCAGAAAGTTTAACCCAAAAACATATGACCGGATCAAGGAAGAGATCGGTCGTTTGCTTAAAGCTAATTTTATTAGACCTTGCAGGTATGCCGAGTGGATTTCTAACATTGTACCAGTAGAGAAGAAAGGCTCCGGCAAGTTGAGGGTGTTCATTGATTTCAGAGATTTGAATAGAGCTACACCTAAAGATGAGTATCCCATGCCAATAGCTGATATGCTTATTAATGATGCTTCTGGACATAAGGTCATGAGCTTTCTTGATGGTAATGCGGGGTATAACCAGATTTTTATGGACGAAGAGGACATGTCCAAAACAGCTTTTCGATGTCCTGGTTTCCTTGGTTTATTTGAGTGGACAGTGATGACCTTTGGATTAAAAAATGTCGGTGCCACGTATCAAAGGGCTATGAATTTAATTTTTCATGATTTACTTGGTGTTATCCTTGAGGTTTATATTGATGATATTGTTGTCAAATCGGATGCTTTCGAATCTCATCTAGCTGATTTGCGCTTAGCTTTTGAAAGAATGAAAAAATATGGACTGAAGATGAATCCTTTGAAGTGTGCATTTGGCGTGTCGGCTGGGAAGTTTTTGGGTTTCATTATTCATGAAGATGGCATAGAGATTGATCCCAAAAAGATAGAGGCTATACAGAAAGTGGAGGCTCCAACATGCAAGAGAGATATGCAAAAGTTCCTTGGCAAGGTCAATTATTTGAGAAGGTTCATAGCTAATTTGTCAGGGAAAGTTGATGCATTTACTCCTATCCTTCGGTTAAAGAATGATGTTGATTTCACTTGGGGGGCAAAACAGCAAGAAGCATTTGATATGATCAAGAACTATTTGTGCACGCCTCGAGTGATGAAAGCGCCCAAGCATAGGGAACCCTTTAAACTTTACATTGCAGCAGAAGAAGGTGTTATTGGTGCTGTTTTGACTCAAGAAACCGAAGGAAAAGAGCATGCTATTACATATTTGAGTAGGCATTTATTGGACGCCGAGACAAGGTATACATTTATTGAAAAACTATGCCTATGCTTATATTATGCTTGCACAAAATTGAGACATTATTTGGTGCTGAGTGAATACATAGTAGCTTGTCAAACCGATGTCATTAAATACATGTTGCATAGGCCAATTCTTAGTGGTAGAATTGGCAAGTGGGCTTATGCTTTGATTGAATATGATTTGGCTTATGAATCTCTAAAATCCATGAAAGGCCAAATCATTGCTAATTTTATTGTTGAGCATCGAATTAATGACAAGCATGATGTTGATATAAACCTTGTTTCATTAGTACCTTGGAGATTATATTTTGATGGTTCAGTTTGTAGCAATGGCCAAGGTGTTGGTATTGTTTATATATCTCCTCATGGTGCTGTTTTTGAAGCCTCATGCCACTTAGAATATTTTTGCAGATATAATCAAGCCAAATATGAAGCATTGTTATTCGGCTTAGAGATGTTGCTTGCCATAGGTGCTACACATATTGAGGCTTGTGGTGATTTGTTATTAGTAGTGCAACAAATATCCAAAGTCTTTCAGTGTTTTGACAAATCACTTAATGCTTATCTTGATAAATGTCTAGATATAATTTCTACTTTGAATTATTTTAGCATTGCTCATATATCTAGACATGACAAATGGAGAGCAAATGAGTTGGCACGACAAGCATCCGGCTATCATGTTGATCATGGCATGTTTCATATTTCTC
This sequence comes from Thinopyrum elongatum, assembly GCA_011799875.1. NCBI lineage: Eukaryota > Viridiplantae > Streptophyta > Magnoliopsida > Poales > Poaceae > Thinopyrum > Thinopyrum elongatum. The sequence continues at coordinate 583,510,085 of CM022303.1, forward strand.
AAAGACCGATGTCTAGTCTTGCCAACATAGGGGAGGCCGAACCGGAGCCCACCGTTTCGGCCACTAATGAAATATTCAATGCAGGAGAAAATCAAGACTGGAGGAAACCCATCATTAATTATTTGTGTGATCCTAGTAGAAGGGTGGACAGGGCTGTTCGGCGTATGGCTTTTAAATATACGATGAGGGATGATGAGGTTTATCGCCGAACAGTTGACGATGTTCTTTTAAAGTGCTTGGACGAGGACCAAGTAAGAGTTGCTATGGGAGAGGTACATGAAGGCATTTGTGGCACTCATCAGTCGGCTCCCAAGATGAAGTGGTTATTGCGACGTGCTGGGTTTTATTGGCCGACTATGATTAATGATTGCTTCAGATATTATAAAGGGTGTGAGGCTTGTCAAAAATTTGGTGATATTCAATTGGCTCCTGCTGCTATGTTACATCCTATTGTCAAGCCGTGGCCTTTCAGAGGATGGGGTTTAGACTTTATTGGAGAAATTCACCCGTCTTCCTCAAAGGGGCATCGGTTCGTGTTGGTGGCAACCGATTATTTCACTAAATGGTCTGAGACAGTACCTCTCAAGAACATGACACATTCAGAGGTAATCCAATTCACAACTGAGCACATTATTCATAGATTCGGCATTCCTCAAACATTAACTACAGATCAAGGTTCATCTTTCATGTCACATCAAGTCAGAGAATTTGCCGAATCTTATAACATAAAGTTGCTCAATTCCTCTCCGTATTATGCCCAAGCTAATGGACAAGCTGAGTCCAGCAATAAAATATTAATCAAGCTCATCAAGAAGAAGATTGAGGATAATCCAAGGAGATGGCATGAGCTATTGTCCGAAGCTTTGTGGGCACATAGGATCTCAAGGCATGGTGCTACAAAGGTGACTCCATATGAGCTCGTATATGGTCAGGAGGCTGTTTTACCAGTGGAAGTGAATTTGAATGCTTTGAGAATAGCCAAACAAAATGATTTATCGGCGGTGGACTTCTATAACTTGATGATGGACAATATTGATGAAGTCACCGATATACGTTTGGCTGCTTTAAAGGCCATAGAGAGAGATAAGTTGAGGGTGGCAAGAGCTTACAATAAGAAGGTCAAATTGAAAAAATTTCCAGTTGGTGATCTCGTATGGAAGGTGATTCTACCAATTGGTTCAAAAGACAGAAAATTCGGGAAGTGGTCTCCAAGTTGGGAAGGTCCTTTTAAGATTACAAGGGTAGTTCCCGAAAACTCATATTTGGTGGAATCTGTACAAGGCACATTGCTACCTCAAGCTCTCAATGGCAAATATTTAAAGAAGTACCACCCAAGTGTGTGGCAAGAAGCCTAGATAGGCAAACGGCCGATATATAACTATCGCCCTAAGCAAAGATATGGCCAATAAATAACTATCGCCCTTAGCATAAACATGGTCGATATATAATTATCGCCCTAAGGATGTATAAATGGCCGATGGAGTGTTGACATCGTCCTTAGAACAAACATGGTACAAGTTATTTTTTGGCATGCTAGCTTTGCCGAAAAACATGGGGGCATGTGTTGACGCTCAAAAGGGGCACATTCGTAAAAGTTTCTTTAAGCTATGTCAAGATTAATTCAAACTTATGATTGAAAGTCACCATGGGATGGCTTTCTTCGAGAAGATCAAGATGAATATGAAAGTGGTCTAAAATGGAGCTCGGATGCAAAAGTTATGGCAAGTTCAGAGATGCTCATGGTGACACCAGATTAAAGAATGGCTTGAAACCAAATTAAGATGGCTTCAAATTGAAAAAGTTTTAACATGAAAGTTGTGCGTCTCGTCGAAACGGATGATTTTGATATAAAAAACGTCTCAATCGGAGTTCGTATGCAAAAGTTAGAGTCAAAAAGGCGCGGTTGCATCAGGATGGCCGGACACTTCAGGAATGATCATCCGGATTTTGGATTTCTCCGAGGATGGCCGGACACTCCGGGGATGTTTGTCCGGGTTTTGGATTTTTCTGCCGCAAGTTGCAAACCGAACCGTTTTGGAAAGTTAGATTCCGAGTTGGACCCAAACTAGGGTTTTGAACGTGAATTCTAACCTTTCCTTGCCCGGTAAGTCCATCCGCCTCTTATATACCTAAGGGGTGACGGCCGATTGAACAACAACACGCAATCGAACAATCAATACACTACTTTTTCATCTACGTTTTATCTTTCCATCGTTTTTCTCTCTCGTTCTTCGTCGTTCTTCGTGTTGGAGAGCTGCGAGTACCGAGGTTCTAGGGGCGAGCGAATCGACCTTGGGCAGCCCATAGCCGCCGCACTCCCTGATGGGGTCCCTTCCGGGCGTGTGGGGTTTCAGGTCATAAAAGCACCCGCCGACTGTCTTACGTATCGCGCTGTCGGTCGGGTCTCCTTCGACGTGAGCTACGGTGCATCACTCCGGTGTCGAGGGTACACGTGACATGTTCATGTGTCAACAGGCGGCTCGCAGCCGACGAGTGGCAGCAGTTGTGGAAGGCGATGACCCGTCAGCGGCGGCGGCGTGGAGCGGCTTGGCGTGTGCGAGCTGCAGGCAGAAGGACGCCGGCGAGGTACCGCGGCGACTCAAGGCGCGGCGGTAGGCCAAGGCCACAGCGGCGGGGTGGCTCAAAGCGCGGCGGGTCGCTGCGGCGGCTTGGCGCAGCTGCGAGGGCGGCCCGAGGCCTGCTCCGGCAGGGGCCACGGCGGATCTTGGTGGAAAAACTGAGGCCGGCGGTTTAGAGACGGACTCCGGCGGGAGCGGCGACCCGAGGCGAGGCGGCGCTGCAGCCAGGGCTGCTCGGAAGTGACGGGGACGGAGCGCGACCGGGGCGGCTTAAAGCGCTGGAATCCGGCGACAGCGTGGACAACACGGAGCAGCGCGACGCGGGCGCTCGTAGCGGCTCAGGCATGGCTCAGGCGCGGCGGCTCATCCCCGGCCAGAAGAGGTGCGACGGCTCGGGCGGCCCAAAGCGGCAGCTTGGCGCGCCGGCGGGGTCGCGGAAGAAGCAGCAAGGCAGGTCAACAAAGGCGGCCCGGGGTGCGGCCGGCTCGACGTGTGACGGCGGCGGCTTGAAGCGGCCACCGCGGAGGCACGTCAGAGGAAGCGACGCCGGTCGACGAAGGCGAAGCGGTCTCGTCCGCGACTTGCAGAGGAGATGGCCGGGTCAAGACTGCTAACAAGGTGGCTTAACAGCGGAGCTCCGGCAGGGGACGGCCCGACGCGGCTCGGAGACGACCGCGACAGAGGCGGCGAGGCGAGTGCATCGGCGGCTCGAAAGGCCACACCGGGAGTAGCAGCCCATGTGAACGAGCGTTCCTTAATGTTGGCTTCCTTGTGTGTTTGTCAACCCCTTTTTTGTCAGTCGAATTCTGTTCTTCCAAAACTGATGCATGCTAGTACTAGTACTGGTTCTTGGCGGTGAAAAAAGCAAAAACTGGACTTTGCTTCACGTGGAGAGTAGCAAGGCTACCGGTGGAATCGGTCTCCTCAAGCACGACCCAACAGCTCAATGAATTGGATGTGTATGTTGCTGCAGAGTTGCGACTGTCACCTCGACTATCCTCGGGAACAGCAGTCAGAATCAGACATAGTACCAGAAAGAGTAGCAGTACTAGCTGATTGATGGCCTTCAGACTGGTCATAACGGGGAGTATCGTATACTAGTATCATGCATATGATACCAGTGTATGATACTACATCTATAGTGCATAGTATTATAGATTAGTATCATAGATTGTCTTATTTATTGTCATGCATGACATACAGTAGCATAACATTTATTATGATACGGTATCTACCTATGTTACTATAACCCTCTCTTTCTTCTTTAATTGTCTACCACATAAGCATGTTTAGGAATCCCAAGTGCATGATACTACTTATGTTACCCCACTATGGCCAGCCTCAGTTGATGCCCTCGGGGCTTGTAACTAGTGAGAAATCCGGGTTGAAGAAATTTACTGTCTTCGGTTGCTGGGATCGAATCTGACCGTGGAACCAAGAAAAATACATGTCGGGCCGGGCCGGGCCGACTCCTTCAATTAGCGGCAGCAGAAAATCTTGTCGGTCTTAGCGATTTTTGGGGCGGCGGCCGTACGGTTGCAGGACGTAACAAACGACGGGACCAGGCGGATGACAGCGACAGCAGCCTAGAGTCCGTGGCGGAAGCAGATTCCCTGGGGCGACTCGGAATAGGTGCGGCGACTCGTGGCACCAACACGGATTCGAGGGTGAAGACGAAGTTAACCACGGAGGCTGCGCTCGAGTCCTTGGTCGAGGTGGCAAACAACGAAGCGCGGAGTCCATGGAGTTGACCCGGCGAGGAGGAGGCAGCTTGCTCGAGGCGTGGCGGTTTAAGGTGAAACGCAATGAGTGCGCCCGCGAGGCGGGTGTCGGTGGCGGCTTGGAACAAATTGGCCTTGTGCATGTTGATGATTTGCACCCGTTGGATTTCGGTGAACCAACACTGAACCAAACGAAACCTTCGGGATCTTCTCTGATAATCTTGCCAACCGACCAGATGAACTCCACTAACAAATAATTTCTGATCTTGATCAAAACTGATGTAGATCCTTTCAAAACCGACCTTTCTTCGTCCGGAAATTTGTGAACTTCTCCGATCCCTGGAAGAGATCCCTCCAAGAACTCAACACCACCGTGCGCAGATCCCACGGTGGGAGCCAACTGTCGTGGATTTGTCACGGCAGATGTTCTTAGTGTGAAGATTTAGTCGTGAGGCCAACGCATCTATGTAATAGCTTGAGAGGGGTTGAGTGGGACGAGAGACGCGAAGTTTTTTACTCAGGTTCGGCCCCTCACGATGGAGGTAAAATCCTACATCCTGCTTCATTGATATTGATCATGATGATGCTCACGATTACAAGGGCGAGGTTTCGCTACCTCTATCTCGAGAGCTATTGATTTGTATGTCTCAACTTCTAAAACTTGTCTCTCTTGGGGTGCCCCGCCCCTCCTTATATAAGTTGAAGGGGCGGATTACATGACTAGTCCTAGTAGGATTAGAATTACTCTATTACAAGTGGAGTCCTAGTCTTGCTTCCTTTGTAGGAGAATATTCCTTATGCCTTTCATCTTAAGCCGGCCCACCATAACACAAGCCGGTCTTCCATGAACCGCTTTCTAGGCCTCCGGATCTTGTCGCTCCTCTGACCCGCTTGCCGGGTCACCAATGAGTCACCTGGCTCGGCCGGGTCATTAGTGAGTGGAGAGATCCGGGCGGGTCACTTAGTGAGTCGCCAAGTCAGGGCGGGTCACCTGTGAGTCGCCAAGTCCGGCCGGGTCATACCGCGGGTTATATCCCCGACATAAGTGAAGCACATAGAGTATTCTAACAAATCACGAATAAATGCATGTCTCTCTAAATAGGTGTGTCCAGCAAGGGATGATTGTGGCAAACTAAAAAGCAAACAACCAAAAGACCACTATAATACACGACGCTCCAAGCAAAACTCATATCATGTGATGAATAAAAATATAGCTCCAAGTAATTTACCGATGGTTGGTAGATGAGGGGATGCCACTCGAGGGCATCCCCAATCTTAGATTGCTTGAATCTCTTTGAATATTACCTTGGGGTGCCTCGGGCATCCCCAAGCTTAGGCTCTTTCCACTCTTTATTCCTTCATCCATCGTGATCTCATTCAAAACTTGAAAACTTCAGCACACAAAACTCAAGAAAAACCTTCGTGAGATCCGTTAGTATAACAATCAAATCACAAACTTTAGGTACTATTATGAACCCATTCATATTTTATTATTGCATAATAACTACTGTATTCCAACTTCTCCATGACTTATACCCCCCGATACAATCCATAGATTCATCAAAACAAGCAAACTATGCAACGAAAACAGAATCTGTCTAAAACAGAACAGCCTGTAGCAATCTGAATAATGACCATACTTATGAACCTGGAAAAATTATAAAAAATTAGGACAACGTGAAAAATTTGTATATCAATCATGTGTAAAAAATTCAGAGCAAAAGCACGTTCCAGTGATTTTTAGAATTTTCTGGACTGAGCGTAAAAGTTTCTGTTTTTTCACAGAATCAAAGCAACTATTATGCCGCATCATCCTAAAGGCTTTACTTGGCACAAACACTAATTAAAACATAAAAACACAATCATAACAGTAGCATAATTATGTGCAAACTCAAATAATAGAAAAAAAGAAAATAAAGATAACTATTGGGTTGCCTCCCAACAAGCGCTATTGTTTTACGCCCCTAGCTAGGCGTAATGCATAGTTTCAAGTGTTGTCATCTTTAGTTTTTACTTCTTGAGATGTGTGTTCGTCAGGAGGCTTTTCAAAAACAATAGGGAACACATCATCAATTGAGATCTTAGCATTATTAATCTGACTATCCTCAAACCCTTGTTGGTTTCCCTTTACAATCCAAGAATATTGTTTATTAATACCATTGAAACTTGTTGAATTATGTGTAAAGGGGGAACTTCCTTTTTAGTGTTTTCATCAAAGGTATAATTATCACAAAACAAATGCCTCAATAAATAATCTTCATCATATAAAATCTCATCTATAACAGGATGCTCATGATTCATATTGTAAAAATCAAAGATCTCGCTAGCCTCTCGCACTATGTAATCAAATTCATTCATGAGGATAAGAGTAGCTATCTTTTTAGCCTTAGTGTTGTTTATGACAGGCAACTCGTAGAACAATCTTTACAAAGTGGGATGAGTACGAATAAATCTTCTCTCAAGCTTGAGGATAAGTGCAGAGATAGCTTCGGCATAGCTTTTGGTTCTTTTAAGAATAGGAATGTCATTGCAAACCAAGGCCCCCGTGCAAGTAAAGAATTCCTGAATAGTACTTTTTCCTATGATATTCCCACTTCCCATCACAAAAAATTTAGAATCCAAATTTGAGGGAATTTCTACCTTAGGGTTTTTTCCCTCTTCACCTTTTTCGATAACAAACTCAGACATGATGACAACTTCAAGCAAGCAAACAAGCAAACAAGCAAAAAGGCAGACGGAAAATTTTTTATGTTTCTTGTAAAATTGTTTTAGAAGTGGGGGAGATGAAAACGGGAGGCAAATGGAAAATAAAGTAAATGCAAGTAGATGATAGTTTGCGTGTACATACCTGATCGGTTTTGGTGATATCTCCCCGGCAATGGCGTCAGAAATTCTTCCTGCTACTTGTGAGCTGCGTTGGGATTTCCTTGAAGAGGAGAGGATGAAAAAGTACAATAGAGATAAGTATTTCCCTCAGTTAAGAACCAAGATTATCAATCCAGTAGGAGAAACACACAGAACCTCATTAGCAGCACCTAGACACACAAAAGCAAATACTTGCACCCAACGCAAAACAAGGGGTTGTCAATCCCTTGGCAGTTAATTGCAAGGATCAAATCTCGTAGTGATAGATAGATAAAATAAAACACAAAATAAAAGAATGGTAAATAAATTGCAGCAAGGTATTTTTGAATTTAATATATGATAAAAGATAGACCCGGGGGCCATAGTTTTCACTAGAGGCTTCTCTCTTTTGAAGATAGCATATGGTGGGTAAACAAATTACTGTTGGGCAATTGATAGAAAAGTGCATAGTTATGACGATATTCAAGGCAATGATCATGTATATAGGCATCACGTCCGAGACAAGTAGACCGACTCCTGCCTACATCTACTACTATTACTCCACCCATCGACCGCTATCCAGCATGCATCTAGGGTATTAAGTTCGCAAAAAACAGAATAACGCCTTAAGCAAGATGACATGATGTAGACAAAGTAAATCCAATCAATATGAATAAACCCTATCATTTTATCCTTAATGGCAATGATACAATACGTGTCATTTCCCTTTCTGTCACTGAGATTGAGCAACGCAAGACTGAACCCATCACAAAGCACCTCTCCCATTGCAAGATAAATCAATCTAGTTGGCCAAACCAAACCGATAGATCAGAGAAAAATACAAAGCTATAACAATCATGCATATAAGAATTCAGAAAAGACTCAAATAATATTCATGAATAATCTGGTCATAAACCCACAATTCATCGGATCCCAACAAACACACCGCAAAGAAGGATTACATCGAATAGATCTCCAAGAAGATCGAGGAGAATATTGTATTGAAGATCAAAGAGAGAGAAGAAGCCATCCAGCTACTGGTTATGGACCCGTAGGTCTGAGGTAAACTACTCACGCATCATCGGAAGGGCAGCAAGGTTGATGTAGAGGCCCTCCGTGATCGATTCCCCCTCCGGCAGAGTACCGGAAAAGGTCTCCAGATGGGATCTCGAAGGAACAGAGACTTGCGGCGGCGAAAAAAGTGTTTCGGGTGGCTCTCTTTTGGTTTGAGAATATTTGTGAATTTATAGCGCTAGAATTAGGTCAGGAGGTGCCACGAGGGGCCCACAAGCCTGAGGGGTGCGCCCTACCCCCCAGGGCGCGCCTCCCGAGCTTGTCGCTCCCTCGTGCCTCCTTCGGTCTTCTCCCAAAGCTTCTAGTGTTTCTTTTGGTCCAGAAAAAATTAATCCAAAGTTTTTTCTTCGTTTGGATTCCGTTTGATACTGTTTCCGTAAAAAGCCAAAAACATGCAGAAAGCAGCAACCGGCACTGGGCACTGGGTTAATAGGTTAGTCCCAAAAAATGATATATAATTGCATATAATTGCATAATAAACATCCAAGATTGATACTATAATAGCATGGAATAATAAAAAATTATAGATACGTTGGAGACGTATCACGCATCCATGCGGCACACAACACACGACGCAACACACACGCTCACGCTCAAGTGCTCAACCTACACGTGCATGCACACACATACACAGCCAGGGTGGTTCGCGCGCAAGGGTTGGACTCCTGTCTCCCATGCGTGAAGTTTTGTTTTACTTGTTTCTTTGCTCTGCCAACTGACAGGTGGGACCCATAAACCACGTGCCAATTTAACCAGTCAACAAAGTGCCACGTAGACTATTTGGCCGGTCAATAGAGTGCAATACGGTGCTCTACGGTGAGCTAGTGACCGTATAATCATCGCAAAACGTATATAGTGACTGTAATGAGCGTAGTACGAAGTCCAGTGACCGTATTGTTACAAATACAGTGACCGCCAGTGTATTTATGTTGTTTCAAATTAAGCCATATTAACCAGAAAGGACGCAGTATGGACTACTAGTACTACTGTGTCCTGTCACCTCGCAGAACGAGGAGAAGCTTGCTTACTACACCCTCTCCCTCGCCCACGCGTGCGGTGGCTCGCAGGACAAGGAGAAGCTTGCTTACTATGTACGCCTAGGCCCTCTCCCTTGCCCACGCGCGCGGTGGCTCGCAGGACGAGGAGAAGCTTTTGACTACATTGCCCTCTCCCTCGCCCTCGCGGTGGACGTGCAGCAGATCATTCGGTGTCAGATTACTAGAAGCATATGTAGTGTTGTAGTACCATCATTGTTGGACCTCCCGAAGAGGCGAAGAGCCAAGCGCAAGGTTTATAGGAGTACGAGTAGTCGTACTAGTACTACTATAGCGAACAACTGCTATACTGTATGATGATGCCACGTCACCTATAATCAAAGCTGTGCCACCTTTTTTTTTCCTCACAAAGCGTGTTGGAGCCCGTGCAACAGCCACACAAGTTGCACGTAGTAAGTTCTAAAGGACAAATGCCAACATGCCACACAAGTTCATCTTCACTTCATGTGATAAATTTATGCATGACTACTCTACATATATTTACAGCGCTACCATTCACAATTTACCAAACTCCACTTTCACGTTATAGATGGGCTCCATGTCCTCCTCCAGGTTCCAGTCCCAGGTGTTCTTCATAGATTGCACGATCCATAGTTGTGGGCAATGAAAATCATTGTCGCAGCTTTCTAGTCCGATTCCACATGATGGAGACTCATCCAAACTGAGGCGGCATAAATCAGGGATAGCGTGTCCCAACATATCGTTCATCCAGCGGTGCGCACTGAAGACACAACCATGCTTCATGAACGGCAGGCCTTCGGTGTCTTGCACGGAAGGTGGCATCTGTTCCACAATGGAGTAGCTGTCCCCAATGAAAAGCGAGTACTCTCCAAGAGTGTTCCTCGGCTCCCACGTAGCATCACGGGGGTCGAATTCGGAGCCGTTCATCTGGTACAAGCGGCATCTCAGATCTGGACACATGGTGACGTACATGGTCAGGGTCCATGCATGATAATGTTGTGCTCAAATATGGCGCTCAGTAATATTGTTCAGAAAGTAGTACTACTATAATACTCCCTCCGTTTCATAATGTACTGCCTATAGATTTTTTTTAAGTCAAACATTGCAAACTTTGACCATATTTATAGAGAAAAATATGTACATCTAGAATACCAAATGCACATCATTGGATACATCATGAGTTATATTTCCATAATGTACATGTTTGGTAGTGTAGATGTAGACTATTTTCTCTATAAATTTGGTCAAAGTTGACAAAGTTTGACTTTCACTAAAATCTATATGCACTACATTGTGGAATGGAGGGAGTACTAGTATAGAGGAAGTACAATAACCGACTTATTATATATAGCCACTTTTGGCTACTACATGGAAAACGAGAGGACGAGCTAGCTTGTCGCTAATTAATATAGTTGCATGCAGCAAAAACCTGCATGCCTCGCACCTTTTCAGGGTAACTGACCGCTGCATACACACAGTACACCTTCCCACGCCTCCATCCCTCATTACTTTATTTGCAATCTGTACTTCTTTGATTAAGTTTCTTGCATGCCGCCTAGTAAAACCAGACCTCGCTGAGTCGCTCGCCGGCCTAAAATCCCGGACGGAGGTAGTAAGACATGGAAAAACAAAAATGGTGGGAGCTAGTGGGTTCAAGTCTTCAAGAGCCTAGCTATACGCGTCCTTCTAGGTAAAAAGTACTACTCCCGCCGATCTCTGCGACATACTACTACTATGGATCCGAAGTAGTAGTACTACTAGTACAATGAAAGAGAAGGCGAGAGGGTTAAAAAAAGCTAATACTAAACTATACTAGTACTAAACATGTTCCAGTCAAGAAAAGAAAAGAACTAACAAGTAGTACTACTACTCTAACACACGGCAATGAGAGAATTGAATACCTGGGTAGATGGTGACGGTCCGATCGTGGTAGATCGTGTCACCTTATTGCACATTAATGGTACCATGGGTAACGACTGCTAAGATAGTTGATCCCAATTTGCCAAAGTCAGCTACAAGGTTCCAGGTTAGATCGAATCACGGATGCAAATGCACATCCAGGATTGATGATCTGATTTTGATCGGTGGATGCCTGGTCCTTGCAAAATAATGGAGTACCGTTAGGGATGCAAATGATGGTTAGTGCATTCCGTTTGTTATCTCCCATACCGTAGGATGGCACCCAGATGAAGCAAGTCCCCTGGCTTGTCACCGCGAAGATGCGGCCTACATGGCACACGACGTCTTCGAAGTTGTACGGGTACAAATCTGCCATGGCCAACATGTGCCAGCCTCTGCCGTTAAGGCTATTCGTATTGATGGCCATCCTTATGTCGATCACCGCGATGAGATAGTAATCATCGTAGCTGCGGTGCTTTGTCGGTGGGTCCGCAATTGCTATCTTATTCAATCTCATGCTGGCATCATCATACGTATTCAAGCCCAGCCAGTCCGGATAGCCGATCCCAATGCTAGAGAAGGGGTCTATGGGAATGGCCGCACTGCTGTGGATGTTGTGCAAAATGATGGTGGTATCCGGGCCTAGGTATGCAGGCCAATATCTGTTGGCACCAACCCAAACCTATATATGCGACGGTGGGCTGCGGAGAAATTACGGGATGGAATAACTAACTATGTACTATATTTAGAATGTACACTACATGATCAATCTCCATGACTGACCTGCTCATCGGACAAAATCCGACTACCTCTCAACGTCGACGACTCTAGCGGAGTCAACGTGCAACCACGGCTACGTTGCGGTGGATTATTTGATGGATTGTCCCATTGAATAACCTTCTCCTCGAGGACGCATGGAAGACCAACAAGCATGGCCTTCTCCCAAGCTTGTTTATGCACCGTCTTAAAATAGTTGGTGCAAGAAGCACCGAGTCTTGCGGCGGTGAGGAAGTCGGAGCAGCGTGCGATTTCTCCCAGAGGATCGTCATCCAAGGTCTCCCAGCCTCGACGAGGAGGAGAACCGCCTAGCGAATCCATGGCAGCAGCGACGAACTGCCTTGGTCTCTTGGGAGGGGGAGGGGAACTGGCGAGGAGGAGATAAGAGCGTAACCGCAGGGCCTCGTCCCTTCGTTAAGGAAGTTATGCGGGCACGCATTAGTGGTAGTGCGATGGTGCGGTTATTATTTAATATGTACTACTAGTATATTATAGGCGTACTAGTAGTAGTACTAGTACAGTAGTAGTAGTACTTTATTATACTTAGTGTACCAGTTTTGAACTTTTGAATCTCAAGGCCAAGGAGCTACAGTTGCAAGTGGAGGGTACTACTATTCTCTAGAACCATCACTGTACTATCAATGCAGGGAAAGTACACCTGCGTACTCTTGCTACTCTATTCAAGCGCTTAGCTGGCCTACTCAGCCGCTCCTCTCACGCACACACTAGCAGCCTGTTCATCAGCGACGGTTACTGCGGAGGCAAAACATTTGAGTTCTTTGATACCGCGAGAGTAGGCTTTTTCTTTTCCATTTATGGAGGTGTAATGGATCTCATTGAACGTTGTTTGTTGGTCCTTCCTTCTTTATTAATGAGATGAGGCAAAGCTTTTGCCTCCATTTCAAAACAAAAAAAATCGCGTCAAAGAGGATTTAGAGACGATCCAGTATAAGAGCAACTATAATAAGGTGATGTAAGCGGGCTGTAAGGATTTAAATATTATATTATTGCTGAGTTGGAAGAGAGAGAAGAGAAACGGGTTGTAGACTGACAGCCGGCTGTAACACGAGCTCCAAGAAGCTTTGTGACAATGGAAGGTGGGCCATATGTCGTGTTGGCTATTACTACTACTACTACATTGACTATAAATGACATGGCAACATGTTATATCCAGCAGCTGGCTATATTATTAACCATGCTCAAGGAGCGAAGTCCATGCGTGCAATGCCACAAGCTACAGAGTACATAGTACTTTAGGTCCAGAGCCATATTGCACTGTTCCCAATGTGGCGCCTGGCTTTTCCGGCTCCTCCGGCTTAATTGGGAGGCGCTATTAAAGATGGCAGCTGAGGAAGCAGCAAGCGAGGGGCGGCTAGGGCGAGCATGCGGGCGAGAAACGCTCCTGTGATATGTACATAGTACTACTCTAGTACGCGAGCCACGAGATGATGGTGCGTGCAAAATATACGGGAGGGAAAACCCGTGCACGTGGCTGGGCTATCTGGTGCACCCAGATTTTGGTGCCACACGTGCGTCGAACTTCAAAAGTTAAACTACCAGTGTACAAAGAAAGTTTTCTTAATATAAACTCAAACTAATTTAACATGTATACGTATATTTCAACCATGCCACAAGAAAGAAAATTATATTTGAATTACAGCATGAGAAACGAAAAGAATATGATTACCACTGATTTTGTTAATGGACAAAATTTACGGCCCGGTCAAAATGTTTTATGTGCGTGTACAATTATCATCAGTTTTTTCAAAAAGTTTGCTCCAGTAGGCGACCAAACACTCTCACGCAGGCGGTAGGACTAACAGAGTTTTCTTTTCAAGCAGGGCGACACAATATTTGCTCGCAGCGAGGTTAATAAAATATTTAAAAAAGGTCACCGTGCATTCGGCGGGGATTGAACCCGCAAAACCATGCATTGAGAGCTATACTCACGCAACCACTAGAAGTGGAGTAGTACAACGCAACGTAGAATCGCTATTTTGCGCTAGTACATTGTTCCTTATACATATTGGAGTATTTAACAAAAAACTACCACTTTCCAACCAGCCCTACCAAGAAACTATCACTCTATAGAAATTAGCAAAAAAATACCAAAAATTTCTTAATCCGTCACAATAAACTACCAAGTGCCGGTTAGGCACGTTTAAACCCATGTGGCACCTTAAGTCAACGCCGTCTGTTTGACCGGTAAGTTATGCGTTATGACTTGTGGGACCTACATGTCAGTATCAACAAAAATCCCCGAGTCACCTCCTACCTCCGGCCCGTCCACCTAGTCATCCTCGGCCAAGGGAGGCAGCCACTGCCGCCAGCAGAAGGCGAGGTTAAAAGTGCCGGTGGTGCGGAACCCATCTTGCAGCAGCCCAGAGGCCAGCTCGACGCGGCGCTCGCGGCCGCTAGCTAGCCAAGCTAGCACACACCCTGCTGGATGCATCAAGCTGGTTGTGTGCAAGGTTTGCTAGCTAGGTTGGCACGGCGGTGTGGCGGCTTGCTCGCACGTGCCGCGCTAAGGCCAGCCATCCGGCTCGAGCAAAAGCCAGCGTGGCGGCCTGCTCACGCGTGAGCCACGCTCGGGCCAGCCAGCCAACCCGTGCGGAGGCCAGCGTGGCGGCCGGCCCGTTTGGCGGAGCGGCGACCAGCTCTCCCATCACCGGCGCCAGCGACGAACACGCATATGAAAAGTTTGAAGTAATGTTCAGGAAAAATAATGTAACACCCTGATTTTGACCACTTTTGTTTTCTAAATATTTTCTGGCTCTACTTGCTTTTTGAGTAATTTTCAAATTGGTTTGGACTTGAGAGTTCTTTGAAAACTTTCTTCTAAGTGATCCAACACTCTCAATATCTATCCAATATCTTGGTTCCCACCCACTGACCCAAATTCTATTTTTAATATTCATCGTTATTCCTTTTTCAGAAAAAGGAATATTCCTTTCTGTGATAGGTTGTGAAGCAACCTATATTTCCATGACCAACAAAAATCTCAAATTAATTCCAAAAATACTAGGGGCCATATCTTGCCACAATATCTAAAAATATACCATGGTCAAGTTCAAATTTTCATTAAAACAAATCATTTTAGCCCCTGGTCATCTCAATCCTTTGTGAAGGAAGTACTAGCTAGAGATGTCAAATTGCTCTGCAATTTTTATGGCATCTTCTATCCACCAAATAACTCTTATACACCAAAATTCAGCTCCAGCAGATCAACCAGATGAGCGCCCCAAGCTCATCTTGTTTCTGGACCAGTAACAGCAGTTGTACATGAACTGCATTCAAATCTTGATGAAAACTTCTCAAATTTGGTCAGTTGGTAGTCCTTCCAAAGAATATCACTCCAGACATCTCTACCAGCTCCATCTCTAGCTCATCCCTTCTCTAGAGCTCTCCCAAAGTTTCTGTCAGAAACTATAACTGAAGCTACACTTCAAACCAGAGTGTATCTAGTCGAGCCAGTGGCACAGGGAGACTAAGTGATCGATGGTCAACGCAGTGGACAAGGTTTGCCAGGTGTGCGTGGCATCCTGGTGGCCGCACCCATGGTGGGCACGACACTGGCATGCTAGTGCGCGCGCTCTGCACTGCGCCCGCGTCTGATGTGATTGTTCCAGCCATCCCGTGTTGCCATTCAGTGTCTGGTGGTGCCGACGTCACCGCTGCCGTCCATGTACCCTACTCCAGTCCTCGCCGGAATCATCCCCGGCGGCCGCCACCGCATACGGGAACTGTGGCACCCGTGCCTGCACTATGGCCTTGCTGGCCATCGCCTTCCTTCGGAAGCCGCCACCGTCCGCCTTAACTCCTCTTTCCTCTCCCATCCCGTCGCCCGCTCCCAGCTAGCCAGCGCGGCGTCCGGACTCCGGAGACGTGGCCGAGCTCCGCCCGGTTCCAGAGAACTCCACCCCGCCTATAAAAGGCCACGACCAGCCCTCCCTAGCTCCTCACCGCCCTCCACCACATCCCACTCGACCTCCCGAGCATCGAGCCAAGGCCGAGAGGCCCTCTGGCCTTGGATCTCTCTGCTGATCTGCCGCCACCCGAGCTCTGCCACCTCGCCGTTCCACTCCACCCCAGCTCCAACAAACCTCACCTACGAGCTCCACTCACTCTCCTGACCACGTCTGAGCTCTTCCCCGACCAAAACCCTGCCGAAAACGCCGTCTTCGGTGACACCCGAGAACCACCACCGCCGGAGAGGAAAGGGACGACGTTGTCCAGCCATCTCTCGTCGAACCATGGGTACGTACGTGTTCGTCACCGTACGCCCGTTCCATCCCTCTAGTCGCCGGACCTCGCCGCCGTTTGTATCGCCGGCGACGATCGCCAGAGCTCCGCGGTGTTCTGTTCCCTCTCTCCCCTTTTAAATCTGACAGCGAGGCCCGCTCGCCAGTGGCTCGCCGAAGCGGCAATTGGAGCCGCCTTGGCAAAGTACGCCATTGACGTGGCCCCTGTTGATTTTTCCATTTCTGTTTTTAATTCAGATTTGACCAGTAGCTTTGACCATCAATAACTTTTTATCCATAAGTCCAAATCAATTGATTCTTTTTGCATTGGGTTTGTCTTGAACTCCTCTATTTTCTGGTAACTTTTGGTATTTTTCTCTTACTCACAGAATTTCTAGTGCACAAAAATGTGTTATGTGACATTTTCCTCTACTATTTTAAAATATTTTCAGAAGATCTTTGTAATTTTGAAGCCCAGGGGTTTGTGGACAACCCAACAGAGCAAGGCAAGCCACATCATCCATTACATGAAGCATTTCAATAGTATTGGTTTATTACTTGAATTAATTGCATTATTTTTAATATGTGATAATTCATAGTAAGCTAAACTGATGCATAACTACTGCCATATTAGTCTATGATAAACAACCTTGCTTGTCATGTGCTTGCTAAAAACTAAGCTTAATGGTTGATCAAGTGCCACCGACCCGGACTTATCCGTGCAGCCACATCAGCCGGTATGGGATGGCCTTGACTTGGTCTGACAGCGTGCTGTTTTATCGGTACCACCAAAGAGGGAGGGTTATGCGTGCGTGCTACCCTGATCAGGTAGGCGACGATAATCCTGTGAGCCAGTTGAGTTATATGCCGGCGTCCCCATTTGGGACAGTTTAGTTGGCCACGACGGTGGTAGGTGTCATGGGGTGACACAGGGGCCACCCAGGGCATGACTCCGGGGGAGGATGATTGTCGGTGGTACGATGGAGGAGTCACGGGTTAAGCAAGTTTCGTTGGAGCAGCACCGGTCCACCCGGAAGGGAAGTGTACCGAGGTACGGGACCAGGAGCTCCATGGTGTGGGAAAAGTGCGCAACCTCTGCAGAGTGTAAAATCTATTCGAATAGCCGCGTCCACGGTATTGGACATAGTCTGCAATAGGTCACACTGAGTGGTCAACCTTGATAATAATAGTAATGATGGAAGAACTTGTCTTATGTTCGGAAGTGCTCAGTAAATCATGAGTATTCCGGGGGTTGTGAGACAATCCCGGAAGAGAATAAGTTAATATTCGGTAACAGTAAGTATGCAACCTAAGCAAGTATTATAATCATTGCCATGCTGTTGTTTGCTGCATTGTTGTGGCTGTTGTGAGCTTGCGAGTACATTCCAAGTACTCACCTGGCGTATCATGCCAGATGCAGGAGAAGCCGAGGATGGAGGTCCCGATGGTTCGTGCTACGCTAACTAGGTAGTGTCCCAGCAGTGTCCCTTTGGGACGGAGTTTCCCGCGCGAAGTTACGCTATGCTAAAGTTATTCCGCCAGTACTGAGGCGCTTGAGATATCGCATAAATAATGTAGATACTGTCATAGCACCAGTAGTGCTTCTGGCCTCATTTCCCGTTGTAATATGCTAGCTTGTACTTGTATAATATCAATAAAGATCAGTTATGTTCTGTTCCAAGTTGTTGTGTGTTTCCAGAAGACATGATCTCTAGGTTGGGAACACAAGGTGAACCGGTCCTCTGAGCCGGGGTGCCACAACGCTTGGTATCAGAGCCGTGCTGACTGTAGGACACCCTAGTTAACCCCGCGCTAGACCCGCGAGTAGTTTAGAGTTTTGATGTGTGTCTTGATTGCTGCATTTGTGTGTTGCATGGCATGCATGTAACTCTAATCGTTGTACTAACCGCTGAGCTTATGAGTGTAGATGGCACCTGTTCCATACCAATATCATCATGAGCCGGCACCATTCACTTTTCCGGCACTACTTCGCAGCGTCTGGCAACGCCTTTATCCCAATGGTGAAGATCCGGTGTATCAGGTATTCTGAGAGCAGCTTGCAGGCTCGGTATATGAGTATCACGCGGAGTCCTTTCTTACTGGAAGCTTAGAGATTGGTAGCATCTCCCGTTCTACCAAGAGCGGAACTACTTCTACACCGGAGTTGGTGATCCAGTTTGCTGCTATGGAGGCTCTCACTGACTTACGCTTCCACGAGGTCGAGATGCAGATGCACACAGGATTTTATCATTACCCCACCCTGTCACCTACAACGGGGCGAGTACTTTTTGCGCCTGTTGACCGAACCAGTGATCGAGCAACCAGTGTCCTGTCCCGTTACCTAAACGCCAGCTATCGTCTGATCACCCCCCGGCCGAGGAACTGTCCCGCGTCCGCGAGGCACTTGCTGCGACAGCGCAGTCACCCCCTCCACCTGTGTTTTCACCCATGTATGTTCCACCTATTCCACCCTCACTCGCATCCGAGGTCCCTTCTAGCTCCCTCGGGCAGCCAGGCACTTCGTCTGGTACTCGTCGGGAGTCCCCTGCCGAGTGGGGCTCATTGCTAGCCACTCCAGCTGCTCCGATGCTGAGGCGTCGCTCCTCTTCCCCCGTAGAAGGGGAGTCTTCCCGTCAGCGTTGCTGTGTCTCCTTTGTTCCGGAGGATGTAATCCACATCATCAGCTCCGAGTCCAAGGCAGAAGCAGATGACGAGGAGTCTTCAGTCTGTGAGTGTCCGTGTCATCCGCATGACTAGAATGAATGTTTGGGGATAGTATGTGTGTGTATCGCAGCATCCTTTGCATATGTCAACTGTCGTATGAGCAGTACTAGTCATGATACCCCTACTAGTTTGCCATGTATGATGTTGGGTTGCCTTGTATAATTAAGTTGTTTACTTTGCTTTGTTTTTTTTTTCTGGCTTTCTCAACTTTGTCGGGTGTTACATTATAGTCTTTCTCCCTTATGGATGTTGCTCATCGATCCGGTGTTTGCAATGGGAAAGAATATAGGATGAAGAGGTGTAACAGTCAAGGCAGTGATGGAATTCCGGTTCGTCGATCCGCCCGACAAGCAGGTCAACCACCAGAAGATTTACCACCTCCACCACTTCAACCACCAACTACTGAACAGATAATGAGGATGTTTGAAGAGAAAATAAACCAGGATCTCATGGAGTTTCTGAGAAGTATGCAAATAGTGGTAGGGCAGAATCGGAATAATGGAGCACATTCTAAGCTTTCTGATTTCCAGCGGACTAAGCCACCTAGTTTTAGCCAAGCTGTTGATTCGATAGAGGCGGATGACTGGCAAAGAACTATGGAAAAGAAGTTAGAGATATCCCGTTATGACGAAGTTGACAAGGTTTCATTTGTAACACACTACCTGGAAGGACCAGCAGCCATCTGGTGGGATAATGTGAAAACAGTATGGACTCCTGGGGAAAACATTTCCTGGGAAAAGTTCAAGGAGATGTTCCGCAAGTACCATATCCCCACTGGCATAATCAAGGTAAAGCAAAGGGAGTTCCTTGCCCTGACCCAAGGCAGCATGACAGTGGGGGAGTATCTGAATAAGTTCAATAATTTGGCACGCTACTCGACTCATGATGTGTCTACAGAAGAGAGAAAGATAGACCGGTTCCTAGGAGGACTCAACCATGCCCTCCGTTGTCAGCTCTGTATGCTAGATCTCCCAGACTTCTAGACCTTGGTGAACAAAGCTTTCATAGCTGAGCGGGAGCATAAATCAGGGTATGACAATCGCAAGCGGAAGTTCGAGCCAAAGAAGGACACCCGTGAGCAGTTCACGCAGAAGCCGCGTATTTGGCAACCAGTTCAGCCCGAATACAAGCCTGTCTAGAATGGTGGCAATAATAACAACAGCAAGCCAGGAAACAAGGAGAAGACTTTTGGCAAACAGCCAGTACTGGAGGATTGCCGCCGCAATAACACTTGTTTTACTTATGGCCAAGGTGGGCATTATTCCAGGCAGTGCCCCACGTGGATCAAAAAGCCACAGTCCGACTTTAAGACACAAGTCAATACCATTGGATGCCACCCCAACCAGAACCTCTGCCGCGGCCATGTCCATCATATCTCCGCCGAGGAAGCCCATGAGGCACGAGATGTGGTCCTTGGTATGTTTTTTTGTTAACGACATACCTGTAATTATTTTATTTGATTCCGGAGCTTCCCATTCATTTATTTTGTGGAGTTTTGCCACCATACACAATTTTCCTCATTCTCTTTTAAACAAAATCATGGTGGTACAATCCCCTAGCTCCATGCTCAGAACAAATGTCATATGTAAGGATCTGGAAGTCTTGATGCATGGAGTTAAGTTTCCAGCTGCCCTGGTCGCTATTGAATCCCCTGGGTTGGATGTAATACTAGGGATGGATTGGTTAACACGACACCAAGTCTGCATCAACTGTGCCACTAGGATGGTGACATGGGTTAACCCAGCAGGACAAATAGTCCAGTTTATTGCTAGCAAAATGATGTCAAAGAAGGGAATGGCATTCAAGACCACCGCTACGGATATGACCCTAATCCCAGTAGCCAGTGAGTTTCCAGATGTGTTTCCGAAGGAACTACCAGGGATGCCACCCAACCGCGAGTTGGAGTTTGCTATTGATGTTATTCCCGGAACTGCTCCAATATATAAGAAGTACTACCGTATGCCATCCACAAAGATAGTGGAATTAAAGAAGCAGTTGGATGAATTGCTACAGAAGGTGTATATTCGTCCAAGCATCTCACCTTGGGGATCACCCGTGCTGTTCGTCAAGAAGAAATACGGTAGTGTGTGGACTACCGACTGCTGAATGAGGTCACTATCAAAAACAAGTATCCGCTTCCCCGCATTGATGACTTGTTTAACCAGCTAAATGGGGCCCGTGTATTCTCAAAGATAGATCTCAGGACGGGATATCACCAACTAAAAATCAGAAAAGAGGATATCCCCAAGACTGCCTTCACCACTCGATATGGCCTGTACGAGTTTACGGTCATGTCATTTGGACTAACCAATGCTCCAGCCTATTTCATGAGCATGATGAATAAAGTCTTCATGGACTTCTTGGACAAGTTCGTGGTGGTATATATCGATGATATCCTTATATACTCCAGGAGTGAAGAGGAGCACAAGCAGCACCTTCGAGCTGTCCTGGAAAGATTAAGAGCCCATCTTCTGTATACCAAGTTTAGTAAGTGTGAATTTTGGCTGAAAGAGGTGGGATTTTTGGGAC
Source organism: Thinopyrum elongatum (assembly GCA_011799875.1). NCBI lineage: Eukaryota > Viridiplantae > Streptophyta > Magnoliopsida > Poales > Poaceae > Thinopyrum > Thinopyrum elongatum. Next base: position 583,531,489 of record CM022303.1, read on the forward strand.
ACATATTATCAGAACAAGGTGTGGCTGTCGACCCCAGTAAGGTGACTGATGTGCTGAATTGGAAGACACCAACCACAGTAACGGAGGTCCGCAGTTTCCTGGGATTGGTAGGCTACTACCGTCGTTTCATAGAAGGCTTCTCTAAGATAGCCCAACCGATGATAGAGCTGTTGAAGAAAAATCATAGGTTTGAATGGACCGATGAGTGTGATAGCAGCTTTGTGGAGTTAAAGACAAGGCTGACCACAACCCCTGTTCTGATCCTTCCAGGCATTCACAAGAGCTTTGACATATATTGTGATGATTCCAGACGCGGAATTGGATGTGTCTTAATGCAAGAGGGAAAGGTTGTAGCATACGCATCCCGACAGCTACGACCTCATGAGGAAAACTACCCCACCCATGACCTGGAGCTAGCAGCTATGGTTCATGCCCTAACAATTTGGAGGCATTACCTCATTGGACAGCAGTGTGAAGTATATACAGACCACAAGAGTCACAAGTATATTTTCACACAACCCAACCTTAACCTCAGACAAAGAAGATGGACGGAATTAGTCAAGGACTATGACCTGGGGATCAATTATCATCCGGGAAAGGCCAATGTGGTTGCGGATGCTCTCAGTAGAAAGCCAGGAACAACGGAAGCTATAGCCGGAGGTATACATCCAAAACTACGGGAGAAGGTTGCCAAACTCAACCTGATTCTCTGTGGCCCGATTAGCCCGGGCACACTTGAAATTACTCCAACACTTCTGGAGGAAATTAAAGAAGCTCAGAAGGCCGATCAAGGCATGCAAAAGATCAAGGAGAGTATGCAGCAGGGAAACGCCAAGTCTTTCCACGTTGACGATCAGGGGACGCTATGGCTTGATAGCCGAATATGTGTACCCGATCGAGAGAACCTGAGGCAGCAAATACTACGGGAAGCACATGAATCGGCATATTTGATTCACCCGGGAGGGACAAAAATGTATCAAGACTTAAAGGAAACCTTTTGGTGGCCAGGAATGCGAAGGGATATTGCATACTATGTCGCCTGTTGTGATGTATGCAATAAGGTTAAGGCTGAACACCAGAAACCAGCGGGACTGTTACAACCCTTGCAAGTTCCCCAATGGAAGTGGGACGATATATGCATGGACTTTATTGTGGGGCTACCCAAGTCAACGCAAGGCCACGATGCCATCTGGGTCATCGTGGACATACTCACTAAAGTGGTTCACTTTATCCTAGTAAAGACTACTTTCTGGGCTGACCAGCTTGCACAACTCTATATGTCCCGGATTGTTAGCCTTCATGGAGTCCCGAAGTCAATCACGTTAGACAGAGGGTCTTTGTTCACTTCAGCATTCTATCTACGCCTGCATCAAGCTTTGGGAACCGTGCTGAAGCACAGCACGGCATATCACCCACAGACAGACGGACAGACCAAACATGTGAATCAGGTTTTGGAAGATATGCTTAGGGCCTGTGCCCTCACCTATGGGCCAAAGTGGGAGGATAGCCTTCCTTATGCAGAATTCTCCTACAATAACAGCTACCAGGCAAGTCTCAAGATGTCACCATTTGAAGCACTATATGGGCGCAAGTGCCGCACCCCTCTAAATTGGTCACAGACAGGAGACAGCCGTATATTTGGCACCGATTTGATGCTCGAGGCTAAGAGACAAGTTAAGGAAATCTAAGAGCGTCTTCGAGCAGCCAAGTCCCACCAAAAGAGTTATTATGATCCAAAGCACCAGGAAGTGACTTTTGAACCCGGGGAGTATGCTTATCTCTGGGTAACTCCCATGAAAGGGGTAAAGAAGTTTCATACCCGAGGAAAACTTGCACCTAGGTATATTGGCCCCTTCCCCATGGTTGCTAGAAGAGGCAGAGTAGCTTACCAGTTAGATCTACCCCCAGAATTGTCTGAAGTTCATGACGTCTTCCACATATCACAGCTAAGGAAGTGTATTGCATCCCCAATCAAACAAGCAGATATGAATGAGCTAGAGATAACCAAGGATCTGATATACGAAGAAAAGCCAGTCAGGATATTGGATGAAATGGAAAGAACCACTAGAAGCAAGGTGATCAGGTTTTATAAGGTATTATGGGATCACCATACCGAGGAAGAAGCCACATGCGAAAGGGAGGATTTTCTGAGATCCGCATAACCATACTTGTTCCCTGAGCAACCGAATCTCGAGGACGAGATTCATCCTAAGGGGGGTAGGTTTGTAACACCCTGGTTTTGACCACTTTTGTTTTCAAAATATTTACTGGCTCTACTTGCTTTTTGAGTAATTTTCAAATTGGTTTGGACTTGAGAGTTCTTTGAAAACTTTCTTCTAAGTGATCAAACCCTCTTAATATCAATCTAATATCTTGGTTCCCACCCACTGACCCAAATTCTATTTTTAATATTCATCGTTATTCCTTTTTCAGAAAAAGGAATATTCCTTTCTGTGATAGGTTGTGAAGCAACCTATATTTCCATGACCCACAAAAATCTCAAATTAATTCCTAAAATACTAGGGGCCATATCTTGCCACAATATCTAAAAATATACCATGGCCCAGTTCAAATTTTCATCAAAACAAATCATTTTAGCCCCTGGTCATCTCAATCCGGAAGTACTAGCTAGAGATGTCAAATTGTTCTACAATTTTTATGGCATCTTCTATCCACCTAATAACTCTTATACACCAAAAGTTAGCTCCAGCAGATCAACCAGATGAGTGACCCAAGCTCATCTTGTTTCTGGACCAGTAACAACAGTTGTACAAGAACTGCATTCAAATCTTGATGAAAACATCTCAAATTTGGTCAGTTGGTAGTCCTTCCAAAGAATATCACTCCAGACATCTCTACCAGCTCCATCTCCAGCTCATCCCTTCTCTAGAGCTCTCCCAAAGTTTCTGTCAGAAACTGTAGATGAAGCTACACTTCAAACCAGAGTGCATCTAGTCGAGCCAGTGGCACAAGGAGACTAAGTGATCGATGGTCGACGCAGTGGACAAGGTTTGCCAGGTGTGCGTGGCCTCCAGATGGTTGCACCCGTGGTGAGCATGGCACTGGCATGCCAGTGCGCATGCTCTGCACTGCGCCCGCGTCTGATGTGATCGTTCCGGCCATCCCGCGTTGCCATTCGGTGTCTGGTGGTGCCAACGTTGCCGCTGCCGTCCACATACCCTACTCCCGAAGCCTCTCCTCGCCGGAATAGTCCCCGGCGGCCACCACCGCATACGGGCACTGTGGCACCCGTGCCTGCACTGTAGCCTTGCTGGCCGTCGCCTTCCTCTGCAAGCCGCCACCGTCCGCCTTAACTCCTCTGCCCTCTCCCATCCCGTCGCCGGCTCCTAGCCAGCCAACGCGGCATCCGGACTGCAGTGATGTGGCCGAGCTCCGCCCGGTTCCAGAGAACTCCACCCCACCTATAAAAGGCCACGACCAGCCCTCCCTAGCTCCTCACCGCCCTCCACCACATCCCAATCGACCTCCTGAGCATCGAGCCAAGGCCGAGAGGCCCTCTGGCCTTGGATCTCTCTGGCGATCTGCCGCCACCCGAGCTCTGCCAGCTCGCCATTCCACTCCACCCCAGCTCCAACCAACCTCACCTGCGAGTTCCACTCACTCTCCTGACCACGTTCGAGCTCTTCCCCGACCGAAACCCAGCCGGAAACAACGTCTCCGACGACACCCGAGAACCACCGCCGCCGGAGAGGAAGGGGACGATGTCATCCGACCATTTCTCGTTGAACCACGGGTACGTACATGTTCGTCTCCGTACGCCAGTTCCATCCCTGTAGTCGCTGGACCTCGCTGCCGTTTGGATCGCCGACGACGATCGCCGGAGCTCCGCGACATTCTGTTCCCTCTCTCCCCTTTTAAATCTGACAGCGGGGCCCGCTCGCCAGTGGCTCGCCGAAGCGGTAATTGGAGGCGCCTTGGGAAAGTACGCCATCGACGTGGCCCCTGTTGATTTTTCCATTTTCTGTTTTTAATTCAAATTTGACCAGTAGCTTTGACCATCAATAATTTTTTATCCATAAGTCCAAATCAATTGATTCTTTTTGCATTGGGTTTGTCTTGAACTCCTCTATTTTCTGGTAAATTTTGGTATTTTTCTCTTACTCACAGAATTTCTGGTGCACAGAAATGTGTTATGTGACATTTTCCTCTACTATTTTAAAATATTTTCAGAAGAAGATCTTTGTAATTTTGGAGCCCAGGGGTTTGTGGACAACCCACCAGAGCAAGGCAAGCCACATCATCCATTACATGAAGCATTTCAATAGTATTGGTTTATTACTTGAATTAATTGCATTATTTTTAATATGTGATAATTCATAGTAAGCTAAACTGATGCATAACTACTACCATATTAGTCTATGATAAACAACCTTGTCATGTGCTTGCTAAAAACTAAGCTTAATGGTTGATCAAGTGCCACCGACCCGGACTTATCCGTGCAGCCACATCTGCCGGTATCGGACGGCCTTGACTTGGTCTGACCACGTGCTCTTTTATCGGTACCACCAAAGAGGGAGGGTTATGCGTGCGTGCTACCTTGATCAGGTAGGCGATGATAACCCTGTGAGCCAGTTGAGTTATATGCCGGCGTCCCCGTTTGGGACAGTTTAGTTGGCCACGACGGTGGCAGGTGTCATGGGGTGACACAGGGGCCACCCAGGGCATGACTCCGGTGGAGGATGATTGTCGGTGGTACGATGGAGGAGTCACGGATTAGGCAAGTTTCATTGGAGCAGCACCGGTCCACCCGGAAGGGAAGTGTACCGAGGTACGGGACCAGGAGCTCCATGGTGTGGGAAAAGTGCGCAACCTCTGCTCGAATAGCCGCGTCCATGGTATTGGACACAGTCCGCAATAGGTCACACTGAGTGGTCAACCTTGATAATAATAGTAATGATGGAAGAACTTGTCTTATGTTCGAAAGTGCTCAGTAAATCATGAGTATTCCGGGGTTGTGAGACAATCCCGGAAGAGAATAAGTTAATATTCAATAACAGTAAGTATGCAACCTAAGCAAGTATTATAATCATTGCCATGATGTTGTTTGCTGCATTGTTGTAGCTGTTGTGAGCTTGCGAGTACATTCCAAGTACTCACCTGGCGTATCATGCCAGATGCAGGAGAAGCCGAGGACAGAGGTCCCGATGGTTCGTGCTACGCTAACTAGGCTGTGTCCCAGCAGTGTCCCTTTGGGATGGAGTTTCCCACGTGAAATTCTGCTACGCTAAAGTTATTCCGCTAGTACTGAGGCCCTTGAGATATAGCATAATTAATGTAGATACTGTCATAGCACCAGTAGTGTTGCTGGCCTCATTTCCCGTTGTAATATCCGAGCTTGTACTTGTATAATATCAATAAAGATCAGTTCTGTTATGTTCCAAGTTGTTGTGTGTTTCCAGAAGACATGATCTCTGGGTTGGGAACACAAGGTGGACCGGTCCTCTGAGCCGGGGTGCCACAAATAAATGATTGGAGGAGGAAGAAGAGGATAGATGCTCACATGTGGGTCCTACCTGTCGTAACGGTCAAACAAACGGTGTTGACTTCAGGTGCCTCGTCAGCACGGACGTGTGGGCCAAACCTGTCATAAACGGGTTTAAACGAACCTAATCGGAACTTGGTAGTAGTTTTTTTGGCGCGGATTAAGAAATTTTTGGTATGTTTTTGCTATTTACAGTTGTTTCTTGATAGGGCTGGTTGAAAGTGGTAGTTTTTTGTTAAATACTCTACATATTGTAACTAGGAGTGAAAGTTAAGCTTTGGAAGCCAATAAGCACATCTGTTTACATAGTACCTATGTGTACATAATTCAAACTAAATATCGACCATGGGTGACTAATATCTTGATGGAAAACTCGAAACTATGGAAATACAAACATATTATTGATACTTGTTTCCATAAACTTGGATCTACATTCTATTCAACGGCTAAGCATCTGGGGCCTTAGCACGACGACTTCCTGACTGTGTAAAACAAGGTTTTCCCATCTCCGATAAGGAGGGGGATGACGGCGGCACGACTTCGGCTCACTCTAGTGCTCATCACTAGGTGGTCGATGGACGTGTAGATGTATTTTTTTTTCACGTCTCATGTTCGTCGTACTGCCACGACTGTTGATGAATAGATCATAAGTTTTTCGCAAGAAAACCTTGGTTGAGCGTGTGTGCGAGAGAGATCGTGTGTGTGTGTGATATGGAGACACTGAGGCAGAGATAAGAGATTCTTTGTGTGTTTGTGTGTGTGGAGGATAGAGAGAGACCTATGCATGGGGCTTTGTGTTGTGTAACGTGGAGACGATAGACATAGGCAGAGAGTGAGTGTGTGAGATACACATGCGGACATAGGGAGAGAGGTGTGAATTAGAGAGATGGGGAATTTTGGTGTGCATGTGAGTTAGAGAGAGGGATATACATCCCAGCTATTCTGCAACCCATTCCTGAATAAGCTATTCAGGAACCGTTCCTAACTGCACGAGAACAGACAGCTAACTGTGCGAACTATACTAGTTAACTGGCGGGCGGATTTTTCTAGCATCGTTTTTTCGCACTGTTTTTGGGTCGTAATTATTGAACTGTTAATCAGATTGATGCAAATGATATACCGTTGGATAGCTATTGAGAAGGAGCAAAAAACTCGTGTTGATCGTTTTCCCAAAATTGATCCGGTTTTTAAACAAAATTCAAAAAACTAAAAATCCATCAAACGAATTTTCAATGTTTTTGTGAAAGGAATTTTCAAAGCTTTTGTCGGAATGATGCGTATGATATACCGTTAGAAAGGTACCGATTAGCCCGAACTTTGGCATATATAACACGTTTTCAGATTTGCTACGGTTTAAGAGCAGTTTTCAAAAAACTAACATCATTTTCGACTTTTTTGCCCGAACTGCTACAGTACACGCTAACTACTCGCGCGGAATAGATAACTGACTTATGCTGACAAGCTAACTGCTGAGGCTGGAAATTGTTTTTTTCCTTGTATATCATCGGGTCAAGTTAACCACCAGGAGTGAAGTAGCTAACTGCCAGGAATCGCGGCAGTTAGCCCAAAGTTAATTGCCGGGACTGAATATACTACAATTTTTTCTTTCATTCTTTTTTCCTGGGTCACGCTAACTGTCAGGACTGAATAGCTAACTATGTTTCGGCGAGTAAGCTAACTGCCGAAATTGTAACTATTTTTCTTTTTTATTCCTTTTTGCCCGAATCACGCTAACCGTCGAGAGTGAAATAATTAACTGCCCGACTCTGATAAGCTAACTGTTTTTTATATACAGTTTTTGCAAGGTGACTCTCATTTTTTTGGGAGCAGTTAGCAATAGAATTGGCAGACTGTTGGCAACACAATTTATCAGACAATTAACTGTCTTTGATCATTTTTCATTTGCATTTTCCCGCATAATCCCCCCTGCCAAGCTGACTGCAATGATGCTAATAGCTAACTGAAGAAATGCTAATGCTAATAGCTAACTGAATGACGCGACCGTCGCTGGAGGAATCTTGCAGGAGCCATACAAGTTACAGAAGTTAACTGCTACAGTACATGAGCTATACAACCAATAACTGAAAACAAAATTTCCATCAGAATTAAAATGAATACAATAGCACTTGAAACACCACTAGCAAGAAGAATTCATAGAGGGAGAAATCCTGCATGCATCAGCTTTTGCTACACCTACACACAAAATCGAACATGGTCAATCCTCCCCCGAATCAAAATGTTGTTGCCCCGAATAAAAAAGAGCCAAACAAAAGAAGCTAACCGCTGGTAGTTTTTGCACCACCCGACACAAGTTTTCTGCACTAACTGATGTAACTAGTGATTGACCTAGGAATCCCCATGGAAGTAGTTAACTATAGCTTCTAGAGGGCTGACCGAACATGCAGTTAACTGATGAACTATAGTTATTAGTCAAAACACCTGTAGGAAGATCAAGATTTGAGAACTATTGCTTCAGTAGTTAACAACCAGCAACACCAATAGTTAGCAGCATCACTTCGATCAGGGGGCGCCAGGGTGGAAGGTTGAGAACGTCGCCGCTTGAACTCCCCACGACGGAGCACAAGTACAACAACAGCGACCTCATGCACAGAGAGACGTCGGGATGTGCAAGGGCCTCGGGCCTCCCTGCACATCAATCAGCGAGATGTGTGCGGGGAGGGTGTCGATGCAGGCGGGGAGGCCGATAGCGGCCAAGCAATGCTGTAGTTGCTCTCTTGCGGGACGAAGTTGACGGCCAGCGAAGCTCACATCCAGTGGTCGCGCGAGTCAAGGACGGCGAAGGCGATGTGGATCTAGGGCGCCGGTTGCTAGGCGCGTGGTAGTGGAAGGTAGTGGTGGGGCGAGGATAGCACCGTGTAGGGCGGGCTGTGGCCGCATGGTGACGTGGCGCTGCAGGCCAGTTCCGATGGCTGGATCTTGTGCTCGCGACGAAGCTCACTGGCTGGGCTCGGGGTGGTGGTTCTCGGAGAAGGACGCATCATGGGATGCGGTGCCCGCATGTGGAGGAAGAAGGGAGCGGGGTGGGCCGGGGTATGCATCACGCGCGGGGAATGGAACCAGGGGCGGCGCTGGTGTGGGGGAGGTGTGTTGCAGCCGGCAGCGGACCCAAGCTCGCTCGCTCCCTCGCGGCGCTCCCGCGCCGCTCGCTCCCTCGCTCGCCCCCTTCAGGTAAAGAAACAGATTAGGAGGGTGGTTTCTAAATAAGCTTATTTAGGAACTCTAGAGGGGGTTGCAGAATAGTCCCACCCTATATATATATATATACGTGGAGCTGGAGAGAATATACAAGGGTGTGTGTCTTAAAAGAAGGATCCATATAGATGGGGTGGTGTGTGTGTCTGTGTCTATTTGTGCGCGTGTGTGCGTGAGGGAGTGTGTGTGTGGAGAAGAGAGACCACTGATGATGTAAACCTAGTAGGGAAGGGGGAATGATATGACATATGTGTGTCCAAGAGAGAGAAAGGCATGTCTAGTAGCGGGATAGCATGGGTGCGGGCAGGGAGCGGGCTATTTGGATGAGACATCGAGTGTGTGTGAGAGAGGGGTGCGATAGAGAGAGAGAGCAAGCAAGAGAGAGTGAGTGAGTGAGAGAGAGAGAGGGAGAGAGGGGTCATTTGTGTGCGGAAGTGGCCTATAGATAGGAAGACAAGGTCGATGTTGTTCGAAAGTGGCCTATGTAGAGAGGCGCAAGGAAAGCGAGTCATTGTGTTCGTCAGAGAGACTTCATGAGAGATCTAAATAGATGGTGGAGAGAACAGCGTGCGAGTTTGAGATTGATGATACGCTGGAGAGCTATGGAGAGAGTCACGACATATATGTATATAGGGAAGGAGGGTTAGGTCCGCGTGTGGGAGAGATGGAAAGAGGAGAGAGGTGCACAAGGAGACGGAGGGTGTTTGTGTGTAGTGGGGGTGGTGATGAGGTGTGTATAAATGTGGGAGAGAGATAGAGAGATGGTGGAGAGTGTGCGAGAACCAGATACCTAGGGATATAGACGTTGGGGGCAGTGTTTTCCATGTATGGGAAACATACACGGCTATATAGTGTGTGTGCTTGGGAAAGAGAGATGCCAGGAGACCTAGAGAGTGGGGAAGAGATGTGTTCATGTCCGAGGGACAAAGAGATAGAGACCTATATTGGGGTTCAGACCTAGAAGAGAGAGAGATAGGGGGTTAATGTGTTCCCGTGGTTGTGTCCGGGGGAGAGACAGGTTGTGTGGGGGAAGAGGGGCCGGGGTGGTGTGCTTCATATAAAGAGTGGGGTGTGTATGTCTGAGAGACATAGACGTAATTAAGATATATATGGTCAAGAGTTTGTGCACTCATGCTTGATCAATTTGTTTCATATTTTGGACTATGAGACAGCGATACTTCCGAACATGTGTGGTATACTTTGAAGTACCAGAATTACAGACCTAAGATTGGAAATTCTGAATTTGACTCCATTATTAGCTTTTGTAATTCATTTAAACAGGGGTACATTTTTTAACCCGGGATTTCGTGATTTCAAATTCAGATAACAAACCTAGAGATATACACATACGGTCATGTTCAAACCTTATAATCATCCACTTTATTCATACACATACACATTTGCAAGGGCGTACCCAAGTTGAGCAACCCGGGTGCATAGGACACCGGGTGCAAGATGTTTTCTTTGTAAGTTTCATGCAAAATATAGTGTGTGACACCCCATCTTTAGATGAAAAATATGAGTGATCATATGCTAGGACACCGGGTCATTTTCTCTCTAGGTCCGCCCCTGATTTGTTTGTGTCATCACATTTAGGATAAACACATTCAAAATTTCATTTGAATTGGAGCATATGATGGTATTTGCTTCCACTAGCTTAATGATCCATATTTGAATTGAATGGCTAATCTAAGTTTCTAGTTGGATACATTGATTTTTGAAACTTGCACCTTTTTTTTCATGCACAACAAATAAATACTCGGCCATGATATCATAGTCGGCTGTACAAGATCATAACACTTAATTTCAGCCGCGAAAAGCTTTGAAACTTCCCGCTCACATCGAAATATCTCGCGCCCAAAAGTTCAGCACTACGATATTCCTCTTTTACCCCTGCCACATTGTGACGCCCCCGACTTAATCATGCACTGATCATACATGCAAATGCACACAATCAAGCCTAAGGACTCACGGGAAGATATCACAACACAACTCTAGACACAAATTAAAATAATACAAGCTTTATATTACAAGCCAGGGGCCTCGAGGGCTCGAATACATAAGCTCGTTCACATAGTCAGCGGAAGCAACAACAATATCTGAGTACAAACATAAAGGTAAACAAGTCTGCCTTAAGAAGGCTGAGCAAAACAATGACACTAGATCGAACGGCGCAGGCCTCCTGCCTGGGAACCTCCGAAACTACTCCTAGTCGTTGGCCTCAACGTAGTAGACTCCGTCGGGGTAGTAGTAGTCGTCGACGGGGGCAGCTGTCTCTTGGGCTCCGCCATCTGATCGCAGCAAACGGGTAGAGAGGAAAAGAGGTAGCAAAGCAACCATGAGTACTCATCCAAAGTACTCAGCAAGACTTACATAAGATCTATTCTATGTATGCAACATTATCAAAGGAAAGGGTTGTATCTATGGACTAGACTGCAGAATGCCAGAATAGAGGGAAGGCCTAGCCTATCGAAGACTAGCATCTTGCAGCGTCTTGCAGCATTAGAAGAGTGTAGATCAACATAATATAAAGCAGTATTTAAGTTGTTGTAACGCCCAGAGATCCTTCCTCGACTCCCTGCGAGAAAGCGATCCCTAAGCCAGCATATTATTTAACCATCACAATCTTCCAGTTTTAGCTGTATAAGATCGGGATACAACTCTGAGCGTCCGTTACCATGGACACGGCTATCCGAATAGATATACTTCCCTGCAGGGGTGCACCAATGTACCCAACACGCTCGATTAACTCTGGCCGGACACACTTACTCAGTCCATGCCCGGCCTCGGCTGATCGACACGCCGTAGCCCTACCTAGGCTCAACAGAGAGGCCAGCACGCCGGTCTACATCCTAAGCACTCAGGGGTCTTGGGCCCATCGCCCTTTGCACTCCTGCGCGTTGCGTACGCGGCCAGTGAGCAGACCTAGCCCCCTTAATACAAGCGCATGTGTTCCCAGTCCAACCCGGCGCGCGCTGCTCAACTGCTGACGTCTGAAGAGCTTCGACTGATACATACGACGCCGAGTGCCCATACTATTCCTGCATGGTGGTTAGTGCGAAAAGGCCAGAGGCCTACTCAGATTACATATCCAAACCTGTTAATGCGTTGGGAGCGCGCGGTAACGAGCAGAGACTCACGATCATGTGACCCCGTCGCCCCGTCTCGAGGAATTGCGACGAGGGCCAAGAATGCCCGGTTGCGCCTCATAATTATCTCACAGGTACCCTCACGGTCAACCCGACTCCACATCTCTCACGGGTACCCCTCGGGGCCGACCCGACTTCAACAAGGACATAATGTAGATGTTATTGTAATCGTGTGTCCGAAACATCAAGGGGGAATCCGAGGAATCACCCTCGAGGGATTCCACTCGATGTGACCGTTAAGGTGGACTTGGAGGAATCACCCTCGATGGTCCATGCTTGAGGGGGTGTACGACAGAGTCATCATCGGAGGTGGAGAAAGAGGAATCACCCTCGGAAATCCACAACCGATTAGCTATGCTACAGAGCCAACATCAGCAGTGAGGTACGAGGTATCACCCTCGGCACTCAATATTAGCTCTGCAGAGTCATACAACTAAGGGGGTGTGCAGTGATGTGCTCGGTCTTTGCCCATCGATCACCATGATCGAGGCACCGGTAACAAGCGGGGGCAACAGGGACAAGGTGAGGGGTCTCTGATGGATCACTAACCAACCTACACTAAGCAGTTTAGTATACAGGTAATGAAACAACAGCAGGTTACAAAAGCAGGCTATGCATCAGAATAGGAGCTAGCTAATACAGTAGCAAAATCTAATGCAAGCATAAGAGGGAAAGAATAGGCGATATAGGAATGATCAAGGGGCCTTTGCTTGCCTGGAAGCTCTGCGGCAAAAGCGGGGTCGTCAACGGTGTAGTCGGACTCCGGAGCTGCGTCAATCTTGGGGTCTACCAGATAAGAAGAGGGGGAAGAAACAATAAATAAAATCAAACAGATGCAACACAGATGCATGACATGGCGATATGCAGTGTTGGTGGTGACCTAAGGCAATGCTACACATGGCAGGCGGAGCAAGAAATTATCCGGGGATGTTTTCCCAGCTCCGGATGGTTAACAGTATATGGAACCGGAGGGGAAGGTTCCATGCTTGAAGTGTTAGAGGCGTCTAACAGCTACACGGAGGGCATATTCGGATTTGGCTCGTTTTTCTGATCAACTTTCATGTAGAAAACTTTTCGATCCGAGCTACGGTTTATTTTCTACGATTTTCCAAAGATTTAAACCATTTTCTAAAATTCTGGAATTATTTTAATTAATTAAATCACATTATCCAGAACAGTACACGTGTGACGTCAGCCTGATGTTAGCATGGCGTCAGCAAGTCAACCCCAGCTGGGTCCCACATGTCATACACTGTGGGCTTAATAGAGACTAATTAAAGTTAAACATAAGTTAATTAGCACGTGGGCCCCACATGTCAGTGCCTATTTAGTTAAACTAATTATGTTTTAAATATAAAACCGTTAATTAACGGGTGGAGCCCACCTGTCAATGGCACTGTGCTGCCATGTCAGCACAGTTGACCAGTCAACGGTTCAACTGGGACCCCTGGGCCCACTGGTTAGTGACCCAGGGTTGGCCCTAGGCCAGCCACGTCGGCGTCGGCGCCGGAGTTACTCCGGCGACCAAATCGCGCGGCGGCGAACTCCGGCGAGCTCGAAAACGCGCTACGGTGGAGCATTTCACGCGCGGCTGGTCTCTCTCGAACGGCCACTCCGAGCCGTGTCGGATGGTGGCCATGACCGGTGTTGAAACGGTCGAAAAAGTCGTCGGCGAGCGGCGGAGGCGGCACCGGGGTTTGGGCGTTAGTGGATACGGCGATGTGGGGCACGACAGGCGATGCTAGCTAGCTCGCTGAGCTCCTACGCGCGTGCTGAGCACCGTTATGGACTCGGTTGAGCTCGACGGCGTAGCTAGTGACGGCGACGAGCACGGTGGCGGAGGCGAGTATGGCCATGGCGGCATCTACGGCTACAGGTGGCGAGGAAGAGCGCTAGGGGAGGGGTTTGATGCGGAAGCTCACCGGGAAGGCTCACAGAGGCCTGGTGGTGGCTTAGGAGCAGCAGCGGGCGGCGAATCGACGGCAGAACGCGGTGGCCGTAGCGGAAGAAGACGGGGTGATCTCGCACCGCAGGGCTCCTCGGCTCCAACGGCTGGCACTGGTCGGCGTAGTCGAGCACGGTGGAGGCGATGGACTAGGTGGCGCGGCTCGGGGACGACGGTGGCCGCGAGAACGATGACGTGCGGCGGCGGAGGCTCTCGGGCGAGTGAGAGAGAGAGCAGATGAGGGCGAGGAGGAAGGGGGAAAGTGGTCGGGGACGCTGACGAGGCCGAGCAGCGTCGGCCTTATCCCCTCGCAGTGCCTGTAGCGCCGCGGTGTCGGTAGTTCGCCGGTGCGCGCGCTCGGCCATGGCGCTGCTGACACGGCGATGGAGAGAGAAGAGAGGAGGGAGAAGGGGGCCGGCTGGGCTGGGCCAGGTGCACTGTGCACTTAGACCCAGCTGGTTTAGGCCTTTCTTTTCTTTTTCTGTTTTTCCCTTTTACAGAGAGTATAGAAAAATAAAAAGAGCTGCCAATTTGCAATTTGTAAAATGTGAAATTGGTCCACAGAATTTCACAGCAATATTCTGCTCTACAACAACAAGCTTGGGCAATTGTTGAATTCCATTTGAATTTTTCAAAAAAATGGAATTGGCATTTAAAGTGTTGTTTTTGCACTGTTTTAATGCTCTAGCCCATATATAGCATTGATGGTGATGTTGTTTTTCTGAACATCATTTGTTTTGGAGTTTTTGCTAAATGATGAACTTTTTCTCAGCAAATTTTGAGCAACTTCAAATTTCACTTTGAATTTGAATTGAATTCAGAGGAGGAATTTGAAATGAGATATGAAATCTCTGTGATCATTCCTCACTAACCAAAGTAGCTTAGAATTAAGATGGTGATCACTGTAGCTCATTACATAGGGGTGTTACACACATCAACGGAAAAGGGCTGCATTGGTAACTCCATTGTTTTCCCCTCTTTGCCCCCAACATTCTTCCCCAGAACCCCTCCCCTCCCCTCCTCCCCCAAGCCGCCGAATCTAGTGCTCCACTGCAGCGGTGCACCGCACACCCGCCGTATCTACCTTCCGCACCTTGGAACCCCCAACTACCAACTCACTGATACGTCTCCAACGTATCTATAATTTTTTATTGTTCCATGCTATTATAGTATCAATCTTGGATGTTTATTATGCAATTATATATCATTTTTTGGGACTAACCTATTAACCCAGTCCCCGGTGCCAGTTGCTGTTTTCTGCATGTTTTTGGCTCTTTAGGGAAATGATACGTCTCCAACGTATCTATAATTTTTGATTGTTCCATGCTATTATAGTATCAATCTTGGATGTTTATTATGCAACTATATGAAATTATATATCATTTTTTGGGACTAATCTATTAACCCAGTGCCCAGTGCCAGTTGCTATTTTCTGCTTATTTTTTGGCTTTTTAGGGAAACAGTACCAAACCGAGTCCAAACGAAGAAAAAACTTTGGATTAATTTTTCTTGGACCAGAAGGAACACTAGAAGATACGGGAGAAGACTGGAGGAGGCACGAGGGAGCGACATGCTTGGGAGGCGCGCCCTGGGGGGTAGGGCGCGCCCCTAGGCTTGTGGGCCCCTCAAGGCACCTCCTGACCTAATTCCAGCGCTATAAATTCTCAAATATTGCCAAACCAACAGAGAGCCACCCGAAACACTTTTTCCACCGCCGCAAGTCCCTGTTCCTTCGAGATCCCATCTGGAGACCTTTTTCGGTACTCTGCCGGAGGGGGAATCGATCATAGAGGGCCTCTACATCAACCTTGCTGCCCTTCTGATGATGCGTGAGTAGTTTACCTCAGACCTACGGGTCCATAGCCAGTAGCTAGATGGCTTCTTCTCTCTCTTTGATCTTCAATACAATGTTCTCCTCGATCTTTTGGAGATCTATTCGATGTAATCCTTCTTTGCGGTGTGTTTGTTGGGATCCGATGAATTGTGGGTTTATGATCAGATTATTCATGAATATTATTTGAGTCTTTTCTGAATTCTTATATGCATGATTGTTATAGCTTTGTATTTCTCTCCGATCTATCAGTTTGGTTTGGCCAACTAGATTGATTTATCTTGCAATGGGAGAGGTGCTTTGTGATGGGTTCGGTCTTGCGTTGCTCAATCCCAGATACAGAAAGGGACATGACACGTATTGTACCATTGCCATTAAGGATAAAATGATGGGGTTTATTCAAATTGATTGGATTTACTTTATCTACATCATGTCATCGTGCTTAAGGTGTTACTCTGTTTTTCGTGAACTTAATACCCTAGATGCATGCTGGATAGCGGTCGATGGGTGGAGTAATAGTAGTAGAAGTAGGCAGGAGTTGGTCTACTTGTCTCGGACATGATGCCTATATACATGATCATTGCCTTGAATATCGTCATAACTATGCGCTTTTCTATCAATTGCCCAACAGTAATTTGTTTACCCATCGTATGCTATCTTCAAGAGAGAAGCCTCTAGTGAAAACTATGGCCCTTGGGTCTATCTTTTACCATATATTAAAATTAAAAATACCTTGCTGCAATTTTTTTACCGTTCTTTTATTTTGTGTTTTATTTTATCTATCTATCACTACGAGATTTGATCCTTGCAATTAACCGCCAAGGGATTGACAACCCCTTGTTTTGCGTTGGGTGCAAGTATTTGCTTTTGTGTGTGTAGGTGCTGCTAACGAGGTTATGTGTGTTTCTCCTACTGGATTGATAACCTTGGTTCTTAACTGAGGGAAATACTTATCTCTACTGTACTGCATCATCCTCTCCCCTTTGGGGAATTACCAACGCAGATTGCAAGTAGCAGGAAGAATTTCTGGCGCCGTTGCTGGGGATATATCACCAAAACCTATCAGGTACGTACACGCAAACTATCATCTACTTGCATTTACTTTATTCGCCATTTGCCTCTCGTTTTCATCTCCCCCACTTCTAAAACAATTTTTAAAAAACACAAAAATATTTTTGTTTGCCTTTTTGCTTGCTTTTTATTGTCTTCATGTCAGCACTCAAAATAATAGAAAAGAAACAAGAAAAATAAGATGGATCCTCATCCTATTGCTAATCTTTTTAAAAGATCCAATTATGATGAACCAATTGCTATTGAGTTGAGTGCACTAGATTATCTTTATGATGTTCTGCTTGAAATTCGTGAATCTGAAAATTGTGATGAAGTGTTAATAGAAGAAATTTATAAAGTGATTCACGATAGCTCCTTGAATGAAAAGCATGATTGCAATGATGTTATTATAAATTCTATTAATGTCAATTGTGTTAATGATATGCAAAACCCCTAGCTTTGGGATGATGATTTTGTTATGTCCACTACTCATTGTAATGATCATGATTGGGGTGATGCCTCATATTATCTTGAAAATTATTTAAACCTCATGATGAATATGAAATTGATAATAATGTTTGCAATTATATTGAAAGTGCATTTGGAAGAGTTTCAACTTTAGGAAAAAAGAATCCCACATATTTGGAGAGTGTTCAATCTTGTGAAATTATTGATAAAAGTGGCTTTGGAGAGGTCATGACTTTAGTTGATGTTAATCCCACTATCTTGGAAGATTATAAGACTTTTATGCATGACGATCATGAAGAAAATATTTCATGTGATAGCTATATTGTTGAATTTGAATATGATCCTACCTGTAATTATTATGAGAGAGGAAAATATGGTTGTAGAAATTTTCATGTTAGAAAATCACCTCTCATTATGTTGAGATTGTCAATGTTTTATTCTTCTCCCATGCATATGCTAGATATTTCTTGTCTTGATAATTTGTTTGCATATAAAATGCCTATGCATAGGAAGTATGTTAGACTTAAATGTATTTTTCACATGCTACATGATACTCTCTTTGTGTTTCAATTGTTCTCTTTCGTGTGAGCATCGATAAAATCTCAAGCATATCTTAATGGCTATAAAGAAAGAGCTTATTGGGAGACAACCCAAAAGTTATCATTTACTGTTATTTGAGTTTGCACACTATTATGCTACTGTTATGATTGTGTTTTTATGTTTAAGTTAGTGTTTGTGCCAAGTAAAGCCTTTAGGATGATGCGGGGTAATAGTTGCTTTGATTCTGTGAAAAAACATGAACTTTTATGCTCAGTCCAGAAACATCTAAAAATCACTGGAACATGTTTTTGCTCTGAATTTTTTACACATGATTGATATACAAATTTTCCATGTTTTCCTAATTTTTCAGAATTTCTGGAGGTGCAGAAGTATGGTCATTATTCAGATTGCTACAGACTGTTCTGTTTTATGCAGATTCTGTTTTCGTTCCATAGTTTGCTTGTTTTGATGAATCTATGGATTGTATCGGGGGGTATAAGTCATGGAGAAGTTGGAATACAGTAGTTATTATACAATAATAAAATTTGAATGGGTTCATAACAGTACCTAAAGTTTGTGATTTGATTATTATACTAACGGATCTCACGAAGGTTTTTGTTGAGTTTTGTGTGCTGAAGTTTTCAAGTTTTGAGTGAGATCACGATGGATGAAGTAATAGGGAGTGGCAAGAGCATAAGTTTGGGGATGCCCGAGGCACCCCAAGATAATATTCAAAGAGACTCAAGCAATCTAAGCTTGGGGATACCCCCGAGTGGCATCCCCTCTTTCGTCTACCAACCATCGGTAAATTACTTGGAGCTATATTTTTATTCATCACATGATATGAGTTTTGCTTGGAGCGTCGTGCATTATAGTGGTCTTTTGCTTGTTTGCTTTTTAGTTTGCCACAATCATCCCTTGCTGGACACACCTTTTTACAGAGACACACATTTATTCGTGATTCGGTAGAATACTCTTTGTGCTTCACTTGTATCTTTTGAGCTAGGCAGTTGCTCTAGTGCTTCACTTATATCTTTTTTAGCACGGCTGTGGTTATATTTTAAAGAAATAGATGTACTCTCAAGCTTCACTTATATCTTTTTGAGAGTGTCATAAATAGTAATGGAAATTTGCATGGGTTATGAAATCGGTCCTAATATGATAGGTATTCAAGAAGGATATAATAAAAACTTTCATGTAGATCACTGAATATGATAAGTTTGATTCCTTGCAATAGTTTTGCAATATTAAGGCAGTAATATGTGGGAGGTAGTAGTGAATGATTGTGGTTTAGTAAGAATATTGGTGTTAAGATTTGTGAATCCCGAAGCTTGCACGTATGGTCCGTCGTTATTGTGTGGCGGTCGGGGGCGCGTGATGGTTAACTCCTACCAACCTCCCCCCTATGGGCATGCGTAGTAGTACTTTGCTTCGAGGGCTAATAGACCTTTGCAATAAGTATGTGAGTTCTTTATGACTAATGTGAGTCCATGGATTATACGCACTCTCACCTTTTCGCAATTTGCTAGCCTCTACGGTACCGTGCATTGCCCTTTCTCACCTCGAGAGTTGGTGCAAACTTCGCTGGTGCATCCAAACCCTGTGATATGATACGCTCTATCACACATAAACCTCCTTATATCTTCCTCAAAACATCCACCATACCTACCTATTATTGCATTTCCATAGCCATTCCGAGATATATTGCCATGCAACTTCCACCGTTCCGTTTATATGACACACATCGTCATTGTCATATTGCTTTGCATGATCATATAGCTAACATAGTATTTGTGGCTCAGCCACCATTCATCATTTTTATACATGTTATGCTAGCATCATTGCACATCCTGGTACACTGCCAGAGGCATTCATATAGAGTCATATTTTGTTCTAGTATCGAGTTGTAATCTTGAGTTGTAAGTAAATAGAAGTGTGATGATCATCATTATTAGAGCATTGTCCCAGTGAGGAAATATAAAAAAGAAAAGAAAAAAGAGGCAAAAAAGAGCCCAACAAAAAAAAGAAAAATAAATTAGAGAAAAAGAAAAAAGGGGCAATGTTACTATCCTTTTTCCACACTTGTGCTTCAAAGTAGCACCATGTTTTTCATATAGAGAGTCTCTTATGCTTTCACTTTCATATACTAGTGGGAATTTTTCATTATAGAACTTGGCTTGTATATTCCAATGATGGGCTTCCTCAAATGCCCGAGGTCTTCATGAGCAAGCAAGTTGGATGCACACCCACTTAGTTTTCGTTGTTGAGCTTTCATACACTTATAGCTCTTAGTGCATCCGTTGCATGGCAATCCCTACTCCTTGCATTGACATCAATTGATGGGCATCTCCATAGCCCGTTGATTAGGCTCGTCAGTGTGAGACTATCTTCCTTTTTGACTTCCCCTTATCAATGTCCATCACCATATTCTATTCCACCCATAGTGCTATATCCATGGCTTGCACTCATGTATTGCGTGAGAGTTGAAAAAGCTGAAGCGCATTAAAAAGTATGAACCAATTGCTTGGCTAAATCGGGGTTGTTCATGATAAATATTTTGTGTTAAGAAGATGGAGCATGACAGGACTATATGATTTTGTAGGTATAACTTTCTTTAACATTTTTATTTTGAAAGGCATGATTGTTTGTTGGTATGCCTAAGTATTGATGTCTTTATATCAAACTATAGACTATTGCTTTGAATCAGTCGGATCTTAATATTCATGCCACAAAACAGATTACATGATGAATATGATAGGTAGCATTCCAAATCAAAAATTCTGTTTTTATCATTTACCAACTCGAGGATGAGCAGGAATTAAGCTTGGGGATGCTGATACGTCTCCAACATATCTATAATTTTTAATTGTTCCATGCTATTATAGTATCAATCTTGGATGTTCATTATGCAATTATATATCATTTTTTGGGACTAACCTATTAACCCAGTGCCTAGTGCCAGTTGCTGTCTTCTGCTAGTTTTTGGCTTTTTAGGGAAACAATACCAAACGGAGTCCAAACAAAGTAAAAACATTGGATTAATTTTTCTTGGACCAGAAGAAACACTAGAAGCTTCGGGAAAAGACCGGAGGAGGCACGAGGGAGCGACAAGCTCGGGAAGCGCGCCCTGGGGGATAGGGCGCGCCCCCTAGGCTTGTGGGCCCCTCGTGGCACCTCCTGACCTAATTCCAGCGCTATAAATTCTCAAATATTCCCAAACCAACAGAGAGCCACCCGAAACACTTTTTCCGCCGCCGCAAGTCTCTGTTCCTTCGAGATCCCATCTGGAGACCTTTTTCGGTACTCTGTCGGAGGGGGAATCGATCACGAAGGGCCTCTACATCAACCTTGCTGCCCTTCTGATGATGCATGAGTAGTTTACCTCAGACCTACGGGTCCATAGCCAGTAGCTAGATGGCTTCTTCTTTCTCTTTGATCTTCAATACACTGTTCTCCTCGATCTTCTTGGAGATCTATTCGATGTAATCCTTCTTTGCGGTGTGTTCGTTGGGATCCGATGAATTGTGGGTTTATGATCAGATTATTCATGAATATTATTTGAGTCTTTTCTGAATTCTTATATGCATGATTGTTATAGCTTTGTATTTATCTTTGATCTATCAGTTTGGTTTGGCCAACTAGATTGATTTATCTTGCAATGGGAGAGGTGCTTTGTGATGGGTTCGGTCTTGTGTTGCTCAATCCCAGTGACAGAAAGGGACATGACACATATTGTATCATTGCCATTAAGGATAAAATGATGGGGTTTATTCATATTGATTGGATTTACTTTTCTACATCATGTCATCTTGCTTAAGGCGTTCTCTGTTTTTCGTGAACTTAATACCCTAGATGCATGCAGGATAGCGGTCGATGGGTGGAGTAATAGTAGTAGATGCAGGCAGGAGTCGGTCTACATGTCTCGGACATGATGCCTATATACATGATCATTGCCTTGAATATCGTCATAACTATGCGCTTTTCTATCAAGTGCCCAACAGTAATTTGTTTACCCACCGTATGCTATCTTCAAGAGAGAAGTCTCTAGTGAAAACTATGGCCCCATGGTCTATCTTTTACCATATATTAAAATCAAAAATACCTTGTAACACCCCCAGTGGTTAGCTACAGTAATCACCCCTTTGATTGTGCCATGTCATCATGTTAAACAGTGCTTAATCATTATTTGGCTCATATCTCATTTCCAATTCAAATTCAAATTGCAAATTTAAACTCAAAGTGAAAATAAAAGTTACTCAAAACCTAGAACTAAAATGTTTGTTAAATAGTAAATAATTCAGAGGCAATTATAAAATTGTAAGCAACTTTAACTGGATTATTTAAATAACTCAAATAACAAGAAACAGTAGCAAAAACCAATATTTGAATGCTTTTATAATTAATAAAATACTAAACTAGATGGTTTTGGGGTAAAACTTTTTGTGACAGTGGGTTTTGTGTTATTACTAATATAGATTCATTGAATATTAAGTAAAAACAAACAGAAAGAAAGTAAAATAAAAACAAACAAAAGAATAAATAAAAAAAGAAAAGACAGAAGAACAAAAGGGAAGAAAAACAAACCCCCCCTGGGCCGCTTGGCCCATCTGGCCAACAACCAGCCGGCCCACCACCACTACACAATCCCCCCCCCCACCGACAGAAACCCTAATCCCACTCCCCCTGTCTCCCACTCGCTCCCCATTCGCCCCCCCCAATCCAGAACTGGATCGGGCCGAGCCCCGACGCCGTGCGTCAACGCCGGCGCCCGTCCCCGCTGCGCCTCGGAGCCCCTCACCGCGTCGCCGCAGTCGTCCCCGTCGCCGCCTCCTCCCCAACAGCCTCCTCGACGCCCAGCGCCGCGTTCCCGTCACCGCCCGCCGGCGCCGCCCCACAGCCGCATCGACCTCCCGTCGCCTCGCCGACCGCACCACCGACCCGCGCCCTCGAGCCTTGCCGGCGAACCCCTGCATCGGGGGTGAGAACACCCCGTGCCCCCTTCCTCTGTCTCTGTCACCGCCACCACGCGCCCGCCTCCTACTGCGGCCCGCTGCTCCGCTCGCGGCCGCGCTCGCCGCACGCGCCCACCGCACGCACCGCGCTCGCCGCGTCGTGCCCGTCGCAGACGCACGTGACCGCGCGCGCTGGCCTCCGCCGCCCTGATCCGCTCCTGCCCGCACCACTCCGCGCGCAGCCCCCTATCCACCGTTGCCCGGGCCGCGTCGACCATCGCTCAGACCCGCTGACGCCGCGCGAGCTCGCGCCCGTCCCTGCCCGCCGGCCGGCCGGCCGCGCCATTCGTCTCGCCCGAGCCAGCGCCCAGGCTGCGCCCGAAACCCGCGCGGCCAGCGCCTGATCCGCTGGCCTGGTGCCACTGACCTGCGGGCCAAGCCCCCTGGGTCGCTGACAAACGGGGCCCACTGCCAAGAAAAACAAATAATAAAAATGAATTATATAAAAATAAATAAGTAAATATTAATTAATTAATTAATTAACTAATTAGTTAATTAACCTAATTAATTCTGGTTAATTAACACTAATTAAGTTTAATTAAACTAATGGCTAATTAACTCAATTAACCTGTTAATTAGTGCTGACAGTCACTGACAGATGGGACCCACGTGTCAGGCCGACTGCTGATGTCATGCTGACGTCATGATGACATCTGCATAACACTATTTTGGATAATTCGAATTTTGATAATTAGATAAATTCCAGAAAATCAATAAAACTTTGAAAAATCATATAAAATAATCCGTAACTCAGATCGATAAACTTTGTACATGAAAGTCGCTCAGAATGACGAGACAAATCCGAACACGCGGTCCGTTCGCCCGCCATACGTCCCTAACTATCCGAACATGCAACCGTTCCCCTCTTTTCGTCTGTCCGAAATGCCGGACACTGGGAATACTTTCCCGGATGTTATTCCCCTTCGCCGGGTTTACCTAGCACTACGATAGAACACCGCTAGCTCTGCTTATTGACATGTCATGCACTTGTTTGCTTAGTATTTACTGTTTCCTCCCCCTCTTCTCTCTCGTTAGATTCCGACGCAGTTCCCGGTACCGACGCAGCTCCGGAGCCCGACGACCCCACTGACGACCTTGCCCTTGCCGCCGAGCAACCAGGCAAGCCCCCCCTTTGTTCATCCCGATATCGCCCATTCTATTTTCTCATGCTTGCATTAGAATTGCTGCTGCTACTGCTTTACCTATTCTGATGCATAGCCTGTTTATTGTAACCTGCTGTTGATAATTACCTGCATATCCTAAACTGCTTAGTATAGGCTGGGTAGAGACCTATCAGTGACCCCACTTATCCCGACTGCCCCACTGGATTATCCGAAGACCCGATCAACGGGATTGAAGACCAGGCCCCGGCACCGCACATCACCCCCTTAATTGTAACGACACTGCAGCGTTACTATCGAGTGCCGAGGGTGATACCTCGTGTAGCACTTCTGATGTTAACTCTGTAGAGTAGCTATTCGGTCGTGGTCATCGAGGGTGATTCCTCCTTCACCGCTTCTGATAACGACGCCATCGTACAACACCTCAAGTGTGAACCCAGCGAGGGTGATTCCTCCGAGTTCACCTTGACGGATACATCGAGTAGGAATCCAACGAGGGTGATACCTCGGATTCCCCTGATGTTATGGACACACGGATACTTGGACTATACTATTGTTACTTGGAAAGGCGGGTCGACCCTGAAGGGTACCCGCGTGTGATGTGAAGACGGGTTGCCTGTATGGTGCCCGAGTGATGAATACGAGGCACGGCCGGGCATTCTTAACCCTTGCAGCAAGTCCTCGAGACGGGGCGACGGGGTCACATCTTTCGTGAGTCTCTGCTCATTACCGCAGGCCCAAGGTACTAACGATTTGGATATTTGATCCGAGCAGGCCTCTGGCCTGATAGCACTAACCATCACGTGGGCATAGTATGGGTGTTCTGCATCGTAGCATCAGCCGATAGTGCTGTCAGACGTCCAGTTCAGCATTGTGGCACGGTCGGATCGTACCGACCCTCCAAGGCGGTGCTGGTATCCACCCTGCATACAACGACCCAGAGTGCACGGGGCGATGGCCCAAGACCCCTGAGTGATTAGGATGTAGACCGGCGGGGACATCTCTGCTGAGCTTTAGGTAGGGCTGCGGTGTATCGTTTGGCCGAGGCCGGGCATGACCCGGAAAAGTGTGTCCGGTCGGAGTTAAGCGAGCGTGGTGGGTAAGTTGGTGCACCCCTGCAGGGAAGAAAACTTCTATCGATAGCCGGTCCTACGGTAAAGGACACTTGGAGTTGTATCCTGATTGATACAATTTTAGAACTGGATACTTGGATACTATGGCTCTGGGATTGCTCCTCGCAGGGAGTCGAGAAGGGATCTCAGGACGAGGTTGATGACTGTATGGCTCTGGGATTGCTTTCTCGCAGGGAGTCGAGAAAGGATCTCTGGGTGAGGTTGAGACTTAATGATACTGCTACATTATATGGTACTGTCTACACTCTTCTAATGCTGCAAGACCTCTGAAGATGCTAGTCTTCGATAGGACTAGGCCTCCTCTCTATTATGGCATTTCTGCAGCCCAGTCCACATATACAGCCTCCTTTAAAAATGTTGCATATGTAGTGTAGATCCTTGCTTGCTGAGTACTTCTGAGTACTCATGGTTGCTTTGTTTTCCTTTTCTTCCCATATTAGTTTGTCATGACCAGAGGACGGAGCCCCTGAGACAGATGCCCCGTCGACCGACTACTACTACTACCCAGAGGATGGTTACTACTACGAGCTTGCTGACGACCAGGAGTAGGATCGGAGGGTCCCAGGCAGGAGGCCTATGCCTTTCGATCATAGTGTTTTATTTTGCCCCGCCTTTCTAAAGGCCTTTCTGTTTCTCTTTCATATCTGTACTCAGATATCTGATGCTTCCGCTGACGCTTGTACGCAAGCTTATGTATTCGAGCCCTCGAGGCCCCTGGCTTGTAATATAAAGCTTGTATGACTTTATTTATGTTTTAGAGTTGTGTTGTGATATCTTCCCGTGAGTCCTTAGGCTTGATCGTGTGCATTTGCATGTATGATTAGTGCACGATTGGGCCGGGGGCGTCACATACCTTGCTGCAATTTATTTACCTTTCTTTTATTTTGTGTTTTATTTTATCTATCTATCACTACGAAATTTGATCCTTGCAATTAACCGCCAAGGGATTGACAACCCCTTGTTTTGCGTTGGGTGCAAGTATTTGCTTTTGTGTGTGTAGGTGCTGCTAACAAGGTTCTTTGTGTTTCTCCTACTAGATTGATAACCTTGGTTCTTAACTGAGGGAAATACTTATCTCTACTATACTGCAGCATCCTCTCCTCTTCAGGGAATTACCAACGCAGATCACAAGTAGAGGGAAACAGTACCAAACGGCGTCCAAACGAAGAAAAAACTTTGGATTAATTTTTTTTGGACCAGAAAAAACACTAGAAGCTTCGGAAGAAGACCGGAGGAGGCATGAGGGAGCGACAAGCTCGAAAGGCATGCCCCCCAGGATTGTGGGCCCTCGTGGCACCTCCTGACCTAATTCCAGCGCTATAAATTCTCAAATATTCCCAAACCAATAGAGAGCCACCCGAAATAATTTTTCCGCCACCGCAAGTCTCTGTTCCTTCGAGATCCCATCTGGAAACCTTTTCCGGTACCCTGCCGGAGGGGGAATCAATCATGGAGGGCCTCTACATCAACCTTGCTGCCCTTCCGATGATGCGTGAGTAGTTTACCTCAGACCTACGGGTCCATAGCCAGTAGCTAGATGGCTTCTCCTCTCTCTTTGATCCTCAATACAATGTTCTCCTCGATCTTCTTGGAGATCTATTCGATGTAATCCTTCTTTGCGGTGTGTTTGTTGGGATTCGATGAATTGTGGGTTTATGATCAGATTATTCATGAATATTATTTGAGTCTTTTCTGAATTCATATATGCATGATTGTTATAGCTTTTTATTTCTCTTCGATCTATCGGTTTGGTTTGGCCAACTAGATTGATTTATCTTGCAATGGGAGAGGTGCTTTGTGATGGGTTCGGTCTTGTGTTGCTCAATCCCAGTGACAGAAAGGGACATGAAACGTATTGTATCATTGCCATTAAGGGTAAAATTATGGGGTTTATTCATATTGATTCGATTTACTTTGTCTACATCATGTCATCTTGCTTAAGGCATTATTCTGTTTTTCGTGAACTTAATACCCTAGATGCATGCTGGATAGTGGTTGATGGGTGGAGTAATAGTAGTAGATGCAGGCAGGAGTCAGTCTACTTGTCTCAGACGTGATGCCTATATACATGATCGTTGCCTTGAATATCATCATAACTATGCACTTTTCTATCAATTACCCAAGAGTAATTTGTTTACCCACCGTATGCTATCTTCATGAGAGAAGCCTCTAGTGAAAACTATGGCCCCCGGGTCTATCTTCCATCATATATAAAACTAAAAATACTTTGCTGCAATTTATTTACTGTTATTTTAATTTTGTGTTTTACTTTATTTATCTATCACTACAAGATTTGATCCTTGCAATTAACCGCCAAGGTATTGACAACCCGTTGCTTTGCATTGGGTGCAAGTATTTGCTTTTCGTGTGTGTAGGTGCTGTTAACGAGGTTTTGTGTGATTCTCCTACTGGATTGATAAACTTGGTTCTTAACTAAGGGAAATACTTATCTCTACTGTACTGCATCATCCTCTCCTCTTCAGGGAATTAGCAACGCAGCTTACAAGTAGCAGGAAGAATTTCTGGCGCCGTTGCCGGGGAGACATCACCAAAATCTATCAGGTATGTACACGCAAACTATCATCTACTTGCATTTACTTTATTTGCCATTTGCCTCTCATTTTCATCTCCCCCACTTCTGAAACAATTTTACAAAAAATACAAAAATATTTTTTGTTTGCCTTTTTGTTTGTTTGCTTGCTTGCTTTGGTCGCGATGTCTCAAGAGAATACTAAGTTGTGTGATTTTACCAATACTAATACTAATGATTTTATTAGTACTCTAATTGCTCCTCCCGCCACTAGTGCGGAGTCATATGATATCAATGCCGCTTTGCTAAATCTTGTTATGAAAGAACAATTTTCTGGTAGTCCTAATGAAGATGCTGCATTCCATCTTAATACTTTCGTTGAATTGTGTGATATGCAAAAGAAAAAAGATGTGGATAATGATATTGTCAAATTGAAGCTATTTCCGTTCTCATTATGAGATCGTGCTAAAACTTGGTTTTCATCTTTACCACGAAATAGTATTGATTATTGGGATAAGTGTAAAGATGCTTTCATTGCCAAGTATTGCCCTCCCGCAAAAATTATTTCTCATAGAAATCAAATCATGAATTTTAAGCAATTTGAGCATGAACATGTTGCACAAGCTTGGGAGAGAATTAAGTTAATGATAAGAAATTGTCCTACTCATGGGTTAAGTTTATGGATGATCATACAAAAAATTTATGCGGGGTTGAACTTTGTTTCTAGAAATCTTTTGGATTCCGCCATGGGTGGCACTTTTATGGAAATCACATTAGGAGAGGCTACAAAATTTCTTGATAATATTAGGACTAATTATTCTCAATGGCATACTGAAAGAGCTCCCGTTAGTAAGAAAATAAATTCTGTTGAAGAAATTAATACTTTGAGTGATAAGATGGATGCTCTTATGAAATTGGTTGCTAGTAAAGGTTTTCATGTTGATCCTAATGATGTGCCATTGTCTACTTTGATTGAGCAAAATAATGATACCATTGATGTGAATTTTATTGCTAGGAATAATTTCGGTAACAATGCTTATAGGGGTAATTTCAATCCTAGACCGTTTCCTGGAAATTCCTCTAATAATTATGGCAATTCCTATAGTAATAATAATAACATACCCTCTGATCTTGAGAACAATATAAATTCTCAAAAGATTTTCAATGCTACGATAGAAGAAAAATTGAGTAAAGTTGATGATATGGCTAGGAATATGGATAGAACTGCTCATGATGTGGATACTCTCAAAATTAAAATTTTGCCACCCAAGCTTGATATTAGTGAGTCTATTAAAGCTATCCATGTTTCTATTAATGAAAGTAAAGAAAGAACCGCTAGGTTGAGGGCTAGGCGAGAATTTCTAGAAAAAGCGATTCCGCCCGGTTTTTATCATAATCATGATGAAGAAATTAAAATGATTGGTGTTTCCCCTATTGAATGTTTTTTTAGTAATATAAAACTTGATGACAATGGGACTAAAGATGAGTCAACTTTAGCTAGAAGGCGTCCCAATTGTTCACAGGGTGATAATCTTAATGAAAAAACTTTCAAAAGTGGGGTTGGAAAGGTCAAAACTTTAGCTAGTGATGCACCCACTAATTTGGATTACAAGAACTTTAATTATGATAATTGTTCTTTGGTTGAATGTATTTCCTTGTTGCAATCCATGATAAATTCACCCAATGCTTATGAACAAAATAAAGCGTTTACTAAACATATAGTAGAAGCTGTGATGAAAGCACATGAAGAAAAATTAGAGATGGAGGTTTCTATACCTAGGAAATTATATGATGAGTGGGAACCAACTATTAAAGTTAAAATTAAAGATTATGAGTGCAATGCTTTATGTGATTTGGGTGCTAGTGTTTCCACCATACCAAAAACTTTATGTGATGTGCTAGGTTTTACCAATATTGATGAATGTTCTCTTAATTTGCACTTGGCGGATTCTACTATTAGGAAACCTTTGGGTAGAATAAATGTTGTGCTTATTATTTCAAATATAAATTATGTGCCTGTTGATTTCATTGTGCTTGATATTGATTGCAATCCATCTTGTCCTATAATACTTGGTAGACCGTTCTTGCGTACCATTGGGGCTATTATTGATATGAAAGAAGGTAATATAAGATTTCAGTTTCCATTAAAGAAAGGCATGGGACATTTTCCTAGAAAGAAAATTAAGCCACCATATGAATCTATTATGAGGGCCACCTATGGAATTCATTTGAAAGATGATAATACTTGAAACTATGCATTACGCCTAGCTTGGGGCGTAAAAGAATAGCGCTTGTTGGGAGGCAACCCAATAGTTATCTTTATTTTATTGTTCTTTTTCTGTTATTTGAGTGTGCACACAATTATGCTACTGTTATGATTGTGTTTTTATGTTTTAATTAGTGTTTTTTCCAAGTAAAGCCTTTAGGATGATGCGGGATAATAGTTGCTTTGATTCTGTCAAAAAATAGAAACTTTTACGCTCAGTCCAGAAAATTCTAAAAATCACTGGAACGTCTTTTTGCTCTGAATTTTTTACACATGATTGATGTACAAATTTTCCACGTTGTACTAAGTTTTCAGAATTTTTGGAGGTTCATAAGTATGGTCATTATTCAGATTGCTACAGACTGTTCTGTTTTAGACAGATTCTGTTTTCGTTGCATAGTTTGCTTGTTTTGATGAATCTATGGATTATATCGGGGGGTATAACTCATGGAGAAGTTGAAATACAGTAGTTATTATGCAATAATAAAATATGAATGGGTTCATAATAGTACCTAAAGTTTGTGATTTGATTGTTATACTAACGGATCTCACAAAGGTTTTTGTTGAGTTTTGTTAGCTGAAGTTTTCAAGTTTTGAGTGAGATCACGATGGATGAAGGAATAAGGAGTGGCAAGAGCCTAAGATTGGGGATGCCCGAGGCACCCCAAGATAATATTCAAAGAGACTCAAGCAATCTAAGCTTGGGGATGCCCCCGAGTGGCATCCCCTCTTTCGTCTACCAACCATCGGTAAATTACTTGGAGCTATATTTTTATTCATCACATGATATGAGTTTTGCTTGGAGCGTCGTGTATTATAGTGGTCTTTTGCTTGTTTGCTTTTTAGTTTGCCACAATCATCCCTTGCTGGACACACCTTTTTAGAGAGACACACATTTATTCATGATTTGTTAGAATACTCTATGTGCTTCACTTATTTCTTTTGAGTTAGGCAGTTGCTCTAGTGCTTCACTTATATCTTTTAGAACACGGCGGTGGTTATATTTTAAAGAAATAGTTGCACTCTCATGCTTCACTTATATATTTTTGAGAGTCTCATAAATAGTAATGGCAATTTGCACGGGTTATGAAATTGGTCCTAATATGATAGGTATTCAAGAAGGATATAATAAAAACATTCATGTAGATCACTGAATATGATAAATTTGATTCCTTGCAATAGTTTTGCAATATTAAGGCGGTAATATGAGAGAGGTACTAGTGAATGATTGTGGTTTAGTAAGAATATTGGTGTTAAGGTTTGTGATTCCCGAAGCAAGCACGTATGGTCTATTGTTATGCTATGAAGTTGGAGCATGATTTATTATTGATTGTCTTCCTTTGTGTGCTGGTCGGGGGGCGCGATGGTTAACTCCTACCAACCTCCCCCCTAGGGGCATGTGTAGTAGTACTTTGCTTCGAGGGCTAATAGACTTTTGCAATAAGTATGTGAGTTCTTTATGACTAATGTGAGTCCATGGATTATACGCACTCTCACCTTTCCACAATTTGCTAGCCTCTCCGGTACCGTGCATTGCCCTTTCTCACATCGATAGTTGGTGCAAACTTCGCCGGTGCATCCAAACCCCGTGATATGATACGCTCTAACACACATAAACCTCCTTATATCTTCACCAAAATAGCCACCATACCTACCTATTATGGCATTTCCATAGCCATTCCGAGATATATTGCCATGCAACTTCCACCGTTCCATTTATATGAGACACATCGTCATTGTCATATTGCTTTGCATGATCATATAGCTGACATAGTATTTGTGGCTCAGCCACCATTCATCATTTTTCATACATGTTATGCTAGTATCATTGCACATCCTGGTACACTGCCAGAGGCATTCATATAGAGTCATATTTTGTTCTAGTATCGAGTTGTAATCTTGAGTTGTAAGTAAATAGAAGTGTGATGATCATCATTATTAGAGCATTGTCCCAGTGAGGACAGGATGATGGAGACTATGATTCCCCCACAAGTTGGGATGAGACTCTTGTCGGTGTATTAAGAAATGGGTCCTTACTACCCAGACTTATGCACAGGCAGTAGTAGCCTCCCCAGCAAGGGCTTGCTGGAGATCACAAGCATCAAGCTACGGAACTTGGTGCAAGACACAGAGAAAGAACCAAGCCAGGCTATAAAAAGGAAGAGCACGGCTTGGAGTACAAGACAAAGACGACGCTTGCTGGCAAGGCATGAGCCGGCAAGAGAAGGGCCTGGCAAGCTCCGTCCCAGCAATACTCCACTATCATGCCACCGCTCCACCTCAGCGGCTTGCATGCCGCTGGCAATAGGTGTCGAGCAAGCAGATAGTTTGGTGAGTATTGTCTGGTCACGTGTCAGTTTGTCGCCCCCAAAGATCAACTTTGATGACACATGTCTAGGAAGCGTGTCAAGCTTATAGGAGGTAGCTGGGCGAGCGGTGCAAGAACCTTGCCGGGGCTCCTCCACATGACACCTAATGATGCATTTATTGCATTTGTCCTAAACCGGCAGAGTTAGGTATGATAGCACTGTAGGCTATCAAATCAATATGTAATGACTGTTTTGCCACTGTGGTAACCCCTTGAGCTATAAAAGGAGGGCCAGGGCAATAGCTAGAGGGGGGGACTTTGCACAACCTACGCATGTAGCCGCACTGCCTATGCACCTCGCCCGGCAAGCTGCGCTCCTTGTATTTGTGCTCAACATCCATAAGATAGTAAAAGCAGGAGTAGGGTTTTATGCTATACAGCGGCCCGAACCTGGGTAAACCCCTCGTGTTGGCTGTTGCATCTGCTCTTCGTGCTCACGCATCTCCCAAGCCGAACTGCAAAGGGGCTGCATGGCCCCATAGATGGTCGTACGCATGACATCTATGGCGCGCCAGGTAGGGGTAGCGCTTGCGTGAACCTGATTCAGTAGTTAGTGCATCAGTCTCATCATCTTCATCACTCACAATGGCACCCAAGAAGAAGGGCGCAACCGCACCTCCATAGACCTCCATGCTCCCATCGTGCACATCCGCGGGTGGCACACGCGATGCTACCGGCACTGGCGGAGCGCACGGCACAGGTGCGCAGCTCCCTCGCCACTCTGGCGATGGAAGTCACAATGGCGGAGGTGGCATCAAAGGCCAATCCACGCCTCCTCGTCATTCTGGTGAACGCAGCCACCGGAGCAACACCGTACAAACCAACGCGAGCCGTGACCCCGCTGCCGCAACGTCCAATGGTGGAGCAGCAGTGCATGAGGGCATTGAAGCAAGACCTGCGTTGCGACCGTCGCAAGATGGACGCGACGCTCTGCTTCATGGCGCTGAAGGTTCAAGACGGTGTCCACATGGCAAGTCGCCTGTCGATCAACCACAAGATCCTTAGGCTCCACCACCCCCACGTCAGCAAACCTGCGAGCATGCACCGTGGCAGTAGGCACAGGGTCGAGCTCCTTCTGGTTCGGCCAGGAGTCGAGCGACGTCCCATGCCTCGCTCCCAGCCATGCCAGCCACGGCGACAGAAGCTATGGCGCGGGCACAGATGCTGCTGAACTTCCCACCTGCTCCATAGAAGATGGATGAACGGAGAGCCACCATCCAGAGCCTTATCGGGTTTGCTGAAGCCAGCAAATCACAGCAGGGGGGACCTTCACAGCAGCAACATGCGGCACCAGCAGCCCCAGCTGGTGGCCACGCCGGAGAGGCTGCACCAGTGGTGCAGTCGCCTCTGCGACAATAACAACCATAGCCGCGGCAGCAGGCCCGCCAATTCGTCGAGCCTGATCAAGTGTCAATGGCCTCTTCGTACCTGCGGGCGTGGCAAGATCATCGCCAAGTGCTGCGCGATAGACGGGTGGAAGACGCCCATACTACCATTGAACGACGCCGGGAAGCGCGCCGTCAATCTGACGAGTGCAACGGCCCAGTCATTGATGAGCCTGCACCAGGGGTTGGCTGGTACCTACCTTATGAGGTTGGATGCCCAGCCTTCACCCACGAGCTGTGGCAGGTCTGCTGGCCGTCAACCCGAACCTTAAAACCAGAGTTGCCGGAAAAATACGACGGCAAGCTGAACCCGGCAGAATTCTTAGGCATCTACACGATTGTCGTGCAGGCTGCCGGAGGAAGAGATGAAATGATCCTAGCCAACTACTTCCCATTGGCCCTCAAGCCAAATGTGAGGTCTTGGCTAATGAACTTGCCGAAAGATTCCATTTCTTCGTGGTCCGATCTTTGCAATCAATTCGTTGGTGCTTTTACCAGAGGCCACAAGGCCCCTGGTCAGCCCAGCAATTTGCAACTGATCCCACAGAGGGAAGGTGAAGCTTTGCGGAAGTATATACAGAGATTCAGTCACGTGCATCACAATATCCCAGATGTACACCCCGCAGCTGTGATTGCCACGGTCCACACAAATGTGCGCAATCGAAAGATGCGGGAGAAGATGAACGTCAAGTTGTCGAAGAACGTCAATGAGCTATACACGTTGGCGGACAAGTGTGCATGTGCAGAAGAAGGGAGGAGGCTCCCTGGGGAAGATGCTGGTGCAGAAGTTGACTCTGAGGATGACAATGCCACCGCCTCCAAGAAGAAAGGCCGGAAGTTCAACAGGAAGCGCAAAGGCAAGACGGTAATGGCTGTCGAGGGCTCCAGCACCACCGCCAAGAAAACCAAGACGGAGGGTTCTGGCAAGGAAGCTGCTTCATGCGCTGATTGCTGGGAGGCCCCGGCAGGTGAGAAGGCTGGCAAGACTGATGGGCCATATTGCAAGATCCACCGCACCAAGGCCATGATCTCCAAGGTGCCGGCAAGTTGAACAACTTGCCAAAAAACAGAAAGCGGAGTATGAAAAGCGTGACAAGGAGAAGGGCCTGGACTGTGCTGGAGGGTCTGGCAAGAAGGGCCGTGGTGGCCGAGGAGGCCGTCGCGGCAAGGCCAAGTAGCAGAAAGAGAAGCCTGCGCGAGGCCGCGACAAGAAAGAAGACGACAATGAGGATGATGATGAGGATGATGACGAGTCCAGCGAGCATGAGTTCTAGAAAGCGACAGAAGCCATGTGCATTGATGGAGGTGCATCCTTGCACTCCTCTCACCGCAAAATCAAACAGTGGGCACGTGAGGTCAATGCGGTGGAACCGGCAGTAGAGGCACAGAAACCCCTAAAGTGGTCCCACACGCCCATCATTTTCGATGCTGAGAATCATCCTGATCACACAACTTTGGTCGGGTGTTTGCCGCTGTTAGTTTCACCAACAGTTCGCAACCTTAAGGTCACGAAAATGCTGGTTGACGGTGGGGCCAGCCTCAACTTGATTTCACTAGATGTAATCAAGAAGCTGTAAATTCCTGACGAAGACCTCAAGCAAACGGGAATGTTTCAAGGGCTCAATCCAGGGAGGAGCCAACCCAAGGGGAAGATCACCTTGCCGGTGACATTTGGCGGGGAGTTGAACTACATAACGGAGAAGATCGTGTTTGATGTGGTTAAGATCCCCTTGCCATACAATGGAAT
Source organism: Thinopyrum elongatum (assembly GCA_011799875.1). Lineage (NCBI taxonomy): Eukaryota > Viridiplantae > Streptophyta > Magnoliopsida > Poales > Poaceae > Thinopyrum > Thinopyrum elongatum. Next base: position 583,566,750 of record CM022303.1, read on the forward strand.
TCTAGGCCGCCCGGCCCTGGCAAAGTTTATGGCAGCATCACACTATGCCTATAACACGCTAAAAATGCCAGGGCCGATGGGTGTCATCACCATCAACTCAGATAAGAAAGATGCAGTTATCTATGTCAACAAGCTTTACAGGGAAGCGGTTGCAGCGGCTGCCGCCAAGGCACCCGTTCTCGCCGAGAAGAAGAAAAGCAAGAAGTGTGACGAAACTTTCGACAAGCTCTCCGGGAAGCGCACCTCTTCGGAGTGTTGTGCACCCGTCGAAGATTTGCCGGAAAGCTTCAACAGTCAAAACAAGAAATCCAAGGCTGCTCCACCAGCAACCAAGAAGTTGCCTGCAAGGGAGGACGGCGCTGATGGTACCTTCACCATCAGCGCCACCCTTGACGACAAATAGGAAAGCGTGCTCGTTGCCTTCCTGTGGGCAAATGTCAATGTGTTTGCATGGCAACCATCCGACATCCCCGGTGTTCCCAGGGAGGTAATTGAGCACCACCTTGCCGTCTATCCCCATGCGTGGCCCGTCGAGCAGAAGGTCAGAAAGCAAGCTTTGGAACGACAACAGTTCATTACCGAAGAAATAAAAAAGTTAGAAGCGGCAGGCTTAGTTAGAGGTGTGCTACATCCTACTTGGTTAGCCAATCCAGTTGTTGTACGCAAAGCAAATGGGAAGTGGAGACTTTGTATTGATTACACTGATATCAACAAAGCATGTCCAAAGGATCCTTTTCCTTTGCCACGGATCGACCAGATTGTTGACTCTACTGCCGGCTGCGATTTACTCTCCTTCCTTGATGCTTATTCTGGATACCATCAGATTTTCATGGCCAAGGAGGATGAAGAAAAAACTGCATTCATCACCCCATGTGGCACATACTGCTTCGTGCATATGCCTTTTGAGCTAAAGAGTGTCGGTTCAACATTTGCAAGAGCAGTCCAGATTGGTTTTGAGCCCCAGCTGCACAGAAATGTGGAAGCATACATGGATGATATAGTAGTCAAAACCAAGGACAAATCAACCCTCATCCAAGACTTTAGAAGAAACATTTGCAAATTTGCGCAAGATCAACCTAAAGCTCAACCCCGAGAAGTGTGTGTTTGGCGTTCCATCCAGCAAACTTCTTGGGTTCTTTGTGTCTCAACGAGGAATTGAAGCCAATCCCGACAAGATCGAGGCAATAGAGCAGATAGAAGCACCGAAGCGCGTCAAAGATGTGCGACGTCTTGCCGGCTACATAGCTGCACTTAGTAGGTTCATTTCCAAATCTACTGAGCGCGCCCTGCCATTTTTCAAGATTTTGAAAAAGGAAGGTCCAATAAAATGGACTCCGAAAGCGGAGGCCGTGCTGCAAGATTTGAAGAGGTACCTTTCCTCGCCACCAACGCTAGTTGCACCTAAACCACAAGAGCCGTTACTGCTATACCTAGCAACAACAAATCAAGTGGTCAGTGGTGCAGAGAGAGGTTGATGAAGAAGAAGCAGCAATTGCAGATCCGGCAAACTACAAGCCAGAAGCCTCTCCGGCAAGACCCGGTGCCGACAAGATAGAGTCTGCGCAAGCAAATGAAGTAATGCCGAAAAAGAAGATGGTGCAGCGCCCAGTCTATTTTGTTAGCTCCCTTTTGTAGGGGGCTAGATCAAGATATTCTGGTGTGCAAAAGTTGCTCTTCGTCCTTCTTATGGCCTCGAGGAAGCTGCGCCATTATTTTCAAGCACATGAGATTACCGTCGTCACTCGCTTTCCGTTGCAACGTATCTTGAGAAATCCAGATGCAACCGGCAGGATAGTGGAGTGGGCATTGGAATTGTCAAGCTTTGCACTCAAGTTTGAAAGTACTTCAACCATACATAGCAGAGCCTTGGCGGAGTTCATTGCAGAATGGACGCCAATGAAGGACGAGGAAATTCAAGAAACTGCTCTCCCCGGCAAGGAAACTGATAAAGAGTGGACCATGTACTTTGATGGCGCTTTCATGCTGCATGGCACCGGTGCTGGTGCTGGAGTGCTGCTTGTCGCACCCACTGGAGAGCACCTCAAGTACGTGGTACAAATGCATTTTCCCCGGGAGAAAGCCACAAACAACACTGCTGAGTATGAAGGGCTCCTTGCCGATCTGAGGATCGCGATGGACCTTGGAATCAGGAGGCTAATCATCCGTTGTGACTCGTAGCTTGTTGTAAGGCAAGTGAATAAAGATTATCAAAGCCCGTTGATGGAAGCATATGTGGAAGAAGTGAGAAAATTGGAAGAACACTTTGACGGACTGCAAATAGAGCACAGTCCACGCGCGAAAAACAGCATTGTTGATCATCTGTCAAAGTGTGCTGCTCAAAAGCTACCTATGGAACCAGGGACTTTTGTGCTCCATTTGACTCAACCTTCTGTCACACCATCAATGCAAGAGAGCAAAAGAAGAAAGTTGAACACCAGCAAGTACTTTTCGGCAGAGCTCCCAGAAGCCGCCGGCAAGGAGGTTGCCGGGAACAACACTACGGTCATCAGTGAGCAGCAATTTCCGGAAGTTCTTGCCATTGAGACAAGCGTTCCTGCGCCCGAAGAGATACCTTTAGTCCTTGTCGTCGAGCCACAAGCTCCGGCATGGGCACAATAGATAGTTCATTTCCTTCAAACAGGAGAACTTCTCGATGACCAAGAAGAAGCTAAGAAAGTAGCCTGTCAATCGAGCATGTATCAGTTTGTTGATAACATCCTGCACAGAAAGAGACCAAACGGTGTGAAATTGAGGTGTATTTGCCGGGAAGATGGACTAAAGCTGTTGGCGGAGATACATGGAGGCATATGTGGCTCTCACATAGGATCAAGAGCCCTTGCCGGCAAAGCATTCTGGCAAGGTTTCTATTGGCCCACTGCTCTCCAGGATGCTATTGAGCTAGTAACCAAGTGTGAAGCATGCCAGTTTTATTCAAAGAATATACATCAGCCAGCACAAGCCCTTCAAACAATCCCTCTCTCCTGGCCCTTTTCGGTCTGGGGGCTCGATATTTTGGGCCCTTTCCCTCGTGCTACCGGGGGCTTTGAATTCCTGTACGTAGCAATCGACAAGTTTACAAAGTGGCCTGAAGTGGAGCCAGTGAGGAAGGTGACTACACAGTCAGCCGTCAAGTTCTTCAAAGGATTAGTTTGCAATTTTGGTGTCCCCAACAGAGTCATCACCGACAACGGCACACAGTTCACAAGCCGCGCCTTCATGCAGTACATCCAAGACCTTGGAAGCAAAATCTGTTTTGCATCTGTTGCTCACCCAAGGAGCAACAGCCAAGCGGAGAGAACAAATGCTGAAGTGTTGCGTGGCCTTAAGACAAGAACCTTTGACAAGCTGCACAAGTGCGGAAGGCGTTGGGTTGATGAGTTGCCGGTGGTTCTTTGGTCCCTCAGAACGACACTACATCGAGCTACTGGCCAGACACCCTTCTCCCTAGTTTATGGTGTAGAGGCGGTGCTCCCCACGGAACTCATGTACAGGTCACCTCGAGTGCTTGCGTACGACGAGGTAGAGCAAGAGCAGTTGTGGCAAGATAATGCCATGCTCCTTGAGGAAGATCTTCTCTGGGCAGCCGTGAGAGCTGCACGCTACCAGTAAGCTTTGCGCCGCTATCATAGCCGCAAAGTTCATGCCCGGAGCCTTGAGGAAGGCGACCATGTTCTTTGGCGCGTTCAGTCCGCCAAAAAATCAAACAAGTTGACGCCGAAGTGGTAAGGCCCTTACCGGGTAGTATGAGTCACCAGGCCCGGCGCAGTCCGCCTGGAGACCGAAGATGGCACTCCAGTGCACAATTCATGGAATATCCAACATCTTCGCAAGTTCTATCCGTAAGGCGCGGTTGCCGGGCCACCCAGCAACCACCTTTTGTACAAATCTGTTGATGAGGCATGTAATCCTTTATACAAAGCCAGGCGCAGACCCTGTGCATAATGAAAAAAAGCTACGTGTTCCGCAGACTCTCGTCAATTTATGTATTAAATTGTGCATGTTTGTATGTGATGTTGTGTTCCACTTTGCCTTGTATGAGATGATTAACAGACCATCAAGGTTTCCGGCAAACCATTTATCTTCTTTCTTTTCTGAAAGGCATGAAGGTTCCTCCGCAAGCAACTTTCCCGGGGGGGAGCGATGGTGTAGGAACCAATTAACGGCGTTCGAACAATCGTTTCTATGACAAGCAACAACGCAAGGAAAAGCTAAGTTGATAAAACTTTGAAAGAATTTCCATAGTGCATCTGCATTTCCCTTGAATGATTCAGCCTCGGTATGAGAAACCTGCACACGAAGGAACCTTGTCATGATTAGCTGCGCCCTTACATCGCTTTGAGTCTGCTCAGCGACTTAAGTGGCCGCGCTAATATCGTCAAGTGTTATCTTGCCGGCAGCAGCACTTCCGACATGCTGCTAAGGACCTGTTCCTCAAAGCGCTCGCGGCAAGTGTGAGCACCGGCAAGTTTCCAAGAAAGCGTAGGAAGGACACATCATGCAAAGACAAGGACAGACAAGGGAAATTGCATAATCTTAAAACACTATGGAATCAACATACATTTCGTTCAAACACACTGTAAGCAAGGTACATCGATTCCATTACAGGGGTAAAAGGAGCGCCTAAACAAAACATGACTTGGTCCCAGAAGACCAGATGATGGTGCTGCCGACGCCTAGCTGGAATCAGAGTCGTTGTCTTCAACCTTGACTCTCGAAGAATCGTCGTCATCCTCGGTCTCGTTGGAGGAGCTGGTATCGCTGCTACTCTCGCTTTTTGCATAGCACTCCATGCGCTCGCCGGAGGATCCGAAGAACTTTACAAAGAGTGTGGAAGAGCCATCAAATCTAAAATGAAGAAGATGCCTTCTCCCTAACCCGCGGGAGCGGGCGAATGACTTCCACCCCCGACGCAAGTATATGAAGCCGCTGGGGGAGGTCTCCACGGTCACCCAGATGGGGCCATTGCAGCACCCATCTGCTCGCAACCAGAAGCCTGGGGGCTCGTCGCCTTCCATTACCTGCGCGAAAGACTTGGGAAGCCGCAATCTGCTGCGTGGCTGGTGATGCATTGCCATGACGAACTCATGCGCCATTTCCACGGAGTGGGCCTCTGCTGGCGGAGGAAGCGCGGGTAGTCCGGCGTGACTGCCTCGGCCACGGAGTCCGCGCCCTCCGCGACCATGATTTGTGCCCCTTCCCCCGCGAGAGCTGGGGCTGACCTCCGTAGGCGTGGCAAGGGCACTCGCCCGGCCATGGCCTCTCGACCTCGTGGCGGTGGCGGATGCTCGTACTCGGCCTCTACCTCTCACCATCGCGGTGGTGGATCTTCAGAGACACGGTAGCGGAATGGGAAGAGATGGATGAGCAGTGCCCCCTGTAATTTTTCTCTTTATAGGGAAGGCGCGGGGGCTGGCTCTTCACTGCAAGCGCACTATCCCAGTGGCCGCCCCTCTTCGCCAATCCGTCGCTTCGCATGCGAATGCACGTGGCCGGTGGAGCAGTAAAAGTAAAGATTGTGATAAATATGGGAGTTATTCTCTGCCACACATGCCTGTGCATAGTTTTGGGCCTAGCCCAATGACGCCTGGCATGCACGTGTGGCCCAGGCCCGGGGGGCTCCTGTTGGTGTATTAAGAAATGGGTCCTTACTACCCCTGACTTATGCACAGGCAGTAGTAGCCTCCCCAGAAAGGGCTTGCCGGAGATCACAAGCATCAAGCTACGGAACTTGGTGCAAGACACAGAGAAAGAACCAAGCCAGGCTATAAAAAGGAAGAGCACGGCTTGGAGTACAAGACGAAGACGACGCTTGCCGACAAGGCACGAGCCGGCAAGCGAAGGGCCAGGCAAGCTCCGTCCCGGCAAGATTCCACTATCTTGCCACCGCTCCACCTCAGCGGCTTGCATGCTGCTGGCAATAGGTGTCGAGCAAGCAGATAGTTTGGTGAGTATTGTCTGGTCACGTGTCAGCTTGTCGTCCCCAAAGATGAACTTTAATGGTACCTGTCCAGGAAGCGTGTCAAGCTTATAGGAGGTAGCTGGGAGAGCGGTGCAAGAACCTTGCCGGGGCTCCTCCTCCACATGACACCTAACGGTGCATTTATTGCATTTGTCCTAAACCGGCAGAGTTAGGTATGATAGCACTGTAGGCTATCTAATCAATTTGTAATGACTGTTTTGCCATTGTGGTAACCCCTAGAGCTATAAAAGGAAGGCCAGGGCAACAGTTAGAGGGGGGACTTTGCACAACCTACGCGTGTAGCCGCACTGCCTGTGCACCTCGCCCGGCAAGCTGCTCTCCTTGTAGTTGTGCTCAACATCCATAAGATAGTAAAAGCAGGAGTAGGGTTTTACGCTACACAGTGGCTCGAACCCGGGTAAACCCCTCGTGTTGGGTGCTGCATCTGCTCTTTGTGCTCGCGCATCTCCGTAGCTGAACCACAAAGGGGCTGCATGGCTCCATAGATGGTCGTACGCACAATAACTCCAGACGAAAAAAAAGGCCAAAAAGAGACCAACAAAAAAAAGAGAAACAAAGAAAAAAAGAAAAAAAAATGAGAGAAAAAGAGAGAAGGGGCAATGTTACTACCCTTTTTCCACACTTGTGCTTCAAAGTAGCACCATGTTTTTCATATAGAGAGTCTCCTATGCTTTCACTTTCACATACTAGTGGGAATTTTTCATTATAAAATTTGGCTTGTATATTCCGATGATGGGCTTCCTCAAATGCCCGAGGTCTTCATGAGCAAGCAAGTTGGATGCACACCCACTTAGTTTTCATTGTTGAGCTTTCATACACTTATAGCTCTTAGTGCATCCGTTGCATGGCAATCCCTACTCCTTGCATTGACATCAATTGATGGGCATCTCCATAGCCCATTGATTAGCCTCGTCAGTGTGAGACTATCTTCCTTTTTGACTTCTACTTATCAATCTCCATCACCATATTCTATTCCACCCATAATGCTATATCCATGGCTTGTGCTCATGTATTGCGTGAGAGTTGAAAAAGCTGAAGCACGTTAAAAAGTATGAACCAATTGCTTGGCTAAAACCGGGGTTGTTCATGATAAATATTTTGTGTTAAGAAGATGGAGCATGACATGACTATATGATTTTGTAGGGATAACTTTCTTTAGGATTTTTATTTTGATAGGCATGATTGTTTGTTGGTATGCCTGAGTATTGATGTCTTTATATCAAACTATAGATTATTGCTTTGAATCATTTGGATATTTAATATTCATGCCACAAAAGAGATTACATGATGAATATGATAGGTAGCATCCCATATCAAAAATTCTGTTTTTATCATTTACATACTCGAGGACGAGCAGGAATTAAGCTTGGGGATGCTGACACGTCTACAACATATCTATAATTTTTTATTGTTCAATGCTATTATAGTATCAATCTTGGATGTTTATTATGCAATTATATATCATTTTTTTGAACTAACCTATTAACCCAGTGCCCAGTGCCAGTTGCTGTTTTCTGCATGTTTTTGGCTTTTTAGGGAAACAGTACCAAACGGAGTTCAAACGAAGAAAAAACTTTGGATTAATTTTTTCTGGACCCGAAGAAACACTAGAAACTTCGGGAGAAGACCAGAGGAGGCACGAGGGAGCGACAAGCTCGGGAGGCGCGCCCTGGGGGCTTGTGGGCCCCATGTGGCACCTCCTAACCTAATTCCAGCACTATAAATTCTCAAATATTCCCAAACCAACGGAGAGCCACCCGAAACACTTTTTCCGCCGCCGCAAGTCTCTGTTCCTTCGAGATCCCATCTGGAGACCTTTTCCGGTAATCTGCCGGAGGGGGAATCGATCACAAAGGGCCTCTACATCAACCTTGCTGCCCTTCCGATGATGCGTGAGTAGTTTACCTCAAACCTACAGGTCCATAGCTAGTAGCTAGATGGCTTCCTATCTCTCTTTGATATTCAATACAATGTTCTCCTCGATCTTCTTGGAGATCTATTCGATGTAATCCTTCTTGCGGTGTGTTTGTTGGGATCCGATGAATTGTGGGTTTATGATCAGATTATTCATGAATATTATTTGATTCTTTTCTGAATTCTTATATGCATGATTGTTATAGCTTTGTATTTCTCTCTGATCTATCGATTTGGTTTGCCAACTAGATTGGTTTATCTTGCAATGGGAGAGGTGCTTTGTGATGGGTTCGGTCTTGCGTTGCTCAATCCCAGTGATAGAAAGGGACATAACACGTATTGTATCGTTGCCATTAGGAATAAAACAATGGGGTTTATTCATATTGATTGGATTTACTTTGTCTACATCATGTCATCTTGCTTAAGGCGTTACTCTATTTTTCGTGAACTTAATACCCTAGATGCATGCTAGATAGTGGTCGATGGGTGGAGTAATAGTAGTAGATGCAGGCAGGAGTCGGTCTACTTGTCTCGGACGTGATGCCTATATACATGATCATTGCCTTGAATATCGTCATAACTATGTGCTTTTCTATCAATTTCCCAACAATAGTTTGTTTACCCACCGTATGCTATCTTCAAGAGAGAAGCCTCTAGTGAAAACTATGGCCCCGGGGTCTATGTTCCTTCATATATAAAACTAAAAAATACTTTGCTGCAATTTATTTACTGTTATTTTACTTTTGTGTTTTACTTTATTTATCTATCACTACAAGATTTGATCCTCGTAATTAACCGCCAAGGGATTAACAACCCCTTGTTTTGCGTTGGGTGCAAGTATTTGCTTTTCATGTGTGTAGGTGCTATTAACGAGGTTCTGTGTGATTGTCCTACTAGATTGATAACCTTGGTTCTTAACTGAGGGAAATACTTATCTCTACTGTACTGCATCATCCTCTCCTCTTCGGGGATTACCAATGCAGCTTATAAGTAGCAATCCTCTCCTCTTCGAGGAAATCCCAACACAGCTCACAAGTATTACTCACCACTGCACCGGAGCCACTTTAGTGACTGGCTTGTCCACTGCACCAGATCTCCTTGACCACCATCATGGTCCACCACACCGGATCTGCTTCGCCGGTGCCCTCATCCACCACCGTGTAGGCCCTTCACCGACGCCCTCGTCCGCCACATTGTTGGCCCTTCATATAAGCCCTCGTCCACCGCAATAGATTTGCCTCACCGAAAGCATAGTACACTGCGCCGGATGTGCTTCGCTGACGCCTTCGTCCACTACACCATACCCGCTCCACGGACGCCATATTCAACTCCATCGGGCCAGCTTTACTGATGTAGCCGCCTCATCAGGTTATTTCAATTTGTACTCCTTTGGTTTTTCTCGTCTTTATTGTACAACAGTTCACTTACCACAGATCAGCTTTCTTGGATGTCAATGGCACTACAACCGAAGCACCGGAGCCGCTTCACCAACGGTGACAGCCGGCCTGAACTCAATCGCAACATGAGCACCGTCGACGACACTTAGTTTTCACGTATGACAACGATGCCCATACACCACCGAGAATCAGGTACTATTCTCCAATGGCCGCCGCCTACATTCACTTTCTTAGCATAAGCACCGCACCTTTGAATTTCTTCAGGGCATCATTCATTTTTTTATGAGAGGCGTTATTCTGCTTGTACCTATAGGTCCAAACGCGTGGCAGTGAACAGGTTACATGTGCTAAATTACAAATCAATGCACATGTAGTTACAATGCTTTTGTTTTGTCCTAAGTATTACTGTACTTCCTAGATATTATTGCCTCCTATTTTACTTCTTGCATGCTATATTTATGATAATGGTGTTGTTCTGATGTCACCTGTTGGTTACAATTATTGTACTGGACTGCTTCTATGTTCTTTGTGCTAAATTACACATCAGCAAACTAGCTTGTAGTTCCGCTACTTTTTGTTCGTCTTAACCTACATTTTTCAGTGCTAGCTATTACCGCACTACTCCGAGCCTCTGTTCATAACTTTTTTGTAAGTTCTTGTTCTTCCCAAGTTGCATGACTAATTTATTGCTTTTATTCATTATGGAGCTGCCAGCCGCATCAAGGAAAATGCTTTTTGTTTTAGGGCTAGCACCTCGAACAAGCATAAAAATAGAGTGAAGCACATATATTGTCGTGTAAGCACACACCATTCTTTCATTAGGTTAGATGAACCATTGATGATCAATTTGAACCTGTGCATGTGATTAAAATTAGTTTTACCAAAATAGAGGGGGAAGAATAAAGTACAACAACTAGATTTGCATGCACGGGATGCTGACGACATCTTCAAAGAACATTGCAACAACAGCGAGGCTTCACAGCGACATATGGTAAGCCAGTGTGTTTTAGTACATGTCAAATGTCATGCGTGTGGTCTGCTTTCTTGGCTTGTGCCCTCAACATGTAATCCTACAGAATTATAAATAGTTTAGTTGCCTGCTTTGCTGTATTGCTTGATTCAAATGCTTGTTTGTTACTTGTTAGGCTATAGCTGAGTTGGCCAATATGTCAGCAGTGCTTGCCTTACTATCGTAAATAAATGCATGCCTACTTCATTTGACTCCTTAACTTTTCCTATGAACTCCATTACAAGACTGTCTTGCTAGTTTATATGAGGCCACACTGTTTAAGTGCTTTCTCAGAATATTTCAACTGTTCATATGCCTGGGCAACTTAAATATAGCGGTGGTACACTGCCTTTGATCTTACCATTTTAATTTGTTTTCAGCTGATGCAACTTCGAACCATTTAAATATAGCTTGCCATGCTCAGCAATAATTCGTATGTCGTTAACCATGTAAGCTTACTGCCTGGATCATGCGATAACTATCTCTTACTTATGTCCAGCAGAAACCTTTCAGGATGCAGTTCAAACTAGGACACAATGTACATCCCCAGGATCTATTTGTGGAAGCAGTGCGCCATCCATGTTACCAGATGGTAGCAGTTCAAAGGCAACACCACTGGAGAGCACAGATATTATAGTTCTTGAGGCTCTACTAGAGCCAGAAAGAGACGGTGTGGCTGCCATGAATGAGGTAATCCTGATCTTGAGGCTGGAAATTATGCAATTAGCTGCACGCACTATGCAAGCAAACCAAGAATTGGTGGAAGTAAGAATGTTGCATTTGAAGACGGAGCAGGTCCTGTTGCTTCTGCTATCTGAAGCCCAGGGTAATCCCAGTTCTTTTTTAGATACCAGTTGAAATTGTCATTACATTAGTATACTTGCATGTTGTGTCATGTGTGTGAATGGATTATGTTGTAAGACCCCGTATTTGTTGCCCATGTCTTGTAATGATCTGATTTTTTAGGTGAGGTAATCCTCAGTACTTGTATGAGTGGACATATGAAAGTGCAACTAATCCCCGGGTGGTTTTGGTAATTAATAACAACATATATCTCATTGAACTAATATACATTCAAGTGAAAGATTTCAGGAAAATCAGTGATTGGCATGGCAAGGACTAGAGGATGTGGACCCCTCAAAATGCTACGGACATGCATTGGCAAAAGCTCAAGACTCTTCATTTTTGGTTTAGTGATCCAAGATCACATTGAGTCCATAGGAAAGCCAATACAATTAAAAGGCGATGAGGTATTGTTCATGAGGTTGTTGCTCGAAATACTTAGTGATATTGCTCCAAAAATCCTCCATCACTTTCCCAAAACACATCTGTCCAAAACCCTAATTCATCATTTCGGTCCCACCGATACTATCTTTTCAGTCCCACCGGGATGATCATTTCAACTGCCACAACCAAACCCTAACAAATCGGATCCACTGGTATGGATCTCGGTCCCACCGAGATGGCCTTGCCAACTCTCTGTCACCAGTTGTAATTATTTCGGTCCCTTTGAGTTTTTGCAATCGGTGCCACCGAGATGGCTTGCCAACTTTCTATTGCCTTATTGCAATTATTTCGGTCCCACCGAGATGATGCAATCAGTGCCACAGAAATGAGGTTTGCCCTACCATTGCACATCGGTCCCTCTGAGATGTTTTCTTTCGGTCCCACGAAAACGTCCAAAGTTCATATCTTTTGCACAGGTCGGTCTCACCGAGAATTCCAGTCGGTGCCACCAAGTTTGGTCAAAAGTGTGTAATGGTTAGATTTTTGTGTGGAGGCTATATATACCCCTCCACCCCCTCTTACTTAGTAAGAGAGCCATCAGAGCATGCCTACACTTCCACCATACATTTTCTGAGAAGAGAACCACCTACTCATGTGTTGAGATCAAGATATTACAATCCTACCATTTGAACCTTGATTTCTAGCCTACCCCAAGTTGCTTTCCACTCAAATCTTTCCTCCACCATATCCAAATCTGTGAGAGAGTGTTTGAGTGTTGGGGAGACTATCATTTGAAGCACAAGAGCAAGGAGTTAATCATCAACACACCGTCTATTACCTTTTGGAGAGTGGTGTCTCCTAGATTGGTTAGGTGTCACTTGGGAGCCTTCAAGATCATGTGGAGTTGAACCAAGGAGTTTGTAAGGGCAAGGAGATCACCTACTTCATGAAGATCTACCCGAGTGAGGCTAGTCCTTCATGGACGGAAGCCATGGTGGAATAGACAAGGTTGCTTCTTCGTGGGTGGAGCCCTCTGTGGACTCGCACAGCCATTACCCTACGTGGGTTGAAGTCTCCATCAATGTGGACGTACGATAGCACCACCTATCGGAACCACGGGAAAAATCTTCATGTCCCCATTGCGTTTGAAATCTCCAAACCCCTCCTTCACTTACATGTGCAATGTTCTACTTTCCACTGCTACACTCTTAGAATTGCATGTGTAGGGTGATACTTGACTTGTGTAATTGCTAAAATCTGCCCACAACTAAAATTGTGAAAAAGGATAGATTTTTATTTGGTCAAGTAGTCTAATCACCCCCTCTAGACATACTTTCGATCCTACAAGTGGTATCAGAGCTTTGGTCTCCATTGCATTGGTTTCACAACCTAGGAGAGTATGGCGTCTAGTGAGGGTAATACCACCATAGAGGTCCATATTTTGATGGTACAAACTTTGCTAGTTGGAAACATAAGATGAAAATGCATATTCTTGGTCATAACCCCGTTATTTGGGTTGTTGTTCGTGTTGGCTTGCAAGGTGAATTCTTTGAGGATGCTAAGGAACTGGATCGTGAAGCAACCGCGGAAGAATTGAAGATGTTGCAATACAATGCTCAAGCTTGCGACATTCTATTCAACGGTTTGTGCCCCGAGGAGTTCAACAAGATTAGCCGCCTCAAGAATGCAAAGGAAATTTGGGATACTTTGGTTGATATGCACGAGGGTACTGAGTCCATCAAGGAATCCAAGTTGGATGTGCTTCAAAGTCAACTTGACAAGTTCAAGATGAAGGCTGGTGAAGGAGTCGCCGAAATGTACTCTAGGCTTGCTCTCTTCACAAATGAGATTGTCGGATTAGGAAGTGAAGAGATGACCGACAAATTCATCATCAAGAAGATTCTTAGAGTCTTGGATGGAAAATATGATACCGTATGCACATTGATCCAAATGATGCCAAATTACAAAGATCTCAAGCCCACGGAAGTCATTGGTAGAATTGTTGCTCATGAGATGTCACTCAAGGATAAGGAGGAGCTACACAACAAGTCAAGTGGTGCTTATAAAGCCTCAACCGATGCTCCCACAACTACAAGCAACAAGCTAGTATCCGATGAGGAGATAAGCCTAATGGTGAAAAGGTTCAACAAGTTTTACAAGAACAAAGGAAAAGAGAGAAGCTCTAGCTCAAGGCACTATGATAGAAGATCATCAAGTCGGGACCGTAAATGCTATAATTGTGGAAGACCCAGACACTATTCCAATGAGTGTACGGCACCTCACAAGAAAAGAGATGAATCACCAAGTTGAAGACATAGAAGAGATGAATCACCTCACAAGGAGAGAAGGAGTAGAGATGATCGTTATGAACGAAGACCTTCACGAAGAAGCAAGCATTCAGAAAGGAAAGACAAATAATCCAAGAGCTACACAAGAAGAAGACATCAAGCTCATGTTGGTAAATGGATTTCCGGCTCCGACTCCGACAACCACTCCGAGAGAAGCTATCACTCCGACTCCGACTATAGTCAAGATGAAGGTGTTGCTGGACTTGCTCTCGTATCTTCCAACTCCTATGATCTATTTGATTCACCAAATGAAGGAATCGGAAGCTGCTTCATGGCAAAAGGCCCCAAGGTATCACACCCCGAGTACTTTGACTTTAATAGTGATGAGGATGACTTGCTTGGTGATGATGATTTACTTGTTGATAAGAATAGTGATGTGAGCTATAATGAACATGCTAGTAATCTTGATAGTCAAGAGGAAACGAATGACAATGCTATGAAGGAGATTGAGCGTTTAACTAAAGAACTAAACACTCTTAAGTTAGCTCATGAAACAACTCAAGAGGATCATAGAGAGCTTTTAAAATCTCATGAGAAGTTACGCTTTGAGAAGCTAAATTTAGAGCAAGAGCATGAGTTTCTAAAAGCTATCAATGATGATCTTCGAAAGAAGAGTTCTTCATATCTTGCCAAACGTTTACTCTTGTCTACTTTTATGCCACTAGTTAAATCTAAGCAAACTAGTAACAAGGGTAAAAAGGATTCTACCTCTAGAAGTAACAATAACAATGCTAAATCCAATATTGTTGCTTCTAGTAGTTCTATTGATTCCACTAATGATTCTCTTAGCCAAGGTACACTTGAGTAAGAAAACAATTTATTGAAAGGAATTATAGAAAAGGGTGTCTACAAGAGCCTTGTTGGGAGTAAGTAATTTGATGAAATTGTGCGCAAGCAAGGAAGGCATCGGAAGAATCAAGGTGTTGGTTTTGAACAAAAGTTCAATGCCAATGGAGTTGAGTGGGAGGAAGATCAATACCCCAAGACGAAGTTTGTTCCTCAACAAGAGAAGTATGATCCTACTTCTTTCAAGGGAACACAAGCTCAAGATGATCTTCCACCACAAGACCACAAGCTAAAAGGCAAGGACAAGCTTCAAGAAGAGATTGACTCATTTGAAGAAGTACCTCAAGCCTTGGTCAAGTGGGTTCCCAAGACTTCATCAAGTTCTACTTCATCAAGTGCTAGTACAACTCCAAGGATTCCCATCAAGTTGATGTGGGTCCCAAAGAAGAAGAACTAGAGAGTTCTTGAGGGTGACTTCGCCAACAAATTTCACTCATATTCATTTTGACGAGAACTTGTGTAACCAACTTCAACATCTTGCACTAGCTCATGGAGTCACAAACCCTCTTGTTGGTAAGACAAGGGACAAGGTATTCAATGCATTCATGGACATCATAATATGTGCATTTCACTCTATGTCTATGGATATCTTTGTATGTTCCTTGTGGGACTAAACCATGCAGGTATTGAAAGTGCAAAACTCAAAGGATTGCTCCCAACTCTTGATGGTCTACATCAACATTGAGCATCCACATCTTCAACATCTACATGAAGTCATCATCGACAAAACCCAAGGTTAGTTCATCCCTCTTTGGGGGGATATCACATCTAGGGGGAGCTTTGCTCTAAAATTTTGAGCTAAAGCAACTCTAATGGTGTGAACACATTAATGCTTTATGTAAAAGTGGCAACCCCACTTGTTCTTAAACGATGAGTATGACCTATGATCAAATGTTCTCATTTGGCTCCTAAGTCAATATACTCATATATAGATGACTATGTCATCCCCCATTGCTTGATAGATGGTAGAATTGATTGTGCATGTTTGACACATATTTCATTTGCTATCTTATTGTGTGAGCATGTTGCAATGCATATTTCTTCATTCGAGGACATCCATTTGTTGTTTTGTTTGTCTTGGTTATTCTAGCCAAGTGGATGTACAAGAATGCCTAAGCACCTTCTCTAGCTATCTATTATTTCTTGTCTCAAATTCTATTCTTGCTATATCACAAAATTTGAACAAGCTCATTTTCGGACCCTCCGGGTGAGGAGCACTCGGAGCCACCGATCTGATTAGGGATGACCTCCAAAACCTTCTAGGTGATTTTCGGACAGACCAATTCACAAGCATCCGGTCTCACCGAAAACACTTGGACTGATCTGATTTTCAATCTCAGAGAGACCGATTTAAAACTCTCGGCGTCATCCGAAACGACGTGCTCACAGCAGCTACTCATTTTGGTTCCACCGATTGGTTTCGCTCGGTCTCACTAACAGCACACGGGTATATATATGCGGCCCGTACATTGAAAATTTCTTCAAACGTCACGTTCCCACACCCCGTTGCTGCCGTCGCTCTGGTCTCTGAATCATCATCTTCATCTCCAGTGTGCCCTCACCACCGGACTCCGTCACCGTCAACGACATTCTCCACCGCAGTTGCCGCCGTAGAGGATCTCCACCAAGTTAGGGTGAGATTCGACCCCCTCCGTGTTCTAAATTCCGATTCAATGCATGAATGGATTTCCTAGATCTTGCCATGGATTGAAATTTCTTATCTATTGAAATTCCTTATATTAGATTCGAGCAAAATTTTAGGTTTAAGTTTTCACAGAATGCATCTCGGACCAACCAAATTGAAATTTTCGGAGTCATCGATTTGGCTTTAGCCATTGCACTAGTACCCCTCGGTGCCACCAAGTTGTACGAATCGGTGAGACCAAAAGTAAGTTTCTGTGAAACCCTAGCATATCAGAGACACCGGGCCACAAATTGGTCTGACCGAAACTGTGTGCCAAGTTTCTGTTTAGTGCTTCGGTATCACCGAAATGATCAACTCGGATGTTCTGAAATCCCTTCTGTGAAAAGTTGAAACTAAGATTTGAACTCATTTTTTCAAAAACCAGCTGTCTTTTTGTGATGACTCATCTACTCTGCTCATACCCAACTATTCACAGGGTCAGCTTGCAAGATGCCAGATGCCAGTGACAGTCAGAATGCCTCTAAAGCAAATGTTGATCTGAGTGCAGGATCCAGCCTTGCAGAGAGCTATGATGAAGGTAGCAGGAGCACACCTAGCAACCTGCCTAAGGCTGCCAAGAGGACTAGGAAAGCTAAGGGCTCAGACACTGAAGATGAGGACTTCTAGCCCGAGGAAGTGACCTCCAAGAAGAAGCCAGCTATTGTGCACAAAGAGTATGAAAGCTGAAAAAAGAGGAAAGGGACTAGGAAAGTTTCAGCATCTACTGCAGCCAAGAGAGGTTTACCACTCACTCATGAGGAGCCAAGTGGCTCACAGGCAGAAGCTGCAGGTAAGAAGAGGAAAGAAAGGAAGAGATTGGTTCATGTTGTCGGAAGAAGGCCTTCCATGTTCAAAGATCCAGCTGAAGAAGAAGAGGAAGAGGAAGAGCCAGCAGTGAATCCACCTCCTGCCAAGCAGCAGAAGCTCATGGCAGATGCAATGAAATCTAGCACCTCCACCAAACCAAAGAAAGCTACAACCACCAAGCCAAGGAAAACTACCAAAGATGTTTCAGCAAGTGAGAAGAACAAGGCCCCAGTGCCTGAAGCTGCTGTTGATGATGAGCCACTAGTGCTCAAGAAGCTAAGGCCCAAGTTGCTTGATCATGATGCTACTCACCCAACTGCTGAAAACATGAAAGCAAGAAGGGACAATGGTCTGCGTAAATGGAGAGAGTCTGATCCTTATTCTATCAGGAGAAGAACGGCTTGTGACTATAGGTTTCACACTCGAGAGCAACAAGATTTTTATGAGACTGTGCTGCTAGATAAGAAACCAATAGTTAGTGACATGAGATGGGTCAACTGGAACTACATTGATGAGAATGAAGACTACTTCCCCAATGTTCATGATAGTTTCATGCTTGCTGGAGTTGACACCTTCATAGGAAGGAAACTTACATCATGGAGTGATGAGATGATCATGCAGTTCTATTCCACAGCACATTTCTATCTAGATGGGAAGATCGTGTGGATGACTGAAGGAGTGAGATACCAGTCTTCCATCATTGAGTGGGCTGCTCTTCTTGATGCACCTGAGGATGAAGAGCATGACATTGATGTTTATGGCAAGCCCAAGCAAGACGACAATTCCATGAAGAACATGTACAAGCCTATTCCTGAGAGTCATCTTGAGACACACAAGCTAGGTTCAGTGAAGCATTTGCTACCTGATTTGGCCACCATAAACACCATTTTGAGGCATACCTTGATGCCCAAATCTGGAGATGACATGATGATTCGTGGCCACTCCATCAACTTGCTGCACCTGCTTGACGTTCCGCAGAAGTTCAAGGTTATGAGTCTGATTGTGGAAACCATTAAGAGGACAGCAGCCGACCAAAAGAGGTCATGTGGATTTTCTCCACACATTCAGTTGCTCATCAATTCCAAGGTTGGAACGAGCACATATCTTCTTGACCGCGAGCATCTTCCATTGTTACCTGAGTTCGAGGACAATGTAGTGGTGATGGATCCTTCTCACCCTACTTCTGCTGAGGCACAGGAGAGGATGCAGGCAGCTGCTGCAGCTCAAGCAGCCAACAAGGAAGCATCAGGTCCTAGCGCATCCACACCTCAACTCAAGACAAAGTCTGATCAAATGACTTATCTGCTAGAGGCTACCGAGAGGATTGAGTGAAGTTTGGCCAACCTTGTCAAAAATTAGGAGAGCTTTGAGCAGATTGTGGAAACAAAGTTTCATGATCTTGATGTGAAGGTCATAGAGATTCATACTACTGTGGAGAAGCTCAAGGATGATGTGGATAGAGTCAGAGAGACTGATGAGGACAGTGGTGATGACAGACCTACCACCGACAGATTCCAATCAGTGCCTAGGGCATCGAGGTCTGCCACTGTTCCTGCTGCAGATACCAGGACTACCATTTCTGCCCTAGCTACTGCTCCATCTGTTCCACCGCCAGTGTCTACACCACCAGCACAACAGACGTCAGCCGAACCATTTGCAGACGCACTTCTCTCAAACCCGTCGACGCACATCGGAGCTGCCAGCCAGAGATCTTCACCTCTAGGAGCTTCCAGAGATCGTGCCTAGAGTCACGCGTAGCTCTATACCTATTCGAGCTTTTTGGTACTTGTTGCCAAAGGGGGAGAATTTGTATAGATCATTTGGCTTCGAGAGAGAGAGAGAGAGTCTTGTCTTTTGCTCGTTTGATTTTCTTTGAGAGTGTTTTGCTACAATTTGGTTCATGCTTGCTACTTTGTTCGTTATGTTTGAGAGCTACGATGGTTGATTGTGTGTGCTTGATCATACGATGCTTCATGTTGTTATGCACATTGATTATCTTTATCATTATCTTTGTATGATCATTCACATGTGTTATTGGTGATGCATGCTTACTATTCCATTCATATCATTTTGTGCGCTCCACCAAGTCGTATGTGACATGGAAGAGTGACCCATGATCCTAATCGATTGTGCATTTGCATTCAAATGCAAATTCTAAATAATGCACAAATTTAGGCGGAGCTCTTGCTTATCACATACTTCTCAAAAAGACGATAATATTCATTGATTATTCCCTATATCGAAGCTTTGATCTATATGTTGTCATTAATTACCAAAAAAGGGGGAGATTGAAAGTGCAACTAATCCCCGGGTGGTTTTGGTAATTAATAACAACATATATCTCATTGAACTAATATGCATTCAAGTGAAAGATTTCAGGAAGTTCAATGATTGGCATGGCAAGGACTAGAGGATGTGGACCCCTCAAAATGCTATGGACATGCATTGGCAAAAGCTCAAGACTCTTCATTTTTGGTTTAGTGATCCAAGATCACATTGAGTCCATAGGAAAGCCAATACTATTAAAAGGGGATGAGGTATTGTTCATGAGGTCGTTACTCAAAATGCTTAGGGATATTGCTCCAAAAACCCTCCATCACTTTCCCAAAACACATCTGTCCAAAACCTTAATTCATCATTTCGGTCCCACCGATACTATCTTTTCAGTCCCACCGAGATGATCATTTCAACTGCCACAGCCAAACCCTAACAAATTGGATCCACCGATATGGATCTCGGTCCCACCGAGATGGCCTTGCCAATCTCTGTCATCAGTTGATATTATTTTGGTCCCTCCGAGTTTTTGCAATCGGTGCAACCAAGATGGCTTGCCAACTTTCTGTTGCCTTATTGCAATTATTTCGGTCCCACCGAGATGATGCAATCAGTGCCACCGAAACTAGGTTTGCCCTACCATTGCACATCGGTCCCTCCGAGATGTTTCCTTTTGGTCCCACCGAAATGTCCAAAGTTCACATCTTTTGCACAGGTCGGTGTCACCCAGAATTCCAGTCGGTGCCACCGAGTTTGGTCAAAAGTGTGTAATGGTTGGATTTTTGTGTGGAGGCTATATATGCCCCTCCACCCCCTCTTACTTAGTAAGTGAGCCATCAAAATGTGCCTACACTTCCACCATACATTTTCTGAGAAGAGAACCACCTACTCATGTGTTGAGATCAAGATATTCCAATCCTACCATTTGAACCTTGATTTCTAGCCTACCCCAAGTTGCTTTTCACTTAAATCCTTCCTCCATCATATCCAAATCTGTGAGAGAGTGTTTGAGTGTTGGGGAGACTATCATTTGAAGCACAAGAGCAAGGAGTTCATCATCAACACACCGTCTATTACCTTTTGGAGAGTGGTGTCTCCTAGATTGGTTAGTTGTCACTTGGAAGCCTCCAAGATCATGTGGAGTTGAACCAAGGAGTTTGTAAGGGCAAGGAGGTCACCTACCTCGTGAAGATCTACGCGAGTGAGGCTAGTCCTTCATGGACAGAAACCATGGTGGAATAGGCAAGGTTGCTTCTTCATGGACCCTTTGTGGGTGGAGCCCTCCATGGACTCGCACAGCCGTTACCCTCCGTGGGTTGAAGTCTCCATCAACATGGACGTACGATAGCACCACCTATCGGAACCACAGGAAAAATCTTCATGTCCCCATTGCGTTTGAAATCTCCAAACCCCTCCTTTACTTACATGTGCAATGTTCTACTTTCCGCTGCTACACTCTTAGAATTGCATGTGTAGGGTGATACTTGACTTATGTAATTGCTAAAATCTGCCAACAACTAAAATTGGGAAAAGGATAGATTTTTATTTGGTCAAGTAGTCTAATCACCCCCCCTCTAGACATACTTTTGATCCTACAACATAAGGTGAACTGTTTTTCGTGTGAGCAGATTGTGTTGGATGAAATAACTGTTTGACTCAAAGTGGATCCAACCTACTGAATTCAAAGATCATGGCATTTTTAAATCATATTCTTATATTTTTTTTGCGAATAGAAAATCACATTCTTATATAAAGGTGGAATAAATCTTTGTTGTGGTTTTGAAGATATATATAAGAAAACATAGAATGATGTATGAATATTCGTAATCGAATACAAAATGGATTCAAATTTAGTTGCCAGGGTAAATGTGATTGCTTATTCTCCCAAAATTTGAATGAAGCGGCAAAACACCCACTCCCTTGTCGGCTGCCCGAAACCATTGTTGCGAGATGTAAATTATTGTCTATCCTTAACACTTTACATCCTATCGGCCCGATTTCCACTGCTCTCAATAGGGGTAGGTTAGTAACTTCAATCAGACATCACACGACCGCCTCTCACCCCATTCAGACACGGTGGGCGCCAAACGTGGGCGGCAAAACACATTTGATTCAAGCTCGTCTACAAGACCTCTCTCTCTCCCTCCATTTCCCCATTCATACACGATGGGCGGCAAAACAAACTCTCCTCGGCCGAAATCGATCTAGGCAATATTTTAAATAGGGGTAGGTGTGTAACTTCACTCATACGTGACACAGTTGCCCTACCTGTCCGCCCCATTCATACAACGTGGGCGCCAACCATGGGTGCCAAAACACCCTCTCCTCGCCCGAAATCACTCTCGGCAAATACTGGGGAGATGTGAGATTACCATCCTATCCCCAACCGACGAGACGTCCGAAATTTTAAACGGGGGCTAAGTTCGTAACTTTCCCACATTTCAGACAAGCGCGTCCCAAAGTGGTTCCCCCTCCCCCTCCCTTTCCCCATTCATACACCATCGGTGCCAAAACACCCTCTCCACACCGGCCAGCCTCCTCTGTCCGCCACCCCATCCTCCACCATGCTGGAGCCGCTACCCCTACCCCGTAGTCCAATGCAAGAGATGAACGTTTCTCATCCACAACGCTGGACCAGGATCCTTTCATCGCGTCCTCTCGCTTCATCTGCGCCATCGTCCACCTTGCCGTGGCCGCTCCTACGACCGCCTCGCCCACGGCAACATGACTTATCCCCTGATGCCGCCGTCTGCCGTCTCAAATCTACTTCCGCGCTGCCGACAACCATCGCACCCGCAGCACCCTCAACGTATCAGCAGAGGCCTACACAGCATCGCAAGAGAGGTGGTACTCTTTCATATCTGCTTAAGTTATTGATCTCACCCGGAAAATAGATCGTCACTTGTTTACTATACTTTTATTGTCCATACCAAATCTTAGTTTTTAGTTGAAAGCAAACATTGGTTACGAAGTAGCCTTTGTCCGGTTTGCACCTTTAGATCCGCCATGGCACGGTCAACACAATACTCGCAATTCTTATGGTTTTCCCCTTTTATATTCACTACCATCATCCTAGGTGCTTCGTGTCGTGCTAGCACTACTCCTCAACCCATCAAGTGAAACAACATGCCACTCATAATTCCAAAGCTTAGTTGTTTAAATACGAATATGATATGATGCTGATATTATTAAAATAGAGAACGTTTAATTGGTCAGCTAATGTTCCTATATTAGTTTCGAAAAGCATGCGCACCACATATAGAGAGACAGCAGGGATTTGCATTTCTTTATGCGCTCTGGTTCATCATGCGTGGGCAACACACATTGTATTATCTAATATCTGCTTGCTCTTCTTTATCATGTTCCTCTTCTGTTCTTCTTAATAAGTATAGTACTTCCTCCGTTCCTAAACTTCCTTGGGTGTGTGCGTGTGTTGTGGTGGCATGAGTTAGTTCCGGGTGTTGTTGATCGTTGCTTTATTTATAAAGCGAGGCGAAAGCCTTTTTCAGTAAAATATAAGTCTTTTTAGATATTCCAATAAGAGCTACATACGGATGTATATAGACATATTTTAGAGTGTATATTCACTCATTTTGCTCCATATGTAGTCCACATTGGAATCTCTAAAAGACTTATATTTAGGAACGGAGGGAGTAGTATACAGTATGTTGTCGGGAAGTGGAGCAGGGACATTTGCAGTCGACATGTCTATTGGGTCACTTCTGATGGATGCTTTCAACTATTCTAGATGGTCTGCCATAATATCCAGGAAATGCTGGGAGCTATGTCGCCTTTGAGAGTCTAGACTGATAGTAACAGTATTGTGCCTTCAGTTGAATAGAGCTACCCCTGTAGGGGCCGAAGCCTTTCTAGCCGTACCGGCAATACAAGCCCATATGTTCCAGCTAGTTCCACTTTCCTAATTTTACTCGTGATGCTTAGGGTTTTCCCCTTTTATCTACACTACTACGATCTGTGTAGGTGCTTACTGTCGTACTAGCAGCACTCCACCCTTCAAGCTAAACAACACACCACTCATAATTCCAAAGTTTAGTTGTTCAAATACGAATGTGATATGATACTGATATTAGTTAACAGACACACATTTAATTGGTTAGCTAATGCTCCCACTTGAGTTTCCAAATGCATGTGGCGACATATAGAGAGACAACAGGAATTGCATTTTTTGTCACTTGTTTACTGTACTTTCTTGTCCATAGCAAATCTTAGTTGTTAGTTGAAAGCAAACATCAGTTGCTAAGTAGCCTTTGCGCGGTTTGTAGCTTCAGATCTACCATGCCACAGTGGCAAAGCTACAACAAAAAGTCAGGGCGGGCCAGTCTATGGTTTAACTTGTACATAGGCATTGTTTTGGCTCACTAGGTAGCATATTACTCATGCAATTGCTTTGGATTGGGCCGGCCATGGCATAGTTTTGCCCCAACGTAGCTCCGTCAGTGATGCCACAGTTAACAATATACTCATCATGCTTAGGGTTTCCCACTTTTATGATCACCACGATCAGCCTACATGATTCGTGTCGTAATAGCATTGCTCCACCCATCAAGCTAAACTAGCTTAGTTGTACAAATTCGAATCTGATATGATGCTGATATTAGTAAAATAGAGACAGGTTTAATTGGTCAACTAAATGTTCCTACTTTAGTTTCGAAATGCATGTGATCCACATATAGAGAGACATGAAGGAATAGTATTTCTCTGTGTGCTCTGGTTCATCATGGGTGGGCAACAAACATTGTATAGAAAGACTTGTAATATCTACAATCTGCTTGCTCTTCTTTAACATGATCCTCTTCTCTTCTTTAATAAGTACAGTATGTTCCTTGTTGGGAAGAGGAGCAGAGACATTTGCGGTCGACAGGTCAGGTCGAGTTGTTCTTCCTTATTATATCTTGAAGCTGTCATCTGTGAAGTATCATTACTTCTAGAGTTCTCAACAAGGAGCCTATATTTTGAGTACTAGGCCACATTATATTAATGCACACACCAAATTACAGCTCACATGGCATCTCTTAGAAGAATTGCATAGAGATAGCACATAGGGGTTAAAGGGAGGCACTATTGGATTAGAATCCCCTATGCATTACAAAGATAATCTCACTTATTTTTATGTTTTCATGCATGTCAGGTATTGAACATGATCATAATGAATATGAGAATGGGCACACGAGAGGAATATTGCGGAACAATCCACTGGCTAACAAATTAACTTGGCAGGGTGGAGGATGGTCTATCTTATTCACCCATCAAGGTGCTTGCTCTAACTTGGCAAAGTTGTATTGGTCACACGTATCTTGCATGTGATGTCTTACATTACTTCTACTTTATTACACCACCATCTGCTTAGTTTACACATCATATATGAGTATATGCCATGCCTATCCATTTTCTGTACCTATTCCATGTGTCATCATACCATGTTTTTCCAGTCAAATGTTGTTCTTTCATAATAGATGTCCAAAGGGAAGAGGGTGAGTGCAGATCCTGAAGGAGTACAAACAAAGTATTTGGAAAAGGCAGTGATACTTGATAAATCAGATAGACAACCAGCCCCAGAAAACACAGCCCCAACTGTAGCACACTTTACCCCTACTCTACTGGCCAAAGCCCTATTAGGACTGCAGAGAGCCCAGCGTCAGGTACTGTCTATGATATCAAATCAAAATTTGGACTCCTACATTTCTGCATGTGCCTTACCATCTCTCTTGTATGAAAACTACTTGCAGTTGAATATCCATTCTCAAGGGATCATAGGATCTCACAACAATACTGGGCACTGCATTGCTCTTGTCAGTACCTCTTGCCCTTTATCACCATACTTACACTCATTGTTGTTTGATTATGTAGCATCAATGTAAATGTTCGCTTGCTTATCCACCGTTTGCTCGAAGTTATAAGATCTATATTTACTCTTACATAAATGTAGAATAAACCCAATGGTTATGAAGTTCTGGATTGCTCATGTAAGTACCTGTTGTCATGTACTCCCTCCGTATCAAATTAATTGTTGCTGAATTGGATGTATTTAGAACTAAAATAGTGATAGATACATCCATTTGAGCGACAAGTAATTTCGGACGATGGTAGTATTATTGTACTTACATTGAGAGATAGTTGATTGTCTAGAATTACTCTGCATCTTATCTGCCCCGCCCTCCATTTTCTCCAAATTATCAGATCTACATTTACTCTTACCAAAATGTTGAATAAAGCCAATGCCACTGCACAAGTTGAGGTCTGCATTCCTCTTGGCAGTACTTTTTGCCTTGTAACGCTGTACTTAAATGATAGCTATTTGATTATGTATCATCACTCTGCATCTGAGCTTCATTATCCTCTATTTCTTCCAATATTATTAGATCTATATTTACTCTTTACAAAATGTAGAATAAAGGCAACGCTTATGAAGAAGTTGCTTTGGGGAATTTCTTGAATTATCCTTCCATCGACATGGAGAAGGGCTTTTGTCGAGCCTGTGTTAACATGTAATGTAAGTCCATCCTTTTCAAGCCTTCAAACTTTGTTCTAGTATAGATTTGGATAGGCATCATTTCCTCCACAGCTGTTTACTTTGGTGTTTGCATCAGATTGGATGTTTGCAACAACTGCCAGTTTCAAATAGTAGTTGTAAAACCATGTTCCTTATTCATACCATCCACATTAATCAGAACAGACCCATTGATTTTCTTTAGCCCTACATGTATGCATGTGTTCTAGATCTCTAATCCGGTGGTGTGCTGAAGCTGTCCATGCCTGCATCATCTCATTTCCTGCTTTGTCTTAACTGATTTTGCCGATGATACGGACAATGCCATATTATGTTAATGCTATTTTAAATTATATCTCTGAATTTGCCAATATAAAATGGGATGGAATTGTCAGCACACTGACCATCGTTGCTTATATATTTGTGAAACCTGTTATCTATCTCCTTGTTTCTCTTTCAGAGTCATATCTCTGATGCTAGGCAGAACTTTAGGGAAGATAGTGAGCCAAACCATCTTGAAGAGAGCGAGATGACCCAAAGGTCATGTCTTGATGAAGACAGTGAGTTAAAGCTACTCACCAGCAGCTGTGACACAACCTTGGTGAAGTTGCTGCCTCAATCAGTTCAACTTCTTCAGTCTCAACTTAAAGCGGAAAGACTTGGTTCAGCTCAGGTCTGACTTGAAGTCCATTCTCTAACGAAGATAACAGAGGACAGCTATGCGTGCTTTCTTGCTACACAGCTAGAGTTTGAGGATATATGGTTTAGACAACTGAGGTCTCATCACCTTGTACTTCTGCTTGCGGTGCACCTTTGGGGCAGGGCTAACGTTTCTTGAACTGTGTTGAAGTGCTGTCGGTTTTGTATATTCTTTTGTCGGTGCATTTATATGCACCGGGGGCGACCTTTGATGCCTAGTGTATGTAATCCGCGGTCTTGTTGAGCTTTATTATCACTGGTGGCAAACTTTGATGCCCAGTGGATGTAATATGCCGTAATTTCTTTATTGTATAGTCTAGATTTATTCTTAGTCGGTATGCTGTAATTTAGGCCGAAAGCTTCAACAGCGCTCAACGTTATCGGTCCGTCAGCGGTATATAAAAAGAATTACGCTACGCAAATGGGCCGGCCCGTAACTTGCTATATATGGGCCGAAACATGAGCCTATAATCATCTTGGGCCATTAGCAGGCCTAAACGTAAAGTAGTTTTGCGCCTTTAACAGGCTGAGTAAAACTCGGGCCTGTTGGGCCAGAAAATATCATGGGCTTTCAACAGGCTGAAAACTAGATTGGCCTAGAATTGGGCCGAACAATTCACGGGCCAACAGCAGGCCGAAACATACGTAGGCCCATGATTGGCCCAATTACATACGAGCCGTTAACAGGCCAAAATTTATCTCGGGCCTTGGTTGGCCCAATAAAATTTTGGGCTATAAGCAGGCAGGAAGCAACGTGGGCCGTAATTAGGCCCAACTATGCCACGGGCCTTGAACAAGCCGATAGTCAGGTTGGGCTGAAATTTATCCACGAAGACTATGGGCCATTAAGAGGCCGAAAGTCACTTCGGACAAGAAATAGCCCAGATGCAGCACGGGTCGTTAAATGGCCGAAAGTGAAACCGGGACGACAATGGCCCAGATGCACCAAAGAGCCACTAACAGGCCGAAACCAATATCGGGCCGAACTATTAAATGGGCCTTTAACAGGCCGTAATACAAACCAGGCTTACAATGGGCCCACAAGCACAGTGGCCTGTTAATGGGCCTGATCTGATATGGGCCATAATTTAGCCCTAAACACGCCAGCCTGTTAATGGGCCAGATCTGATATGGGCCGTAATTTGACCCAAAACATGGCAGGCTGTTAACGAGCCGGCCCACTAGTGTCTGACAAAATCTTGTGGGCCTCTAGCTGGGCTGGCCTTTTTACCTTAAATGGGCCACTGTTGGGTCGTGCCACGTGTTGACGTATCATAGGCTAGTCCTGTCCATTGAATGGATGACATTTGTCCCAACGCTGAGCTGACACGTGGATCCTCTGGTGAATGAGAAAAGTGCACGTGGAAAATCGCCATTGGTCCGGGCTGTTAGCGAGTTATCGGATCCAAACCGGAACCCGATAGCTTAACGGCGACCCGTTACGGTGGATGCCATGTGTCGGTTACCCTTGACGAAAGCACTTCCATGACGCGGCATTTATCATCATGGAAGTGGACACTTCCGTGATGATAATTTCAGTATTGTCATGGAACACTTCTATGACAGCATAGGTATGACTATCCTGATTCTGTCATAAAATCATCATGGATGTACATCATGACAGAAAATGTGACCTACTGTGACAAAGACGTATCATCACGGAAGTGTGTTTTTTTGTAGTGGAGGCAAGCCGCCAGGCGCTGGAGACTGGGATGGAGTATAACCCGAACTATCTCCGCGAGTTTTATTCAGGCCAGCAATGGCCATAGACCAAGTTAGGCCAAAAGCCTAAGCTTGGGGGAGTACGTATTTCTCACCGACATTACATTCATGTACCACACATTCATTCCAGTTTCGGTGTTCATCCTTTTTCGTTGTATATCTATGTTAGTTTTATTTTCACTTTCTTCTTGTCAGTTTGAAAAACTTTAAAAACCCAAAAAATATTCCTCACTTCTGTTCGGTTTTTCTTTCCTGCTTAGTTAGTTTGTAGTAATAGAAGAAAACCCAAAAAGATTTCTTGTTTCTTCTTATGTCTGTTGGGAGCTTTCCCATGTAAATAGTTTTTCTCGTTTTTCGTTTTCCTTCGTTAGTTTGCTTTCTTCAGAAAAACTAAAAACTACAAAAACATTTCTGTGTGTTTCTCTGAAATTCTTTTATTTTATTTGAGTTGTCGTAAGGAAAAGACCACAATGAAATTGTTGAGTGCCTCTCATATACATTCTTGTTGATCTAACGAAAGAGCCAATATTACCTTGTCTTCTCCTTTGAATAAAATGTTTGCAGATTCCAGCTTAGTTCATGCCACAGTTGCACTATTATTATTTTCACATCATTCGGTCGTGCAAGTGACAGTCAATAATGATGATGATTTGATGAAGTGATTACGGTGAAGGAAGCTGGTATGAACTCTTCTTGTAAATATGTTTAACTTAGTCGATCTTGATTCAGCATATTATGAGTAAACATGTTTGTGATGACAATTAGAGATTATAGTTGCTCATGCCATTCTTAAATAGCTAGGAGTGGATAATGATTTATCTTGAGTGTCAACATGCATTAAAATGGCTGTGATGTAGTATGTTAGTATGGTATCCTCCTCTGAATGATTCAAGTGGCTTGATTTGGCACATGTTTACACATGTAGTTGAATCAAAACCAGCACAGCCTTCATGATATTTATGCTCAGGGTGTTTATATCCTACTCATGCTCGTATTCAATGTTGATTATTCGCAATGCATGATTATGACCATTGTCGCTCTCTAGTTGGTCGCTTCTTAATCTATTTGCTAGCCTTCGCCTGTACTAAGCGGGAATACTGTTTGTGCATCCAAATCCTTAAACTAAAGTTGTTCCAGATGAGTCCACCATATCTACCTATATGCGGTATTACTCTGCCGTTCCAAGTAAATTTGCATGTGCCACCTCTAATTATTCAAATAAACATCTATTTTGTGTGCTCGTACTGCTCATGGAGCGATGGGGGGCAGTCAATATCTTCCATGCTAAGTGGGTTATTCTCACAATGGGTGTTTATTCACTTGTCATTGCACGAGAGAGGCTAGTAATTGGGATGCCCAGTCCTATAATCAAAAATAAAGAAAAATATAAAAAAAAACTCCCCCAGAAAGTTGATTGTTTGGAGGGCACCCGTAAATTCGGCTATCCATGGCTTGTGTTTGTATGGTTGAGGGGGAGTAAACTTTACCTTTCCGCTTGAGAACTGCCGATAATGTGTTTAGCATGGAAGATATTGAAAATCCTTTGTCATGATGTTGACAGGAAAAGCGCACCTCTCAAAATGTATTCATATCTGTTTTAAGCATCGAGCTCTAGCACCTCTACAAATCTCTGCTTCCCTCTGCAAAGGGCCTTTCTATTTACTTTCATATTATTTACTTTTATTTTTGAGTCATCACCTTCTCGTTCAAGGCACCAATCCTGAGAGCGCTATTGTCATTCTTATGCATTGAGTCTAGTTAATGTTGGGTGTGACCATGACTGGATCTCTTCTACCCTGAATTACAATGTTTAGTCACTGCTTGAACTTCAGAGGTGCTCTTCCTTTATGTTTTGCGGTCTCAGAAAGGGCAAGTGAGATACCATGTTATCATATTATATCATGATTGTTTTGAAAAATTGTTGGCATCCGAGATATCTTATTATTGCTCGCTAGTTGGTTATGTTATTGTCATGAGTAAATGTGAGACCTAAGTGTTATCATTCATATGGTTAGTTCATAATCTTTGCTGAAAACTTGAACACTAGTTAAGCATATATACAGCAACGAGAACAAAAGAGTTTGTAAAAGCTTTTCTTTATCACTTTCTGTTTGTCAACTGAATTGCTTAAGGAAAAGCAATGAGTTAAGCTTGGGGGAGTTGATACGTCCCAAACGTATCTACTTTTCCAAACACTTTTGCTCTTGTTTTGGACTTTAATTTGCATGATTTGAATGAAACTAACTCAGACTGGCGCTGTTTTCAATGCCATGGTTTTATTTTTGTGTAGAAATAAAAGTTCTCGGATTGAGCTAAAAATTTACGGAGAATATTCCCATAATATATATAAAATATTGGCGAAGAGAACTACTAGAGGGGGGCCGCCCAGGAGCCACGAGCTCAGGGGGGCGCCCACACCCCAAGGGCATGCCCTCTGAGCTCGTGGGACCCATAGGCCTCCGTTTGCCCTAATTCCAACTCCATAAGTACCATCTCATGGAGAAAAAAAACCAGAGAGAAAGTTTTATCGCGTTTTACGATACGGAACTGCCGCCGCCTCCTGTTCTTCATTGGGAGGGCTAATCTGGAGTCCGTTCGAGGCTTCGAAGAGGGGGATTCATCGTCGTCGTCATCATCAACAATTCCATGATGCTTACCACCAGGAGTGGGTAATTCCTTCGTAGGCTTGCTAGACGATGATGGAGTTGGATGAGATTTGTCATGTAATCGAGTCAGTTTTTTAGGGCTTGATCCCTAGTATCCACTATGTTCTGAGATTGATGTTGCTATGACTTTGCTATGCTTAATGCTTATCACTAGGGCCCGAGTGCCATGATTTCAGATCTGAACCTATTATGTTTTCATGAATATAAGTGTGTTTTGGATCCTATCTTGCAAGTTGTATGCACCTATTATGCGTTATGATCCGCAAAACCCAAAGTGACAACAGTTGGGATTCACTCCGGTGATGACCGTAGTATGAGGAGTTCATGCATTCACTAAGTGCTAATGCTTGGTTCCGGTTCTCTATTAAAATGAGGCCTTAATATCCCTTAGATTTCCTTATGGACCCCGCTACCACGGGAGGGTAGGACAAAAGATGTCATGCAATTTCTTATTATAAGCACGTATGACTATATATGGAATAGATGCCTACATTATATTGATGAATTGGAGCTATTCTGTATCGCTCCAGGTTGTGACTGTTATATGATGAATATCATCCAACATAAATATCCATCGCTGATCCAATGCCTACATTTTTCTCATATTGGTCTTTGCTAAGTTACTACTTTTGTTGTTACAATCATCACAAACTACTTTTGTTACTATTCCTGTTACTATTGCTCCTATTACTGAAACTATCAAAACTAATATGCTACTAAACACTTTGCTGCAGAGATATAATTTCCCAGGTGTGGTTGAATTGACAACTCAACTGTAAGGCTCATAAATATTCTTTGGCTCCCCTTGTGTCGAATCAACAAATTTGGGTGAAATACTACCCTCGAAGACTGTCGCGATTGTTGGGAAATGTAGTAGAAAACAAAAAATCGCCCTATGATCACCCAGGAACAATATGAAGATCCATCTCAGGTTTGGATCAACAATCGTTACCGACTCCGGAGTGCAGCGGAAGTGGACGAGTCGGTGTAGATCATACTTGGAGTCCCTCGAACGTTGATGACGATCCCGCGAACCGCCCACGAATGATCCCTCGAATGGAAGACCAAAAGCATGGCCTGTCTACTTGGTTGCAAGCATACGGTCTTCATGATCTGGCAGTGATTCACCGTCCAGAGCTAATCGTCGCCGGAGAATTAGAGGGAGGAGTTTAGAACCACACTGGGCTTCAAATTATGAGGATTAGAGGAGGCTAGGGCTTGCTCTAATTAGTCAACTAGGACCAACTAGAACTTGCACTAGATGAACTAGAGGAGGCTCCAAAACTTGTGTTGACAATAGAGCAAAATCCCCTAGTATATATAGGTTTGATGGGAGGGACAGGGCAGCCACCAAAGGGGAAGAATTCCCCTTTGGTGCGCCAGCCGGGGGGGAGTCCAAC
The DNA here is from genome assembly GCA_011799875.1 of Thinopyrum elongatum. Classification (NCBI taxonomy): domain Eukaryota; kingdom Viridiplantae; phylum Streptophyta; class Magnoliopsida; order Poales; family Poaceae; genus Thinopyrum; species Thinopyrum elongatum. Next base: position 583,599,231 of record CM022303.1, read on the forward strand.
TCCCACCCCAAGTAGGATTCGGCCCCCCTTGATAGGAAAGGGGGGCGCCACTTCCATATGGGCCTTTGTGGCTGCTACTTGTGAGCTGCGTTGGGATTTCCTCGAAGAGGAGAGGATGAAGCAGTACAGTAGAGACAAGTATTTCCATTAGTTAAGAACCAAGGTTATCAATCCAGTAGGAAAAAAACACGGAAACTCGTTAGCAGCACCTACACACAAAAGCAAATACTTGCACCCAATGCAAAACAAGGGGTTGTCAATCCCTTGGCGGTTAATTGCAAGGAAAAAATCTCGTAGGGATCCCAACAAACACACCGCAAAGAAGGATTACATTGAATAGATCTCCAAGAAGATCGAGGAGAACATTGTATTGAAGATCAAAGAGAGAGAAGAAGCCATCTAGCTACTGGCTATGGACCCGTAGGTCTGAGGTAAACTACTCACGCATCATCGGAAGTGCAGCAAGGTTGATGTAGAGGCCCTCCATGATCGATTCCCCCTCCGGAAGAGTGCCGGAAAAGGTCTTCAGATGGGATCTCGAAGGAACAGAGACTTGCGGCAGCGGAAAAAGTGTTTCAGGTGGCTCTCTGTTGGTTTGGGAATATTTGAGAATTTATAGTGCTGGAATTAGGTCAGGAGGTGCCACGAGGGGCCCACAAGCCTGGGGGGCGCGCCCTACCCCCCAGGGCGCGCCTCCCGAGCTTGTCACTCCCTCGTGCCTCCTCTGGTCTTCTCCCGAAGCTTCTACTGTTTCTTCTGGTCCAAGAAAAATTAATCCAATGTTTTTTCTTTGTTTGGACTCCGTTTGGTATGGTTTCCCTAAAAAGCCAAAAACAAGCAGAAAACAATAACTGGCACTAGGCACTGGGTTAATAGGTTAGTCCCAAAAAATGATATATAATTGCATAATAAACATCCAAGATTGATACTATAATAGCATGGAACAATAAAAAATTATAGATACGTTGGAGACGTATCAGCATCCCCAAGCTTAATTCCTGCTCGTCCTCGAGTTGGTAAATGATAAAAACATTTTTTTTATGTCGAATGCTACCTATCATATTCATCATGTAATCTCTTTTGTGGCATGAATATTAAGATCCGAATGATTCAAAGCGATAGTCTATAGTTTGATATAAAGACATCAATACTCAGGCATACCAACAAACAATCATGCCTTTCAAATTAAAAATGCTAAAGAAAGTTATCCCTACAAAATCATATACTCCTGTTATGCTCCATCTTCTTAACACAAAATATTTATCATGAACAACCCCGGTTTTAGCCAAGCAATTGGTTCATACTTTTTAACGCGCTTCAGCTTTTTCAACTCTCACGCAATACATGAGCACAAGCCATGGATATAGCACTATGGGTGGAATAGAATATGGTGATGGAGATTGATAAGGGGAAGTAAAAAAGGAAGATAGTCTCACACTGACGAGGCTAATCAACAGGCTATGGAGATGCCCATCAATTGATGTCAATGCAAGAAGTAGGGATTGCCATGCAACGGATGCACTAAGAGCTATAAGTGTATGAAAGCTCAACAATGAAAACTAAGTGCGTGTGCATCCAACTTGCTTGCTCATGAAGACCTCGGGCATTTGAGGAAGCCCATCAACTGAATATACAAGCCAAGTTTATAATGAAAAGTTCCCACTAGCATATGAAAGTGAAAGCATAGGAGACTCTCTATATGAAAAACATGGTGCTACTTTGAAGCACAAGTGTGGAAAAAGGATAGTAACATTGCCCCTTCTCTCTTTTTCTCTCATTTTTTTGTTGGGCTCTTTTTGGCCTCTTTTTTTCTTTTTTTTATTTCCTCACTGGGACAATGCTCTAATAATGATGATCATCACACTTCTATTTACTTACAACTCAAGATTACAACTCGATACTAGAACAAAATATGACTCTATATGAATGCCTTTGGCAGTGTACCAGGATGTGCAATGATACTAGCGTAACATGTATGAAAAATGATGAACGGTGGCTGAGCCACAAGTACTATGTCAGCTATATGATCATGCAAAGCAATATGACAATGACGATGTGTGTCATATAAACAGAACGGTGGAAGTTGCATGGCAATATATCTCAGAATGGCTATGAAAATGCCATAATAGGTAGGTATGGTGGCTGTTTTGAGGAAGATATAAGGAGGTTTATGTGTGATAGAGCGTATCATATCACGGGGTTTGGACGCACCGGCGAAGTTTGCACCAACTCTCGAGGTGAGAAAGGGCAATGCACGGTAGCGGGGAGGCTAGCAAATTGCGGAAAGGTGAGAGTGCGTATAATCCATGGACTCACATTAGTTATAAAGAACTCACATACTTATTGCAAAAGTCTATTAGCCCTCGAAGCAAAGTACTACTTTGCATGCACCTAGGGGGGAGGTTGGTAGGAGTTAACCATCGCGCGCCCCCGACCGCCACACAAAGGAAGACAATCAATAATAAATTATGCTCCAACTACCTAGCATAACGACAGACCATACGTGCATGCTTCGGGAATCACAAACCTTAACACAAATATTCTTAGTAAACCACAATCATTCACTAGTACCTCCCACATATTACCGCCTTAATATCGCAAAACTATTGCAAGGAATCAAACTTATCATATTCAGTGATCTACATGAAAGTTTTTATTATATCATTCTTGAATACCTATCATATTAGGACCAATTTCATAACCCGTGTAAATTGCCATTACTATTTATGAGACTCTCAAAAAGATATAAGTGAAGCAGGAGAGTACAACTATTTCTTTAAAATATAACCACCGCCATGCTCAAAAAGATATAAGTGAAGCACTAGAGCATCTGCCTAGCTCAAAAGATATAAGTGAAGCATATAGAGTATTCTAACAAATCACGAATAAATGTGTGTCTCTCTAAATAGGTGTGTCCAGCAAGGGATGATTGTGGCAAACTAAAAAGCAAAAAAGCAAAATACCACTATAATACACGACGCTTCAAGCAAAACTCATATCATGTGATGAATGAAAATATAGCTCCAAGTAATTTACCGATGGTTGGTAGACGAAAGAGGGGATACCTCTCGGGGGCATCCCCAAGCTTAGATTGCTTGAGTCTCTTTGAATATTACCTTGGGGTGCCTCGGGCATCCCCAAGCTTAGGCTCTTACCACTCCTTATTCCTTCATCCATCGTGATCTCACTCAAAACTTGAAAACTTCAGCACACAAAACTCAACAAAAACCTTCGTGAGATCCGTTAGTATAACAATCAAATCACAAACTTTAGGTACTATTATGAACCCATTAATATTTTATTGTTGCATAACAACTACTGTATTCCAACTTCATCATGACTTATACCCCCTGATACAATCCATAGATTCATCAAAACAAGCAAACTATGCAACGAAAACAGAATCTGTCTAAAACAGAACAGTCTGTAGGAATCTGCATTATGACCACACTTATGAACCTCCAAAAATTCTGAAAAATTAGGATAAAGTGGAAAATTTGTATATTAATCATGTGTAAAAAATTCAGAGCAAAAATACGTTCCAGTGATTTTTAGAATTTTCTGGACTGAGAGTAAATGTTTCTGTTTTCTCACAGAATCAAAGCAACTATTATCCCGCATCATCCTAAAGGCTTTACTTGGCACAAACACTAATTAAAACATAAAAAAACAATCATAACAGTATCATAATTGTGTGCAAACTCAAATAACAGAAAATGAACAAGAAAATAAAGATAACTATTGGGTTGCCTCCCAACAAGAGCTATTGTTTTACGCCCCTAGCTAGGCGTAATGCATAGTTTCAAGTGTTGTCATCTTTCACTTCCTCAATCACACAACCACGCTTCTTGGGTGGCTTAGCACACATGTTCTTGATGACCAAATTCCTAGGAATAAAGTTGAGGAATTCATTTTTACAGATAGGTTCCTTTATTAAATCAATGAAATTGGGATGCACACTAATCATTTTAAGATCTTCACTTCCCTTACTAGATGTGGCACCCTTATCTTTAGGAACATACATAAACTTGCAATTTTTACTAGGTGTAGTCCTTTCAATGGTTTTAACGGAAGAAAAAGTAGAACCCAAATTATTAATAACTTCTTCCAACCTGTCAATTCTAGAAGGACTTTGTTTTATCACTTCATCAATTATTGGTTCTTTCTCCTTCATCATTTTTAATGTAGTTCCTACCCTTGAGCCATATTGGGTGATATGATTATGAATTTTTTATATCTAGATTTTCAATATGCTCCATAGTAGACATTTTATTTTCAATAATCTCTAGCCTTTGCATAACATATTCCAAAGTCAATGTTGTTTCATTAATAGTAATAGGTGGTGAGCCCACTAAATTTCCCATAGCATTGAAAGCATCCATAGGGTGACTACTCAAAAAATTCCCTCCGGTAATAGTATCAAGCACAAATCTATACCACGTAGTAACACCCACATAAAAATTGCGAAGAAGAACGGTAGTGGATTGCTTACAAGTTGATCTATTTTGAGCATCGCAAATCCTATACCAAGCATCTTTTAAACTTTCTCCCCCTCTTTGCTTAAAATTAAGTACTTCATTTTTAGGAGTACAAGCAACAAGTGAAGAACTAGCCATAACGGTAGAAGCAAGCAAAAGCAAGAAAGCAAGTAAATGAACAAAAAGGCAAACGACATTTTTTTGTGTGTTTTTTTAAATTGTTTTAGAAGTGTGGGAGATGAAAACGAGAGGCAAATGGCAAATAAAGTAAATGCAAGTAGATGATATTTTGCATGTACGTACCTGATAGGTTTTGGTGATATCTCCCAGGCAACGGCGCCAGAAATTCTTCCTACTACTTGTGAGCTGTGTTGGGATTTCCTCGAAGAGGAGAGGATGAAGTAGAACAGTAGAGATAAGTATTTATCTCAGTTAATAACCAAGGTTATGAATCCAATAGGAGAAACACATAGAACCTCGTTTACAGCACCTACACACACAAAAGCAAATACTTGCACCCAACGCAAAACAAGGGGTTGTCAATCCCTTGGCGGTTAATTACAAGGATCAAATCTCGTAGTGATAGATAGATAAAATAAAACACAAAATAAAAGAACGGTAAATAAATTACAAAAAGGAATTTTTTGGATTTAATATATGATAAAAGATAGTCCCACGGGCCATAGTTTTCACTAGAGGCTTCTCTCTTGAAGATAGCATGCGGTGGGTAAACAAATTACTGTTGGGCAATTGATAGAAAAGCGCATAGTTATGACGATATTCAAGGCAATGATCATGTATATAGGCACCATGTCCGAGACAAGTAGATCGACTCCTGCCTGCATCTACTACTATTACTCCACCAATTGACCACTATCCAGCATGCATCTAGGGTATTAAGTTCACAAAAAACAGAGTAACGCCTTAAGCAAGATGACACGATGTAGACAAAGTAAATCCAATCAATATGAATACACCCCATTGTTTTATCCTTAATGGAAATGATACAATACGTGTCATGTCCCTTTCTATCACTGGGATTGAGCAATGCAAGACCGAACCCATCACAAAGCACCTCTCCCATTGCAAGATAAATCAATCTAGTTGGCCAAACCAAATGATAGATCGGAGAGAAATACAAAGTTATAACAATCATGCATATAAGAATTCAGAAAAGACTCAAATAATATTCATGAATAATCTGATCATAAACCCACAATTCATCAGATCCCAACAAACACACCGCAAAGAAGGATTACATCGAATAGATCTCCAAGAAGGCTGAGGAGAACATTGTATTGAAGATCAAAGAGAGAGAAGAAGCCATCTAGCTACTGGCTATGGACCCGAATGTCTGAGGTAAACTACTCACGCATCATCGGAAGGGCAGCAAGGTTGATGTAGAGGCCCTCCGTGATCGATTCCCCCTCTGGCAGAGTACCAGAAAAGGTCTCTAGATGGGATCTCGAAGGAACAGAGACTTGCGGCGGCGGAAAAAGTGTTTTGGGTGGCTCTCTATTGGTTTGGGAATATTTGAGAATTTATAGCGCTGAAATTAGGTCAGGAGGTGCCACGAGGGGCCCACAAGCCTGGGGGGCGTGCCTCCCGGGCTTGTCGCTCCCCCGTGCCTCCTCTGGTCTTTTCCTGAAGCTTCTAGTGTTTCTTCTGGTCCAGAAAAAATTAATCCAAAGTTTTTTCTTCGTTTGGACTCCGTTTGGTACTGTTTCCCTAAAAAGCCAAAAACATGCAGAAAACAGCAACTGGCACTAGGCACTGGGTTAACAGGTTAGTTTCAAAAAATGATATATAATTGCATAATAAACATCCAAGATTGATACTATAATAGCATGGAACAATAAAAAATTATAGATACGTTGGAGACGTACCAGTGGCCCATATCTCCTTCCAACACTTGGCCTTATTAGGCCCGTTGATATTAAATTAAATATATATTTGTTCTAAATATTTTCAGACCATTACATATATAATTTAACATCCCCGGAAATATTTTTCACCTATATATATTAATCGGTAATGCCCGGTATTACCCGATATTCACCGAAACCCTTCCGGTGACACCGAAACGCTTTCGGAACCTCTCAGAAATATTCCGGATATTAATGAAACAATTCCAAAAATATATTCTCATCAATCCCATCACACTAATACTCAGTAGATCATGATTACCTTAAGCTTGTGACCCTGTAGGTTCGGTAAATCATAGACATGAACGAAACCCCTTCGTTCAATGACCGATAGCGGAACCATGGATATCCACATCGGTCCCTATGATTACACGAATGATATTCGAGTGAACCTTTGGTTATCATGTGATGTTCCCTTTGCTTTGCGATACTTTACAAAATCCAGTGTGCATCGGTATCCTCCTGAGTCATCACCATGCTCACTATACCATTGCTCTCGTTACCGGTTTTGTTCTTTTTTTCATTGACGTGTTCCGGCATCCCCGTGACGTAGTCACCTATGTCTGGCCAGACGATGATGGATGCCGTCACACCGAGAGGGCCCTAAGAATATCTCTCCATCGTCCGAGGAGCAAATCCCACTCTTGAGCTATCCGCTCACTTGTCAAACTTTCCGGTGAGCCTGAAAGTTGTCGTTATGATCACCTTGTTTAAAATGACGTTTGAGCAACCCCAAAGCCCACCGTCTGGTAGGAAGTGACTGAGACACTCTCATGGTCTGAGAAACTAAAACACATGCTAACACTTCGTGTTATAACAGATGATTTCAGACAATATAATCACAAAGTATAACAGATAAGTTTTGGATCGATTCAATATGATCGTTCTTCTAATGTCATATCCTCAGTGTTGTTTTAGGACTATCGTTACACTTAACAATATCCTAAGATCCGGAAAACGTGATCACCAACAGCACTTGAGCCAGTCTTAGAGGCGAGACCGGGAACCTGTTGTTTACCGTTTATCATTTCACACATGCATATGAGTTTTCCACTGAATCGCATATTCCAGGATCATAGCAGTTATAGCATGAAATATAAACTCTTAATTATGAATAATGGAAATATAATAATACAATATTATTGCCTCTAGGGCATATTTGCAACAGTCTCCCACTTGCACTAGAGTCAATAATCTAGTTAGCACATTTTCATTAACACCAATGGCAATCCGGTGTTTGTCCATGCTTTGTTTGTGGTATAGCCTTTGTCCTATCAGATCTTAACAACTTCAGATCCTTGTGTATCATTTACATTTCTTTGCATCTATCGTGCTTTCACAAGAATTCATAATTTGTGTGAAACCGGCTTTGTATATATATTGAATCACTGGTAGAACCTTTGATTCCTTAGATTGAGTTATGGAACCACTATTAAGAATAGTGTTCCAATGATACAATCATCTAGAAACCATACCAAGCTCATAAATGAACTTCTGATTTACCCTCCATTGTTGCTTCTAAAGCGACAATATACTTAGCCTTTAGTTATAGAATTCACCGGAGTAACTTTCTCGGGCCAATTCCAACTTACTGTGCCACCATAAACCACTTTAATTTGAAATCGAAAAATCGCTTGGAGCACAGATGAAGATTTTATCGATGTACTACTTACAACGAGCCTGTATTGATGTAACTCCTTACAACAATCTCTTCATTTTCTTCGTGTGCGAGAAAGATGTCGTTAATACTTAACGACATTGTTGTCCAATGATCAACAATTTGACCATACTAGTAACTTTTACTCACAACTTACTTGGAGTACAGGAAATATCTGGTTGTTTACATACCATGGAATACAACTATGTTTGAAATCATATTTCGCTCATCAGTATTTCAAGATACTGATTCATGCTAAAACTCCTTCCATGTGACTTTGACAAGAAACTCTTCTTGACATTTTTCATACTAAACTACTTTAGTATTCTGTCAATATATATTTTAGCTAAGTCCGATTAGACACTACTATCTCCATAGATCATTGTGTCTAATACCAAGACTATTCATTGCCTAAGTATTTTGCTGAAAAACTACTTTTCAATAGAATCTTAATCCGTGTCAAGAAATTTACATAATTTCCAATCAATAATATGTCATGTACATATAGTGTTTAGAAATATTATCATGCTCCCACTTACTTTCTTGTAAATACAAGCATCATTGCTTTACTCGATGAAATCAATTTATTTGACCATTTCATCAGTACGAAGATTCCAACTCCACTATGCTTGCTTCAGATCATTATAGGATCTCTTGAAGTTTGCATACTTACTAGCATCCTCTGGATCGACAAAATTACCTTGGACCGTATCAAATATAAAACCTTGGTTCTATTTCCATCTCATGGGAATCATTTTGACATCCATCTGTTATATCTCATAATTGAAATATTTAGTAATTGCTAGTTTAACCCGAACTGACTTTAAGTATTGCTATGATGAGACAATCTCGTCATAGTCAATTCTTTGATGTTGTCATAAACTATTTGTAACAAGTCAAGCATTATAAAATATTTTTATCTTTGTCAGTTTATAGATCCATTACTATTCTTTAGATTCTACGTTTTTCGAAGGGTTCATCAAGTTCTAAGCTTGAATTATGTGAATGGATACTATCTCGGATTATGTTGGCATATAGCCAATTTCCGGAGTCAGGGCCCATCAACGCTTCTCTTTGAATTATAGGTTCATTGTTTGTCCAACAATATTTCGTTTGCACACCACAAAGGTCTGCATGAATTTTCCCAACCTATACAGTTCAACTGCAAGTTCGACCGTAGTCTCTATATCTCATGTAGAGGCTTTCATATCAGTCGCAGTAGGAAATTCTAGAATTACTTCCAGTGTTTATTTTCTTCGACTTGATCACGAAGATTCTGCAATCTTGTTGAGTTGCACTGTCCTCCCACTCACTCTTTTGCAGAAAATAGTTTCTTCAAATTTTCCGCACTCTGTGGCAAAACACTTTGCCTCGGCGTAGTGATAGAGGAATACCCAACTATTTTGGATAACCTACAGAGTAGCACTTATTTTAACAAATTTGACGGCGCTCTTTTCAATATAAAAAGCCACAGTCTCTAAAGCATCACATTAAAAGTATATTGGCGAAATAATTAATGTCATGTTTGATCTCACCATGTCATACATAGCTTGATTGCATCTACTTAAAACACTCTACTCTTAGTAGTGTTCTAGGAGTTGCAAGCTATAAAATACTTTTCATAGCTCATCAGACATTCGCTAAACTTGTAGCTCAAATATTCCTTTCTGCAATCTAATTGAAAAAACATAATTTTCTTATTATAATATATTCTACTTCATTCTGAAAACCTTCTGAAACATTTCAAAAGATCCAGTTTTATGTCTCAATAAGTAAATATAAATATCTACTTGAGTCATCCTTGAAGATAGATAAATCCACTGCTTGCAACAACACTTATTGGACTACACACATCGATATGCATATTGCTAATTATTTTGTTGCTCGTTCTCTATGGCCTGTGAACGGTATTTTAGTTTACTTCACTAATTGGACGAAATTTGCAAGTATCAGATGATTCTCAATCAGATGACTTCAAAATTCATCACTATGAAATTTCTCCATGCTGGTTTCTCCAATGAGACTAAATGCAGTGCCACACAGATGTGGTATTCTTTTAGTCTTGCAACATTTAGCATTAGTGTTATGGATGTTCAATTTTATTATCAATATTCATAACATACATCTTATTTACAATAGGTGCATGGCCTTTTGTTCATAACATCGAACAACTATTGTTCTCTCATGAACAACCTCCTTGCAACTTCTATGCAATGGGCTAGAGTGTACAAAAAACTTTAAAATGAATTATGATAATAAATATAGAGGAAATACACTAATGGAAATACTGTAACCTTTTACAATCCATCAAATATTTTAACCTCATTATTTGTTGGTCATTTAGGCCAATCAAAGTTTCTTGCAATGATTCGCAATAATATGCAATCGAGTCGATATCCTTGTGGTCAACCTTTTAACCATAATACCGAAGAATCAGTGATCAACAAATTGATCATATTTCCCAAGAACTACACTTTACTTGACCAAACATCTCTACATCTCATAACTTTGTATGACATTCATACCTGAGCTGGACATTCCAGTCTTCTTTCTTTTTGTTGTTTACTTTATAGTTTTACTGCAATATTTCTCTCACTCTCAGAAGAAATATCAACTTTAAGAGTGGCGTGAGCCCCGAACTTCCCTTGGCGTGTAAGTCTCACTACATCCTTCGGGGTTTTTTTCTCTATAAGTTCTCACCGTCAACACATGACTGGTGTTCTTCTGGATCTTCTGCATTTCAGTCTTAAACATAGTTGAACACTTCACTAGAACTTGCAAACAAAACACTTCTTTAGATATCGCATATCTTTTAGCCTTTGTTTGTTTCTGAAAACAATTTTCAGTTCCAAGAATATCACATAACTATCCCAAACATTTTGAAGTTCGGGTTTCTCGGAAGCAAGCGGACTGTAATGTAATTCTAACTTTTGGATCGAAGGACGTGAGTCTCATCATTCATAGCATTAGCAAGAGAGTATTGTAAACATGCAGTAGGACAAAATCCTTCTTGGCGCTTTTAGAGGACGCTCCTCTCAAACATAAAGTTTCAACCAGATAAATAACAGTCAATCAATTTCAACAACAAAGGTGGAACCGTGAGCCATAATTCTACAACTATAATGCAAACTACACATAGACATTGTTCATAATTAATTTGCACTAGTTATTAAACTTAATTAATACATAATTGTGCTCCCACTCAAATCAATATCTCTCATAATTGATAGTGAGTGATTCAAGATCCAAATCTAGTTCTCAGTCATTGATGTGGACATCACTGATGACGAGAATTTTGACCGGTAGGCAAACTTTTGCCGATCATATCTCCATATGACTCTTGTTCATCTTTTGATGCTTTGTGCTCCGAGCTTAGAACGATTCTGCCAGAACTTCAAGACAACTGAGTGCCATCTGCATGCATGGTCTGACCATCCCCGTCTTACACCTCACGTCCCGTTTGTACTCATGTGGACATGACGCACTCCGGAACGCTACGTGTTATAGACGGTTGCAACACTGGGAAGAGTACATTTTAACTTGATATTTACTGTGAGAGATCACCCCTAATAATTGACTACTGCGCAATCAAATGGTGCAAACAACAAAGGGATAAACATCTCAGGCAATTCATAATAGCATGATATGGTATAGCCCTGGGCGCCGGGAATCCTCCATGATCATCTTGAATCTCCAGTTGAAGCGTCGTGACGGCCAATATTTCGTTGCCGTGGCAACCATTTCAAAAATGTTGCCGTGGCGGCAATTTCTGAAAAGGTTACCGTGGCGACCATTTTAGAAAACGTTGCCGTGGCACCTAAATCTGAAATTCCGCCGTGGCATGAAATTATAGCTCCTCGTCCCATGCCTAGTACACCTCCTCGTCAGGGTCCTCCATGTACGTTTTGCCACCGTCACCTGTAACCTATCTCTACGATATTTACATTAAGGTGGCAATCTCGTAGCTCCAGCCATCATGCCATGACGTGCAAGCCACTTAACATTACAACATATAACCATCTCATACATAAACTCATTATCATGGCGAAGGCTATACCACATCATATGCAAACCCTGCAAAATAAAGTTAGACGTCCTCTAATCGGTTTGGCAAATTTTAATTAGGTGGCTTCTAGGGTTTCCGGATAAACCTAGCTACCTACGTGCACACCATAAAGTGATAATCCTTGTTGCTAGATTAACTTTCGGGGTGTGTGAAAGAAGTGACTTAATTAAAAATCTCGTTCCCCCACACTAAACTTCGTCTAATACGCGTGACCCCTAGAAGACCATCCATCTTCATCGCCCTCTTGTTGTTGACACGGTTTTTGACCAAAACAAAATAGAATGCAAATACTATACCAAAAGTTAGATAAATGCAGAAGCCGAAAACCCACTTCATAACGAAAAGAAATAGTTAAAAATCGATCGTCCAAAGCAAGGGCTGATGAAAATAATGGTCTGATATATTGCTGAATATCGATATTACGGACATTGAAAAGAGCTGATAATTGTAAAATATGATGAAAAAATTAATCATCAAGTTTTTGTCATAAGAAAATTATAAAGGACAGATAGCTCGCGTACGCATATACCGTCACCGACGGTAGAATTCTAATGTTAACAAAAATCCCGGTATCAAAGACGGCGTCGGTATCGGCAAAATATAACTCGTACGAGCGCGGCTCCGCCAAAATATCATTTTGAATTATCTAAATGTATAGAAAATATAATCTAAAGCCAATAATAACATTGATTTATTGGGTAACACGTGCGCACGTACATACACGTATAAGATGTGCGTACATGACATGGCCTATATAACCCAATATGTAATTGATTTCCTGATCAATGCATAGACATGCATGCATTTGTATTAGGTTCTCCAACTAAATCAAGAGGCCCATACGTGTGTTAGCCCAAAGGCAGCATGCAATTAAAGCTTAATCAAATAATTAGGCTCAATGGGCCCAGGATGCACACGTTGTCAAAAACATAGCCTAACTAAGCCCATATCAGCTAATCGGACGTGGCCGGGTAATTAGCGATTAAAGAAATAAAAGAAAGAGGAAAGGAGCAGCCCCGCTCCAACGATCTCACGATCCCATGATCAGAGAACGTGGGCGCGTGCGTCCAGCCGCAGCGCTCCGCTGCTCTCCCCTCCCTATAAATACTTGCTCGCTCAGCGTACATAGGTTCCGCTGATTTGCTCCTTGGTTCCCTGGTCTCCTTCCCCCTCTCTAGTAGCAATATACTACACACCATATACTACACACAAAAAGAGACATCGTGAGAAAGGGAGAAGCAAGGAGGAGAACCTTGGTCTGTTCCAAGGGGGTGAGATATGGTGCTGCTCTCATGCCCTTAGTTTCGGCCGTTTGGTTCGGGTCAAGGAGCCATTTCTTCTCATCCATGAAATCTTGTCCTTATTCTCGGCCGTTTGGTTCGGATCAAATAGCCCTTTCTTCTCATCCAGGAAATCTTGTCCTTACTTTCGGCCTTTTTGGTTCGGATCAAGGAATATGCACATCATAAAATCATGTCCTTAGGTTCGGCCTCTTTGGTTCGGATTGAGGGATATATAACCCATGAAATCATACCCTTAGATTCGGCCATTTTGGTTCGGATCAAGGAATATATAACGCATGAAATCATATCTTAGGTTCGGCCTTTTGGTTCGGATCAAGGAATATATAGCTCATAAAATCATGTCCTTGGTTTGGCCTTTTGGTTCGGATCAAGGAATATATAACTCATGAAATCACGCCTTAGGTTCGGCCTTTTGGTTCGGATCAAGGAATATGCACGCATGAAATCATACCTTAGGTTCGGCCTTTTGGTTTGGATCAAGGAATATATAATTTATGAAATCATGCCCTTAGGTTCGGCCATTTGGTTCGGATCAAGGAATATATAACTCATGGAATTATGCCCTTAGGTTCGGCCTTATTGGTTCGGATCGAGGAATTTCCATACTACATGAAATCATATAGACATGTCCTTAGTTTCGGTCGTTTGGTTCGAATCAAGGATGCATCTTTTTTCTTCACACAGACATGCCGTGTCTGGGGGGACATATAAAATGCTCTAATCATGGGTTCTTTCATGTTAATTCTATGACATGAGCCACAAAATGCTAAAAGGTTCATAAAGCATATTTCGTGCATGGGTTCTTTCTCACGAATTCCATGACATGAGCCATAAAATGACTAAAAGTACAAACTATGACATGATATGGGTTCTCGCACATGAATTCCATGGAGTGATCCATAGAATGAGCGAAATGCAAATTATGATATGTCATGGGTTCTTCTCAAATGAATTCCATGGCATAAGCCATAAAACAAAAACAAATGCAAAGTATGCAATGGGTTCTTTCATACGAATTCCATGGCATAAACCATAAAATAACAAAACACAAACTATGCTATGACATGGGTTCCTTGATGAATTCCGCGGCATAAGTCATAAAGTAAACAAAATGCAAACTACCCTATGACATGTGTTCTTTCATGAATCCCATGGCATAATAAAAATTGTATTATGGCGTGGGTTCTTTCAAATGAATTCCACAGCATAAACCATCAACCAAACAAAACAAAAATTATGCTCTAAGCATGGGTTCTCCGATATGAATTCCATGACATGCATGAGTTATAAATATTGAAAATACATGCATACATCCTATGCATCCAAGCATGGGGCCAAATCAAGCCTGGCCAAAATCAGCCTTCATTTTACACCATAACATAAATGAAGTCGAACACGAACAAAATGTGTTCTGTGATAGAGAAACATATGGCAAAACATCAAACATAATGTCGTCGACGAGAACCTACACGGATAAACTTGAAGTTCCCCCTGGCCGGAGTTCAGCGTCGACCGCGAGGAGGATTTTTCATGTAGCATATTGTAATAGGCATGTGATGTAATCCTATGTAATAGAAATGTTGGAATTCTTAATCAGGGGTTTTCTCTTCGGAGATGTAATTAACAGGATTTTTATGTAAATGTAAGAGTTCTGGAAATAAAGTACCTGCAATGTTTGATCTTCTTTTTATTGTATGCATTTATGCATTTAAATTTATTTATTCTGTATCAATGACGTGGACGCGTGTCTCACGCCCACCATTTTCCCGTCATCAGATTCTGGCACGCCCAGTGGGACCTATTTCTCCCCTCATCTTCGAATTCTAACATAGGATTGCAATATATGAATTTCCATAGTACATAAAGCATAAAACGTTATGTACGAATATACCCAAAAGAAAATAGATGAAGAAAATTAATATATGGTTTTCTTTATTTTGAAGGTATGGAGGGACAAGTCCAGCAGTTTGTCACTCTCCGCTTTGGCGACCTCTGGCTGGACGTGCCAATTGGTCCGCTTGTGGCTTCAGTCAGCAAGAGTTTGGAAACAACAGCTGCATCCCCGACTCAGCCAGAAGAAAAGGAAATCTCATCTGCACTGAGGGAAGGGTTTACTCCTGTTCTCACAAAGTCAGCCAAGAGAAGGATGTGTGCAGCTGCAAGAGCATCTAAGGAGCAGCATGCACGCAAAGCTTCTTCATCTACTAAGGTCATAAGTCATGAGGTACCAGCAAAGGTTATTCACATGACACCTGAGGAGTGGCATGTTCTTGCAAAACGAGCGGGGTCACTAAAGGTGGCGTCGCCAAGACAATCTGCTTCGACTGCATCAACTAAAGTCGCAGTGCCCCTTACACCTTCAAAACTTAAGGTGGGCAGGCGCGAAGGGTCGGGAGAGAGCTCATATAAGCCTATCCCAAGCACCGCAGGGGCAGCTCAAAGGGCTTCCTCCATGGACAAAGGAAAAGCTGTAATGGTTGAGGGTGCCGAGTCTTCGTTAAATGGAGGATCGGCTTGTCCGAGAAACCAACTTCATGTTGATGCACCTGAATTTATCCCCACAATTGGCTATAATCCTATTGGACCATGCTTAGTGGGTGAGCCAAGCAATAAATGCTCACTCCAGTGGCAGGGGGTGTTTGTTACTTCGGATGACTTCCAAGCCGGTCATACGGATCCAACTGCTACAATATCCGATCCTTTGTCCTCATCAGTGCCAGCACCATGACCATCATTTGAGGGCTCATTTGACCCAGCACGTCGCCGTCGTCGACGGCAGAGGGCTCACCGTGCATGGCTCGACTTCCCGGTGGCAACTGATGCAAACATGGCAAATCAACAACGAAAACAAGTCGCATACCCCATCAGAAATAGAGAAGGGAAGACCAATGCAAGGATCCGTGGAGGGAGCCATGCTAGCTTCCATGCCATCATCACACAGAATGTATGTCAAGCTTTGAAGGAGATACTTCCCGGATGCTCTATCTCCGCTGATAATGTTGGTGGCGCCATCATGCGGCGTGCAGAAACTCTATCAAAGTGGCCAGAATATGAGGAATTTGTGAAAGCAGATCCACGACGACAAGAGTATGTGAAGCAGGCTGCTCATGCACGCAAAAAGAGGGCTGCCTTGAAACAGAGAGAGATGGCGGTACGAGCTGATTCAGGGTATAGCAGGGTACAAGGAGGAAATTCTCCATCAACAAGCCAGGTTAGTGGAGGAAATGGGGCAAAGGAAATGGCAAGCACAGAAAGGAAGACTACCACAACTCTAGCTCCATGGCCAACCCGTAAGAAAGTCTCAGGTAACTCATTTGAAGTATTCAACGCAATGCCAGTCGGTGTCAGAATGGTGACAGACAACAGTAGTGAAACCTCCTTTGCCTCAACACATTTTAAGAGAAAAAAGTCACGCAAAGCTGTTGTAGAGGGTCCCCGTCGTAGGATGCTAAGCCAAAAGGGGTCGGATTACGAAGAACTGGGGTCAAGCTGTGGCGGGTCATATAATCCTGTATCAGATAGTACCCCGTGTCCTTCAGAAAACGAGATAGAACTTCATCATGATGCAGAGCATACAGAGCAAGTCCTAGCGGCGAATGAAACTCGTTCGGTTGAGGAGCGATTAGCCAACCTTACGGCCGCACTTCAGCAAAAAGAGGATGAGCTAGCCGCCCTTCGTAATCAACTGAGCAATAACCAGAACAAAAGCAATGAAGGGGATGGTGGTGCGAGTGCTAGCAGCCAGCATGTAGGTGCTGGACTTAACCTCGAGGCGATACAAAGAATGATTGCCGAAGGGGTAAAGTCCTAGTTGATGCAAACTCAATATTCCATGCGACCAGGGTATGTTAAACCGTATCCACCTGATGTAGACATGGTTCCCTTCCCAACTAACTACAGGCAGCCGCAATTTAGCAAGTTTAACGGGAGTGGGTCTCCTCATGAACACATAGCCCACTTTCTCGCAGCTTGTCAGGATACAACTCACAATGGAGCACTCCTCCTCAGGCAGTTCGTGCAGACATTGTCTGGTCCTGCCTTCACTTGGTACAGCAAGCTAGCTCCCGGTTCCATTAAAACATGGGAGCAGATGCAAAATTCATTTCTCGAGTGATTTTATAGCACACAGAGGACTGTGGGCATCACTGAGTTAACACAGACAGAACAAGGGTTCAATGAGAAAGCGGCTGATTTTATAAACAGATGGAGAAATCTAAGTCTTCATTGCCCACAACCAATCACTGAGCCCGAAGCGGTGCGTATGTGTACCAATAACATTCGCTCGGAAGTGGCTGTACAGTTGCAAGGAGTGAGACCACTCACATTTGAAGAGTTAGCTTCAAAAGCCATGGACATAGAAAATTTTATGCAGTTTGTCGCTCGTCGAACAAAACCGACGTTCAACAAGCCTACAGACAAAGGCGGTCAGCGAGAAAAGTTGCCGATGAAACCCAAGTCTGCACAAGCCATGGAGACAACAGCAGTAAAACCTCAGTTTCAGCCTAGAAGAGCACCAATAGGGAACCAAAGTCAGAAAGACGCACAGGTGGGTAGGAGGCCAACTCTCGCCGAACGACAAAACAGGAAGTATTCTTTCCCTGTAGAAGAAATCCATGATCTTTTTAGGGGCTTACGGGAGCTAAAACTTATAGAGCTTCCTAAGTCAAAAAGGCCGGAAGAAGCCAATATGTTTAGTGAGCCAAACTTCTGTCCCTACCACTGCATATTAGGCCATACACTTGATGATTGCTTTGTGGTAAAAAATATCATACAGAAAATGATCGATGAGGGGACCATTGATACGGACCTCCTCAAAAGTTTAAAGAAAGGAAAGAAGATGGCTACAGCAAATGCTGCCACTCTTCAAGATAGCTCGGTGAGTTGCGCATCTCCGAATATGAGGCCAACTTATAATGATATGATGTTTACATCAGGATATGAATTTACCCCAATTATCTCTTCAGGCCTCCTCCCGTACCACGGTCATGGGACCACGTCACAGGGTCAGCGTAAAAGAGAGGCTCACATTCCCTGCAGCTGCGATGGATGGCCCAGTCTACCAGCTTCTCAAGGACCCCAAGACTGGAGGGAACAGCGGCCAAAACGCCGTGTACTACCCCGAGTAATGGAAGATGTCGCTCCTCCGCGCTTCGTACCAAAGAGATATCAGCATTTGGCGAAGCGCATGAAGGTTCCGCCTAGTGAAGAATTCAACGTTCTCACTATAGGTATGTTTGAGGATGATAGCGAGTCTCTTCACTTCCCCGAAGAAGAAGCGACGGAAGTGGATCAGGTCCACCTTAGATCAGGTCGCCAGTTAGTTGACCCACATCCTCCACCTAGAAAGGAGCCTAGGAACAAAGATGTAACTGAGAATGAGACAATTGACCTGCCCTCTAAGGTGTCGGTCAAGTATGATGTAATCTCGCATTTGAAGAAAATACCAGCTATGCTTTCGGTGTATGATGCTTTGTCTCTTTCCTCGGATTTGCGCAAGGCGCTAGTTACAGCATTGTCATTTCCTGAAGATTATAGAGTGGAAGTCTCACAGACTGAAGCTGAATTAAATGATGTGTTAAATATTACATTCACGGATGAGGACATGTTGTTAGGCGCAAAGAAGCATAACAGACCTCTTCTTATGTTTGGTGAGATTGATGACTTACCAACAAATCGCATAATGATAGATGGTGGATCCGCCATAAATTTGCTGCCTCTGCGTACTTTATAAAGGATAGGGTATTCCCCCAAGGATTTGAGCAATTCAAATGTGGTCATTCATGGCTTTAATCAATCGGGTCAAGAGGCCATGGGTACCATTTCCTTGGTATTAAAAATGGAAGCGCTATCTACATATGTGAGATTCCATGTGATTGACGCAGCCACTTCTTACAATGCATTGTTGGGTCGGCCATGGCTGCACGAAAATCAAGTTGTGCCATCTACACTCCATCAGTGTGTCAAGTACAAAGAGCAATCTGGAGAAACAGTGAGAATATTTGCAGATAAGAGACCATTCACCATAGCTGAATCTTTCTATGCTAATGCAAAATTCTACTTTGAGCCTGTTGAAAAAGTACACAAGCCAAAGTCTGTAGTAATACCTGAATCAAATATGGTACAGAAAAATACTGCAGGATCCTCATCCGTCTGAAAGATTTATCAGTATATACCAAGTGACCAAAGGAAAGCGGGTGACCCAATATTCCGTGTCATTGATAAATCACCTGTTAAAAGAGGTACCAAAATGCCTATGCTCTTACCTCCTTTGGTTCAACATAAAATTGAACAAGATAAAGAGGAGTCGCATGAGCGTGAAAATAAAAATAAGAATGTGGTTCATATCACCTTGGAAAATAAAGACGATGAGTCATTGCCTATTTCTCTATACGATAACCGAGTTTTGTATATAATGCAGAAAATGGGATATGATACTCTCACTGGCCCGTCCTTGTGCGATGGCCGGGGGCAGCGAGCGCCATTTGAAAAGGCGTTGTCCCGAGAACAGCTCGAAGCTCTACACGAAGGGCAGCCTTTGAAAGAAAAAAGACATGGGCTGGGCTATGAGGTATGCATGACCTCGACTGGATTTGTAGACCCAACTGAGGCATCCCCACAAATGGAGGATGGTAATCAGCCAACTGTTGATGACTTGGAAGAAATAAATATTGGGACAGCCGAGGAGCCTCGACCAATTTTTATTGGTGAGCATTTGTCCAAAGAGAAGAAAGAGGAATATCGTAAGTTCCTTTCTGCAAACAAAGATGTCTTTGCTTGGACTTATGAGGAAATGCCAGGCTTGCATCCAGAAGTGGCGGTGCACCGACTTGCCGTGCAAAATGACGTTCCACCAGTAAAACAAGCACAAAGGAGATTTCGACCCGAGCTACTTCCCAAGATAGAAGCCGAGGTCGACAAACTCATAGCTGATGGATTCATTAGGGAAGTTAAATATCCTAAGTGGCTTTCCAATATTGTTCCAGTTAAAAAGAAAAAAGGTCAAATCCGTGTATGTGTAGACTTTAGGGATTTAAATAAAGCATGCCCTAAAGATGATTTCCCGATTCCTATATCTGAAATACTCGTTGATGCTACCATGGGCCATGAAATATTTTCTTTTATGGATGGATATTCTGGATATAATCAAATAAAAATGACGCCAGAAGATGAAGAGCTAACAGCTTTCAGGACGCCCAAAGGCATATTTTGTTATAAAGTCATGCCATTTGGACTAAAAAACGCCGGGGCGACATATCAAAGAGCCATGACCATAATTTTAGATGGGTTATTGTATGTAATCG
This sequence comes from Thinopyrum elongatum, assembly GCA_011799875.1. Lineage (NCBI taxonomy): Eukaryota > Viridiplantae > Streptophyta > Magnoliopsida > Poales > Poaceae > Thinopyrum > Thinopyrum elongatum. Next base: position 583,619,962 of record CM022303.1, read on the forward strand.
TTGAATGTTATATAGATGACATAGTAGTAAAATCAAAACGTGAGGAAGACCATATGAAACATCTTGCAATGGTTTTCGAGCGTCTGAGGGAACATAACCTCAAAATGAATCCTATGAAATGTGCATTTGGAGTTTCTTCAGGGAAATTTCTCGGTTTTGTGGTCACAAAGAATGGCATCCAAGTCGACCCAGATAAAGTAAAAGCGATTGTTAAAATGCCACCACCCACAAACCTGCATGAACTAAAGAGTTTCCAAGGTCACCTAGCATATATTAGGAGGTTTATCTCGAATTTATCGGGAAGATGCACACCTTTCTCACGTCTTACGAAAAAGGGTGTCCCATTCGAGTGGGATCAAACATGCCAAAATGCATTCTTGGACATTAAAAAATATCTAATACACCCACCTATCCTGGGTGCACCAGTTAAGGAACATCCACTGATCCTATATACGGCAGCCATGCCTATGTCGTTGGGTGCTCTTTTAGCACAGAATAATGAGTCCGGGAAAGAAACGTCCCTATATTATCTTAGTCGCACCCTTGTGGGGGCTGAGTGCAATTATCCAGACATGGAAAAAATATGTCTGGCATTGGTGTTTGCAGCACAAAAATTAGGCCATTACATGTTAGAGCATACTGTACACCTCGTATCGAGAGCAGACCCTCTCAGGTACATCTTAAATAAAATGGTGCTTTCAGGTAGATTAGCTAAATGGGCGATGTTTTTGTTACAGTTTGATATAAAATTCGTGCCGCAAAAAGCCATGAAGGGGCAAGCGTTAGCTAACTTTCTAGCCACGCATCCAATACCCAATGATTTCCCAATAGATGATGACTTGCTGGATGAAGGGGTGTTCGCTACATCAGTTGCTAGTTCATCATGGCAAATGTATTTCGATGGCGCATGTCGACGATCAGGGACAGGTGCGGGAGTTGTCTTTGTTACACCAAGTGAAGGAATAATCCCGTACTCATTTACCCTAACTTCAGCGGTTTCAAATAATTCGGCTGAATATGAGGCTCTGATAATTGGGCTTGAATTGGCTCTGAATATGGGGTTAGATTCACTCACTGTTTATGGTGACTCTCAGTTCATGATCAACCAATTACTAGGAATTTACATGGTAAAGAAAGAAGAGTTAATGCCTTACTTCCAATGAGCCAAAATGCTCATGTCCAAGTTTGCTGATCTAAATATTCAACATGTTATAAGAAGCCAAAATGAAAAGGCTGATGCCTTAGCAGGTTTAGCCGCTAGTATGTCATTAGCTTCACATCAAACAATGGACATTCGTGTTGAAGAATGCAGAATCCTACCCATACTCGCCGAAGAGGAGGAGACAACGACATCAGTTGCAATGACTGCAGATATCTATGAGATTGAAGTCGGAGACTGGAGAAGCCCTTTCCAGGAATACTTACTCCACGGATATTTACCTCTGGACTCCGGTGAAAGGTCTAGAGTTCGGAAAAGGTCAGTTCACTATACATGTATAAATGATACCCTATATAGGCGTTCCTTCGACGTCATCCTCCTTCGCTGTCTAGCGGGGAATGAAATTTTGGAAGCCTTAAATGAAGTGCATGCTGGAGTATGTGGGGCGCATCAATCTGGCCCTAAGTTATATCATCAACTGAGACATCTGCGCTACTATTGGCCTACCATGTTTGACGACGCCATGAAATTTGCAAAAAGGTGTCACGAGTGCCAGGTACATGGCAATTTCATACATCAACCCCATGAGTCGTTGCATCCCACAAATATGGCATGGCCGTTTGAAATGTGGGGAATGGACATGGTGGGACCTATCAATCCGCCATCGTCTAAGGGCCATAAATTTATCCTGGCTGCCACCGATTACTTCTCTAAATGGGCTGAGCTCATACCATTAAAAGAAGATAAGCGAGAGCACGTGGAGCACTTTATAAGAACACAACTCATATATCGCTTCGGAGTTCCTTCTCGTATCATGTCTGACAAGGGAGGTCCGTTCAAAAATAAACATGTCGATAAGTTATGTTTGAAATTTAAAATAAATCATCACTATTCTACGGCTTATAATCCGGCAGCTAATGGACAAGCGGAAGCTTTTAATAAAACTTTATGCAAATTGCTAAAGAAAGTTGTGTCAAGAAATAAACGTGAGTGGCATGAGAAACTTCTTGAGGCCTTGTGGGCTTATAGAACCACGACACGTACACCAACTGGAATGACACCATACTCCCTTGTGTATGGAGGAGAAGCTGTTCTACCATTAGAAGTACAAATTACTTCGCTTAGAGTGGCTGTTCAAGAGAAACTTTCTGAAGAGGAGGCCATAAAATTACGCCTCGGTGAACTAGAAATGCTTGAAGGGAAACGCCTTCAGGCATTACAAAATTTGGAAGCGTATCAGGCTAGAATGTCTCGTGCTTTTGACAAGCATGTTAAAAGGAGATCATTCAAGCAAGGAGACCTAGTGCTCGCCGTCATCCGTCCAATGAATGTTATGCGACTGATGGGAGAAAAGTTCGAGCCAAAATGGGAGGGTCTCTACATCATAAAAGAAGTCTACTCTAGTGGTGCATACAGGATAATTTCCCTTGACGGCGAGTATTATCCGCCACCGATAAATGGGAAGTTCCTGAAGCGTTACTATGCTTGAGTAAAAACAAAATGACACTCCATGCTCTCACGAGTCTAAACTGGGGCACCCATATATATATACTCCATGTCCGCACGAGTATAAACTGGGGCACATAAAATGTTACTCCCAACAACTTACGAGTATAAACTGTGATCCAACAAAAAATCATAAAAAAAATATTATACTCCATATCGTCATGAGTATAATCTGGGGCACACAAAAAAGATTCACTACTCCATCGACTTACGAGTATAAACTGTGTCCTGCAAAAAAAAAAAAGAGCTCCAAACGTCATGAGCCTAAACTGTGGTACAAAAAATAGTATATAAGAAAATAAAATAAAATGGTGTGTACATACATTTGTAAAAGATAAAAAGGAACAAAATAAATAAGGCTTCAGGCCATACACAATGATGGTGTAAATAAATAGGATGCTTCAATGTCAAATATGTTCGAGCTTGCGTACTAGTATATCATACATAAAATCTGGAGTTCCCAAATGGATAAATAAAGCGCTGCTACATTTGAATCGAAACTGATGACTGAATGTAAAATAGTTCAAATTGAAATGATGGATTGAAATAGCTAAATAATTAAAGTAAAAAAAAAAAACTAAGCGAAGTCTAAGCCTTCTCATGGAGAGCGCCAATTTTGCAGGTTGTTCAACAGCTGACTTGCTTCAGTCTTTAACCCTGCGGTCTTTTGTTCAAATTCAGCAAGCCTTGTACGTTTGCTAGCATTGGTATCCTGAAGACTCTTCACCAAGTTCTTAAGTTCAGATTGATGGGCATCATGTGCTTGCCGGCGCTGTTCCCTCTCCACTTTAAGCTTGTGCAAAGTAGCAGTAACCTCCTCAAGCTGCAACTTCAGCGCTGCTTCCTGTGTCTCCGCTTCAGCGCACTTCTTGTCTAGGGCAGATAAGTCCTCGATTGTGGCCTTGGAAACGTTGTGGCCGGTCTTAATTTTAAGCTCTACTTCGGCAGCAACATGTTCATCTCGCTCGGATCCCTTCGTGAACTCAGTCTGACCAACCTCTAACTTGTTGGAAAGGACGATAAGCTCGACCAATATAGCCTGCACTTTAGCTACCTCAGGTACTTGCGTGGGCAGCGTCTGCGAAATGTTCTCGAGCATGATGCGTCTCTGGGGATCACCAAGTGTAGAGTCGTTCAGACCTTCTAGGGCTTGCTTCACCACGATCTCTGTGGCATCCATAAATACATCTTTGACAAAACTGCAATCCAATTGTGTGCCTTTCCCTGATACAACCGTCACCACAAAGTCTTGGGAGTGGTGACTTTCGTGTTCATGACCTAATAAAAAAGGAGGAGTCGTGAGAATTAATCATAATGATGAGTCATGGGTATTGCAAATTAAATAAGTGTATAAAAAAATAAACTACCAGGTAAAGTTGATAAGAAATCAAGATCATTAGGGGTAGGAGGCACAGTTTCAGCCACACCCTGGCTGAAGGGTGGACGACTTGTGCCACACTCGCCAATGGTATAACCCTCGGTGGATAAATCGAAGAGGTCACCAAGGCCATGGTCCTTTTCTCCCGTGAGAACGTGGCCAAAATCTTCATCATTAACAAAGTTATTGAGTTCAACGTCTAATGAAGGACCGTCCAATATTATCGGTTCAAAAAAATTGGATTCTTGGGAAAAGTCAATTTTGCGCTTCAGGGGGAACCTTTCTTCCTTGTCAGCATGACTGGGCGATAAGTTTCTACGCTTCTGTCCACTGGTGGCCGGGGCAATTTCCAGAAGATCATCACTACCCACTGGCAGCGGATGAGCAGAGGAAGAATCAGCTGCAATAGCAGACTTTGATACGCTACTTTGCTGCAGCCACAAATAAAAAAGGGGATAATATTATTAGTACTGATTAGTACAACAAAGAAAAGAATAAATTGTACGCAAACCATTAACTCACCTCTTTAGATTTCATGGGTTGAGTAGCAGCAACGTCTTGTAAGTAGCTATGGAGGATTGGAATCCAGTGATCTTTGATATGTGCCTCCTCCTGTTCAATGACACCAATATGCTGGTCCTGGTGCTCATCACCCACTCTTTTTACCACCTTAAAGTCCTCATCAGACAATGGACGAACTCTGACATGGCGTTGCAGTGCGGACTTACTCTTTCTCCTTTCATCATAAGGGACCCTCCCAGTCATATTACCATTGTGAAGTTGGTCAAATACGGCAGCGAATGGTTTCATAAATTCATTTAGCCAATTTGCTCACGCCACAGATGAGTCGCCGACGCGAGAATCGTCTGGAATGGGGCGTGGATCCTCCGCATCCCGCAATAAATGAAACCAGAAAGCATATGCAATACCAATATCATTTCTTGTATACAGACTGGTGAGGGGAGGAAAAGGCACCACTTGGTCAAGCCTAAATTGTCTTGCTACTCTGTCAGGATGATAAGGTTCTGCTATAAATTCTTCATCACGCCTCCATGGAATGCCCCGACGTGTGGAAATTTGGAAAACCCGACTCAGATAACCTACATTTTTTTAATTCAGACAAACTGTAGGGGTGCCATGAGATCTGGGTGTACTGTCTAAGAAGTTTGTGTGCTGATGCATGATCATGGAAAATTGGAGTTCTAGACATAGTGTTCCACATTTTTGGCTTTGGCGCTAAATGATTATAGAAGGGGAGTGATTTTGTGCTAGATTTATTCCCAAAAGCCTTCCTTAAGTATATACCCATCCATCCGATCAGATAGTGGACTTGCCATGCTCTTTTCAAAAAAGAGGGACCAATCGGATGAGTACTAATCAGTCGAAGCGAATAGTACACGGAGCAAAGGGCCGGTTGACCTAAACGAAATGCATCCAGTTTTTGCCGTAACCCTCTCAACTTTTTAAGACATACTATGTGGGTGAAATGATGATACGGTGCCAACTTTCAACCTTTTCAGAGTTCATTTGTAGTGCTTTTCAATTTCAGGGTCATTTAGCTCAAAAAAATCAGTAAATGCATGAAAAATAGCAAATGAAGTCAGAAAGGGTTGAAAATAGATGACGTGGCTTTGAATGGTGCATACTAAACGCACAAAACGTCTGGAGTTGAAATAAGTTTTAAAAAAAGAAATGCCTTTGTAACAGATGAGTTTTCGTCCAAAAGCCTGATACTTCGAAAGAGATTGTCCATTTTGTACACGAAGTGCATCCAGTTTTTGCCGTAACCCTCTCAACTTTTTAGCACATGCTATGTGCGTGAAATGATGATACCATGCCATATTTCAACCTTTTCAGAGTTCATTTGTAGTGCTTTTCAATTTCAGGGTCATTTAGCTCAAAAAAATTAGTAAATACATGAAAAATAGCAAATAAAGTCAGAAAGGGTTGAAAATTGATGACGTGTCTTTGAATGGTGCATACTGAACGCACAAAAAGTCTAGAGTTGAAATAAGTTTAAAAAAATAAATGCCTTTGTAACAGATGAGTTTTCGTCCGAAAGCCTGATACTTCGAAACAGATTGTCCATTTTCTACACGAAGTGCATCCAGTTTTTGCCGTAACCCTCTCAACTTTTTAGCACATGCTATGTGGGTGAAATGATGATACCATGCCAACTTTCAACCTTTTCAGAGTTCATTGTGAGTGCTTTTCATTTTCAGGGTCATTTAGCTCAAAAAAATCAGTAAATGCATGAAAATAGCAATGAAGTCAGAAAGGGTTGAAAATAGATGACGTGGCTTTGAATGGTGCATACTAAACGCACAAAACGTCTAGAGTTGAAATAAGTTTAAAAAAAAGAAATGCCGTTGTAACAGATGAGTTTTCGTCCAAAAGCCTGATACTTCGAAAGAGATTGTCCATTTTGTACACGAAGTGCATCCAGTTTTTGCCGTAACCCTCTCAACTTTTTAGCACATGCTATGCGGGTGAAATGATGATACCATGAAAACTTTCAACCTTTTCAGAGTTCATTTGTAGTGCTTTTCAATTTCAGGGTCATTTAGCACAAAAAAATTAGTAAATGCATGAAAATTAGTAAATGAAGTCAGAAAGGGTTAAAAATTGATGACGTGGCTTTGAATGGTGCATACAGAACGCACAAAAAGTCTGAAGTTGAAATAAATTTAGAAAAAAGAAATGCCTTTGTAACAGATGAGTTTTCGTCCGAAAGCCTGATACTTCGAAAGAGATTGTTCATTTTGTACACGAAGTGCATCCAGTTTTTGTCGTAACCCTCTCAACTTTTTAGCACATGCTATGTGGGTGAAATGATGATACCATGCCAACTTTCAACCTTTTCAGAGTTCATTTGTAGTGCTTTTCAATTTCAGGGTCATTTAGCTCAAAAAAATCAGTAAATGCATGAAAAATAGCAAATGAAGTCAGAAAGGGTTGAAAATTGATGACGTGGCTTTGAATAGTGCATACTGAATGCACATAAAGTCTGGAGTTGAAATAAGTTAAAAAAAAAGAAATGCCTTTGTAACAGATGAGTTTTAGTCCGAAAGCCGGATACTTCGAAATAGATTGTCCATTTTGTACATGAAGTGCATCCAGTTTTTGCCGTAACCCTCTCAACTTTTTAGCACATGCTATGTGGGTGAAATGATGATACCATGCCAACTTTCAACATTTTCAGAGTTCATTTGTAGGGTTTTCAATTTCAGGGTCATTTAGCTTAAAAAATCAGTAAATGCATGAAAAATAGCAAATGAAGTCAGAAAGGGTTGAAAATTGATGACGGGCTTTGAATGGTGCATACTGAACGCACAAAAAGTCTGGAGTTCAAATAAGTTTAAAAAAATGAAATGCCTTTGTAACATATGAGTTTTTGTCCGAAAGCCTGATACTTCGAAAGGCATTGTCCATTTTGTACACGAAGTGCATCCAGTTTTTGCCGTAAGCCTCTCAACTTTTTAACACATGCTATGTGGGTGAAATGATGATACCGTGCCAACTTTCAACCTTTTCAGAGTTCATTTGTAGTGTTTTTCAGTTTCAGGGTCATTTAGCTCAAAAAATCAGTAAATGCATGGAAAATAGCAAATGAAGTCAGAAAGGGTTAAAAATTGATGACGTCGCTTTGAATGGTGCATACTAAATGCACAAAAAGTCTGCAATTGAAATAAGTTTAAAAAAAAGAAATGCCTTTGTAACAGATGAGTTTTCGTCCAAAAGCCAGATACTTCGAAAGAGATTGTCCATTTTGTACACGAAGTGCATCCATTTTTTGCCGAAACCCTCTCAACTTTTTAGCACATGCTATGTGGGTGAAATGATGATACCATGCCAACTTTCAACCATTTCAGAGTTCATTTGTAGTTCTTTTCAATTTCAGCGTCATTTAGCTCAAAAAATGAGTAAATGCATGAAAAATAGCAAATGAAGTCAGAAAGGGTTGAAAATTGATGACCTGTCTTTGAATGGTTCATACTAACGTACAAAAAGTCTGGAGTTGAAATAAGTTAAACAAAATGAAATTCCTTTGTAACAGATGAGTTTTCGTCCGAAAGCCTAATACTTCGAAAGAGATTGTCCATTTTGTACAAGAAGTGCATCCAGTTTTGCCGTAACCCTCTCAACTTTTTAATACACGTTATGTGGGTGAAATGATGATACCATACCAACTTTCAACCTTTTCAGAGTTCATTTGTAGTGCTTTTCAATTTCAGGGTCATTTAGCTCAAAAAAAATCAGTAAATGCATGAAAAATAGCAAATTAAGTCAGAAAGGGTTGAAAATTGATGACGTGGCTTTGAATGGTGCATACTGAACGCACAAAAAGTCTGGAGTTGAAATAAGTATAAAAAATGAAATGCCTTTGTAACAGATGAGTTTTCGTCCGAAAGCCTGATACTTCGAAAGAGATTGTCCATTTTGTACACGAAGTGCATCCAGTTTGTTCCATAACCCTCTCAACTTTTGCACATGCTATGTGGGTGAAATGATGATACCATGCCAACTTTCAACCTTTTCAGAGTTCATTTGTAGTGCTTTTCAATTTCAGGGCATTTAGCTCAAAAAAATCAGTAAATGCATGAAAAATAGCAAATGAAGTCAGAAAGGGTTGAAAATTGATGATGTGGCTTTGAATGGTGCATACTGAATGCACAAAAAGTCTGGAGTTGAAATAAGTTTAAAAAAAAGAAATGCCTTTGTAACAGATGAGTTTTCGTCCAAAAGCCTGATACTTCGAAAGTGATTGTGCATTTTGAACACGAAGTGCATACATTTTTTGCCGTAACCCTCTCAACTTTTTAGCACATGCTATGTGGGTGAAATGATGATACCATGCCAACTTTCAACCTTTTCAGAGTTCATTTGTAGTTCTTTTCAATTTCAGCGTCATCTAGCTCAAAAAATCAGTAAATGCATGAAAAATAGCAAATGAAGTCAGAAAGGGCTGAAAATTGATGACGTGTCTTTGAATGGTGCATACTAAACGCCAAAAAACTCTGGAGTTGAAATAAGTTAAACAAAAAGAAATGCCTTTTGTAACAGATGAGTTTTCGTCGAAAGCCTGATACTTCAAAAGAGATTGTCCATTTTGTACACGAAGTGCATCCAATTTTTGCCGTAACCATCTCAACTTTTCAGCACATTCTATGTGGGCGAAATGATGACACATGCCAAATTTCAACCTTTTCAGAGTTCATTTGTAGTGCTTTTCAATTTCAGGGTCATTTTGCTCAAAAAATCAGTAAATGCATGAAAAATAGCAAATAAAGTCAGAAAGGGTTGAAAATTGATGACATGGCTTTGAATGGTGCATACTAAACGCACAAAACGTCTGGACTTGAAATAAGTTTAAAAAAAAGAAATGCCTTACTAACAGATGATTTTTCGTCCAAAAGCCTGATACTTCGAAAGAGATTGTCCATTTTGTACACGAAGTGCATCCATTTTTTGCCGTAACCCTCTCAACTTTTTAGCACATGCTATGTGGGTGAAATGATGATACCATGCCAAGTTTCAACCTTTTCAGAGTTCATTTGTAGTTCTTTTCAATTTCAGGGTCATTTAGCTCAAAAAAATCAGTAAATGCATGAAAAATAGCAAATGAAGTCAGAAAGGGTTGAAAATTGATGACGTGGCTATGAATGGTGCATACTAAACGCACAAAACGTCTGGACTTGAAATAAGTTTAAAAAAAAGAAATGCCTTAGTAACAGATGAGTTTTCGTCCAAAAGCCTGATACTTCGAAAGAGATTGTCCATTTTGTACACGAAGTGCATCCATTTTTTGCCGTAAACCCTCTCAACTTTTTAGCACATGCTATGTGGGGAAATGATGATACCATCCAATTTCACCTTTTCAAGTTCATTTGTAGTTCTTTTCAATTTCAGGGTCATTTAGCTAAAAAAAATAGTAAATGCGATGAAAAATATAAATGAAGTCAGAAAGGGTTGAAAATTGATGACTGTGCTTGATGGTGCATACTAAACGCCAAAATCTGTCTTGAAATAGTTTAAAAAAAGAAATGCCTTTGTAACAATGATTTTTTCGTCCGAAGCCTGATCCTTCGAAAGGGATTGTCTATTTTGTACACGAAGTGCATCCAGTTTTTTTCTATACCCTATCAACTTTTACACATGCTATGTGGGTGAAATGATGACAC